>CM017570.1:3757457-4357457 GCA_007844125.1 Sinonovacula constricta | reverse complement strand
AACAAAATCCTTCAATAAATTTTAAAACAGCTATTTTTTTCAGAAACTTTTCATCATTGCAATTAATTAATGCTTTATAAAAAATACACTTAACTTCACGAAATAGCAATTCATAATCTGCATTTAAAGGCAATTAATTTAAAATTTAAATCTTCAAGTCATAATAAACACCAAGTGAACCGTTCCAATGGTTCGTTAAAATGTCACCAGTATTAGAAACAGGTACGTTAGACTGTAAAAAGATTGTTCTAACGGTCTGTTCCCTAGGGCGGCAAATATATGTCTTCGTGATTCATGAAAATGAAAACCTGGGTCCAAATTATCCATTTTAATTAAAAACAACATGACAATAATTACAAATTTCCGAACACACAAGATTACATGTTTTATAATTATTAAGCACATAAACACGATTGGAGTCCTTCTTCTAAAACAATAACGTTCGCATGTCATTACCGGATCTTTAATACCCTTAGGGTCCATCGAGACTATACAGGAGCATGATTCCTGTTTGACAAGAGCGAGGAAATCTTCCACAGTGTTTGGAAGTGGCGTCTGGCAGACCAGGAAATGGTCCATCACTGTGTAACTCTGAAAAATAGTTTGCAGTAAGATGATTTACAAATGACTTTATTACAAAAGTACATATATGTATATAACATCATCCATTTTAAATTAAATCCCCTAGTGTACCTTTTGGATGTAGATAAATTAACCTGGTTATTACTAGACAACGATATCCGGTGGAACTAGTCGACCGCCGATAATTGACCTGTTAAAAAACGGCCCCGAATGCCTTTGGCAGTTATTTAGGCTGGGACCCAGCACCATTGTATATTATCAATTATAATATTACTGCGAAAATTGAAAGTTGCTTTAGGTCTAAAGATATAACTCTTTAATTAAATGCATTCGGGTCTTTTTTCTATTTTGGCCGATTTGAATTAAAACTAAACCTGGTAAAATAAGAAGCGGCATATTTTATCTGTCATTTCGTTATATGAAGACTTTATATTTAGTCACTGATAACACTTGGTTTTTATTTACTGGATATTAGGCCTTGCTTGTAAACTAATAAATAACATTCCTTCTAGTAAGCAAGTCCGTTTTGGTAGTATTTCTAAGAGCAATAAGTACTCCATATACGTGTAAACTGTTATTTTTAATACATTAGCAAATCTTCTACTCACATTAAGGTAGACAGCATTAATATAGTTGCATTCGCCGAACCGTTTTCCAAGTTGAAGGAGGGGTCTGTTAAGCAATCCTTCAGAAAAGACAACACAGTAAATGTGGAAGATCATTGAACCTCAAGCAAAGCGTAGACAAAGGCAGTATTCTTTTTGTTTCTCCATTATATTTCCACTGGCTTTAACCAGTTAAAAGAAAGCAAAAAAGATAAAAAAGGAAAAAAAAATATTACAAGAACGCGTGTTCAATATATAAACTGCATGACAAAATATATGTTGACATCGTTAAACATTAGAGTACCTAACGCCAAGAGAGATTAGACAAAATTGTACCTGTACCAAATCTGTATTTGGTTAAGCACTCATATCTATATTAGGTAAAGCAGTCGATTATATTTATAAAAGCAACTCTTTTTTATTACAAGCAGATTTAATGAAGTAATTTGGTGACTTCTAGATTTAATTTGACAAAACATGTGTATGTGTCTGCTGAATGCGAACACGGCGTTATAGGTTGTGAGATTATTTTAATCAAAATTGAGTTTATATTAATAAAACAATGTTTCTACAATAATTATTGTATTGTACCCGGAATATCAGCCCCTTCCCTATTCAATCCTTCATAACCCTCGTTTATTGTTCTTGCTTCTTCTTCTCCTTCTGCTGGTTTCTCCAGTTTTGCCAGTTGCTAAAGTATAAAAATAGTGAACAAAATTAAAAATTATATCAACATTAAATGTCAAACAGATAAGAATGTTAGTGACACTTTATCCAGAAATTGTAAGAGTGTTCTAGCTGATTACTCACAAAAATATCTTCAATTCATAAATACATTATTAAATCACCTCATCTGTTACTGTGTTCAGCATTTTAAACATGTAATCGGAAGCATTTAAAAGGTAAAAATAAATAGTTTCCGTTAAAGAATGCTAATAATTTAAATAACGAGTGACTTATATACCACAAACCATTTTCTTATACAAAGTTTTAATTGAAAGATTATTGATTAAAGCAATCATTGAAAAGTCAAATAAAACATAATGCAAATATATGCCACTGTAGCTGAAAATACCTAACTGAATTGCCAAGTATTTCAATCAGATAGAAAGAGATAAATAAATATCTGTGCAATCCGAAATTCTATTACGATACCGTATCAAAGACTTAATAAGATATAAGGCATAGTGAATAAGCTAATACTATATTAAGTACATTTCACCTTGCAAAGTGCTTTAAGGTGTTTTTCTGTCAAGGAACCTGCGTATCGCTGGAATTTGCTCTTGTTGATTGATTTGCACTGGTAGGTCAATGCATGGACCAGGGCACGGTGAAGGAACTCGTATTGTTGCTGAAAGATGTATTTTATTAAATGACAGTTACAGTTATATATTATTATATCAAAAGTAATAACACGTCTCTCTTTAGTAATATTTAAGGTTTCAAGTCACTTGTAAATCTGAAATATGGTGCGGATGATGGAAATATGCTTGACGTTTTCACCTTCTTTCTGATGCCTGTATATGTGGTATATAGACATTCTATATCATTTAACATAGTATGCAATATCATTAGTACAAATCGAGAGCAAGGCAGATGTACGTGAAATTATAAACAAAGCAAAGAATTAAGAGTTGAATCTTCGTATTGTTCTCGGTAACAGGCAGCAAATTCACTACATTCTTAAATCAATGTAGTATACATGGACTTCGCCTAAAATCACACAAACAAGAGATATAAAACAATAAATAAAAAAGAAAACATATTTCAGGTCGCAGAATAATAAGATTTAGGTAAGATAACATAGATGTATTGAATACAATAAATGTGCACACTCATTTTTAAACTTACCCATGTCTGTACCATGGATGTTCGCTGATCCCTCATCCTGGTGACCCATTCAAAGATGTCAAGAGATTTTTGGGCCTTGCCCTCATGAATCAAAATGTCCAGAGCGATGTATGTTCCCGTGCGACCGATACCAGCACTGTTCAAATTGGCATTGTTGTTTAAGTATTACATAATAAGCAGCATGTCTCAACGTGCAAAAAAAAACATTATCTTTGTCAATTTACAAGTAAACAATGTTACAAAATGTCTAAAATTGTTCCGCTCTTAGGGGAACGAACTTTTATTAAAAATACCAAAATAAAAGTTCAGAAACTTCTGAAACTTCATCATTGTCGATAAAATCAATTTCAAAAACAGATGTTTTTAGTCAAAATAGTAGTGTTATCTATATTTGTATGCAATATTAAACTACCTGCAATGTACAATTATTGGTCCACCCAGGGAAGATTCAGTGTTCTTAACCTTTTGTCTGAACTCTAACAGACTAGAGACGTCATTAGGTACACGTTTGTCAGGCCAGGCCGTGTAGTGAAGATGATGAAGTGTTCTTTGTTCTTTGCCCTGGATATATTTTAAAATACATGTATACCCTCTTTTGCAGTTGTGGAGTGACAGTTGTATCAATTGCATGGTGTTTTTACGTTTTAGAAGTGGAGAGCCAGTTGCGTACGGGTAGCGTCGCCGATTTATAACTGCTTTGTCTGTCTCCGCTTGGGTTTAGCTTAAAAACATCTGCCGAAAATTATTACATTCGCACATTTACACATTTATTTATCACTTAGACTTGTTTTCACATCGGAAAACGTTTTTTAAGCCTTGCCGTATACGACTTCATATTATATCTTTCCAGAAAAAAGGCCATTTTATATGTCTATGAAATGATATTTCTTTTAAATATTACTTCTTTATGAGACCTGCATCGGAACTACTTTCTTTTGCTTTTCCCAAAATGAAATTCATATATACAAGGATCATAACAAACAAAGCAATAACAATAACATTATTCTATTATTATAATTTTATCTTAAATAGACAAAACGTAGTGATGTCGTATATGATAAAATATTTGAAGCATAGAATTCAATAATTGTTTTATGTTAAATCATCTGTGATTAATTTAAATAATTTACCATAGACAGCGTCATCTTTCTGACGACAAATTCCGAGAAGAAATCCGACGAAAGCGACGTCACCTTGATGTCCCCGTAACAGCACGAGTGTTCTTCGTCAGGCCAGTACTGCTCACACTTCATTGACTGTGATGAATTTGCATATCATAACTTTAATTCTATTGTGTTGTAAACTTGTTATTTACAATAAAAATATTCTAATAATATTAAATATACGTTGTCAGGTTACAATTGTCTTCTGTGGCATACATTTTACCGCATATAAAATATCACTGTGATTATATTTCTATAATACGGAAGTTTAAAGGCTGTAACTGGCCATACTAAACACAATAGTGTATTAAAAATACAGCACACATATATGCAAAGCGCATAACTTTTGTAGTACAGCAGCTGTATATAAAATATATTATTCAATGAAAAAATATGTTACCTTTCCTTCCATTAAATTGGTTACCATGACAATGATGTCAGTTTTCTCCTGCCAGACCATCCTCCAGAACGAATGAAAACCGTCCATGGCCTTACGTGTAGGACCTTGATGCAAATTGATAAATGAAGAATAGGTAAATAAGAAATAACATTTACTACTTTTCCTTAATTTGTATGCCACATTATCCAAACGCAATTCAATTTGTGTATCAGAAACTGATAGAAAATATATTTAGAACAATATACATACGCATCTATTAGCGATTTTGTTATTTTAATTGTCTTTGTCAACGTTTGCTTGACTCGCATTTTACTGCTTAAAAATTTCGATTGTCAAGTAGAAGTTAGAGTCTCTATATTAACTTCATACAATCTATGCCACTGGCATTAATAATGATAAAGAACAAATATGCATGTAAAATCGCAATAACAGTACAATGTTTTGACTTGCATTTATCGATCTAGTGACCTATAGAATTGCAGTTACATGTTCCACTTTCTGTCTTAATTTGTTTTGGTACATGCATAAATTGTGCAGAACCCGTTGATTCGTCGCATCCATGCTTTCCTTGTATAATACTTGAATTGTTTTGTACATGTATGCATTGGAGGTAGCATAGTTTTAAATCACTGATCATATCAGCACAGAAAAATACAGCTCCACTTTGCTCTAAAGGGAAATAATAATAAGAAATATCCGTCGAAAATTATATACATAATATATGAATAGAAGTGCAAATAGTTTGCTTTGTCAGGAGATATTACCAAACCCAAGTTTAACTGAACTTCATTTTATCGAGTCATTTGTTGTCACCTTTTAAGTCAAAGCTCTTAGTTACGAGAAATGCAAGCAAATGAAAGCTACATACCTAATGATGCTATGTATTCCTTCTTCGTCTTAAATCCCTGCAAAAATGGCTTTAGTTGTGTAATCACATGTCATATGTTATACTATGCAGACAACCAAACAATGTGATAAAAAAGTTGTATGTTTTAACTCAGGTCTAAGCATAGTGTAAACTAGTTTAGCTAGGTCTTTTGGTGTAGAGATTAATTATATGTATGTAGAATACGGTTACTTGGTAAACCTGTATTTTACTTTGGACCTCACAACATATGGTTAGTCTTAAGTAAACTTTGAACCATATATGAATATAAAATATCACTTCTTGCACAATTTAACTTTAAAAACGACGCGAATCTTTTAAACTATTAACATTTATTTTCACGCTATATTTTGTTGTTTGATTTTTACTTGTCTTATCTGATCTGTTGTTGGTTTACCGTTGATGCTGACTAAAGTTAAGTTATTGGTTATAGTTAAATGCGTAAAGTAGGAGTAAAGGAATAGGTAGATGAATAGATACACTGTAAGAATACATACGTCAATATAGCAGGCGTTGATAAAGTCATCACCTGGTGGAAGAAGCCTAACTCTGTGTTCGTCATCTGAAGAATACATGATCAATAACTTGTTTTCATATATTCAACTACTTCTTTGTCACATGTTCTCGTAGACTTGATTGTGCCAAACTGAATGTTGAAAAGAAGCTTTAAGTTGCTCTTGTATGTGTAAGTTGAAGAAAGGTTAGACATGATTTAATAGAGGAATAGTCTTTGCTCAAGTACGGTTTGTCATGTTTCAATGATAGTTAAGACAACTGGAGCTTACAATAATTTTCCAAAATGTATCTACCGTTTTAGTTAGTTCGTTACATACGAACAAGAATAAAAAATAAAATAATAATTAGGCAACAAACGTGCAGTATCAATATCTTTAATTATCTTCATGCAGTTATGTTCCTCTGACACAGTATTTTAAAACCTTTTGTTATGAATCAATGGCTTGTTTCATTAGAATTAGACTTAAGTACTTTAACTCCGATACTTGCATCAAATATTATTTTTATTTATTTACTTGTTGAAAAAATTACCAATAAAATAAAAATTAAACCATCATAATTATTCTTATACAATCATTTTCCTTTAAGACAGTATGTTGAACATTTTGATTATAAATTAACTTTTTAGGACGTGGCTATACCAATATGACTGTCCCTATAGTTTACATTGTGCACCACACCATCCTTATACAATATCCTATTAGCTGACCTTCCACTTACGCGCAGGCCGCCTTTCTTTTAAAATTCAACTTAAATCTTAGGTCTAATCACTCACATGGATACACGCCATTGTATCTGTTCTTGATGACATTCTTCTCTATCTTCGCATCTTCACACGGCTTGATAAGGCCTCGTGGTAGTTTCTGCAAGAGTATAATCAAATACAAGGTTAACATTCTGTTTTCCTTTAGGTCACTTTGTGTAGCATGGGTACTAATGGTGAACCAACTATTTATTGTGTGATTACTTATATTATATATGTCAAATTACAATTGCCACATCTATGGTTCGTGTAAAGCCATGTTGGCATATTTGATATCACAATAACAGAACTCAGTAGGTAGACACAATGCGTAACCTATCACTTCAATATCGCTATTCTATTTTTATTATAATGCAGTTCAAACCTGATTTGAATAAAATTTTGTCCACAAATATACAATCGTCGTTTACTTTTATGCACAATGAAAAATATGATACAACCGAAAAAATAAAATACTTACTTTAAAAATATTTAAAGATAAATTGAAAAATACACAAGAAGAAGGGAGAGCCATAATGAGAGAATTATACACGTTTCAGTAAGGCTATAAAAGGTTACCAGAAATTCTTCCTGGTAGAACAATTCTCCATGTGTGTCCACAAACTTAGCCAACTCCTTGACTGGAAGTTTCCCACATGGTTTCTTTTTGTCGTCAACTTTGCCGCTGAAGTACGTGGGGTCAAATTCGTCATTCTCCTCCAACATGTCTGATAAAAAGAAGATACATACATTTTAAACTCAATGTCGCAGAAAAACATAAAAAAGAAAAAAACACAACATCAGATAGCCGTAATTTTCAACGTCAAACACTGTTATAAACAAAATAATTACAGGAACAACAACATAATTCTTACCTATCAGTCTCAAATGGTAGTCATCTAGATTGATAATATTAAAGTTTCCCTTGAAACTTGACACTGACCTGAAAAGAATGAATTATAAGTGTCATGACATTTTTTACACATAACTTGCTCTCCTGAAGTAAAACTATGCAATTACATTAACAGCATAGTACACTTATACATGTACTTACATTAATAGCATAGTACACTTGTACATGTACTTACATTAATAGCATAGTACACTTGTACATATACTTACATTAATAGCATAGTACACTTATACATGTACTTACATTAATAGCATAGTACACTTGTACATGTACTTACATTAATAGCATAGTACACTTGTACATGTACTTACATTAATAGCATAGTACACTTATACATGTACTTACATTAATAGCATAGTACACTTGTACATGTAAATCACGGTAATTGAGTTGTATTCCTTCTAGTTTACATTGCATCAACCTCAAAGCAGAAATCTAGTTGATGTAAACAAATTATCTTCCTTTATGTCAAGAATAACATAATCCCTGCCAGGAACCATTTATCAAACCACAGGGCAAGAAAGTATCTTATATAAAAGGGGTCTGATAACAACATTCGTGCAAACGAAATTATGCAGATTTCGAACCAAATAAAACCCCATAACCATTTAATAGTTACAGCCACTTAAATAAACAACAAAAACAACATATAAGCATATCCTTCATCATGCAATCATGTTTGAAGATTGTTGATCCTTATTAAATTTCCCTGCACAATGTTCAGACAATGTCTACGTTTGAATCTGCCAACTTAAGCCGGTGCATGGTGCCATTAAAATAGTTTTGCTTTACAAATACACTGTGAGAATTTACGCACACAAAAACACAACAAAATTTAATAGAAACGAAACCTCTCCCATGTATCCACAAACCCATGACACAGAGGAAAAAATCAAAAACATGGAATCAGAGCTGAATTTTCAATAACCTTGAATTAACAGTGTGTACATAACTAAATATAACAAGTTTAAGTAGACCAGTGTGATGTCACTTGACAGAGTGTTATATACAAGTTTTCTTAATTTTGGCATTTACATAAATCTGTTGTTGTAAGAGAATGCATTTTGATAAATGAAACTTTATAAATGCCTTGTGTTTACATTTGTATAAAACTCTAAATGCTACTGCTAGGATCTATTGAGAACTTCGGGGTAAACCTCGGTCGCTGTGTTTATGAGAACGAAGCAATATTTGTATGTTTGAAAACAATCTATTTCTGGTGTTACGTGATAATTGCATTTGTGCTTAGTTTACATTGTTCCTTTGAAACTTGTCGACTAAAACATTACTCGCGTCATATTATTCTCGTCTCGTTTCTAAATATCAAATAAGCACTCTTGTAATATCCTATATACGTAATGACGATGAATGTTTTTTTGACTCGCAATACATGTTGCCATTTAGGGAAGTATTATCATAAATCTATGCTCATAAACATGGTCAGATTGGTGATAATTTAATAAAACATGGTTACCGAAATAAAACCATAAATGAAGACATTGAATTAAAATAGAAGTCTTTTTTTGCACCGGATAGCAATCAAACTGTGTCAGCTTAAATTAAATTTTGGAAAGAGCGTGCTCGTAATTCTCAAATAAGTATTTCCTTCCCCATCTAATGCCAAATGTTCAAAGTTATGTCTTGACTTTGAACTGTTACAGATTAAACAGATTATTACTGATGTTTTTTACATATAAAATAATACGGGTAGTTGAAAAAGTAGAACATTTAGAACAAAAGACTCAAGTTATATGACCGATAAAGATTTACTTATTTCGATCAAGAAAATGCAATCTTTGACTAAAGTAAGGACTGGGAAGAATAAATTGACTGACAAACCTTTCGGTCAACACTGAAATTAGAGTTTTTTCAGTTTCATTCTCACTCAGCGTCCGAACTTGCTTGACATGCAGGTGGAGAACAAAAGTGAGTTATAGCAGTAGTTAATAGAGGTCTTATTTTCTTTGTTTAAAACACGTGGTCGCTGAAATTCTACTAATTGACTGTAAAGGATTAAAATCATTTAAAACTAACTTGATTTATCCTTAAAGATTATGTAATAACATTTCAGTAACGGTGTACTACAATGAATATAAATATACAACAAAAAATCTTACCTTCGTCGGAAAATAACAACTAGCAACACGACCACAATGGTAACGACAAGCACGGCTGCCACAGTACCTCCAGCCACTGGACCTACTAATGATAAGGATTTCAGTGGAACTACTGGCAAAACCGTCGTTGTTGGTGGACTTGTTGTTGTAGAAAGGATGTCACAGTGACCAGTCATGTTGCATGTCCCATACGTACAATTAGGTGGACAACTCTCTGTACAGTTTATACCATAGAACCTGTTTCCTTTACAACGTGTACATGATCCGTTTGCTTGTACGCACATCGTACAATTGTCGATACACTTCATAGTGCAGTTGTCTCCATATAAGCCGTCTTGACAGGCAACACACTGGCCAGTGTTTTTATTACAAGGGCCCTTACAGTTTTCTGAACAATTCAGTTGACATGTATCTCCATAATAGCGATCACTACAGGAAAGGCATGACCCACCGAATCTTTCACAGATGTTGGATGCACAGTTGCCGCTGCATGTATACTCACAGTGAACACCGTAAAGTCCATTATTACATTTGTCACACAGAGAAGGTTGTGACGAGATAAACATTGTTTTACAACCAAAATCACATTCGTTTGAACCATTTTTACACGCACGTCCATTTGTCATATCACATCCGTTAAAGCAGGAGCAGGTTTGAGAGGAATTGCAAGAATAACATATTTGGTTACATCTGAGACAAGTTGCATCGGCCTCATTTAGATAAAATCCGACCTTACATGACGTGCAAAATGCTGATGATTTACTACATGTTTCACATGTTTCAGCACATTTAGCACACTGACTAGTAACGTTTAAATAATACCCATGCTGACAAGATGTACAGTGAGTAGCCGATTCACATGTCTTACAAATACTGGGACAAGGCGACTGACACTGATACTGGGACTCTGTGGAGTAAAAGCCTTCCTTACACAGTGTACAGTTGGACACACCACCACCTTGTTGGGCATCTACACAGCTGATACAGTTTAGAGGACATTTGTTATGACATTTTCCGCCGTGGTATCCATTTTTACAATTGCCACTACACTGCCCAGAGCCGTCAGACGGACACGGTACAGAGCAGCAGTGGCATATTGCTAGGTTCGTACACTCTGGTGCTTGCATACTTTTATTTTGGCAATGAACACGATCTGAAGTATAAAATATAAAATAGTTGTAATGTGTTTAAAGTTCTTTTATTGTGTTTAGAAGGTAAATCAATTAAATCAAGAAAAACCTCTCGACCCTTTCAAGCCACTCTGCAATGTTATGTTATCTTTAATTATTTACCACACCTTTCATATAACACTAAGTTTTAAGCAAGCGTTATGATGCATCGTTGTATAACGCAGAAGATAATATATTGTTTCTTTAATGCTTATCGCATTTATATCAGGCATAATTATTGGAACTTCATTAGTTGTGTTCTGAATGAAGCGCATCGTTTCCTAAGTTTAACTTTGATAGTTTATTTATCATTTGATGAGGTAAAATTGGGTTTACAACCAAATTGACAATAGTTTGAATCATTTGTATACACATGTTCATTGTCCATAATACACCCGTTAAAGCAAGAGCAGTTTTGAGAGGAATTGCAAGAATAACATATTTGATTACATCTGAGACAAGTTGCACCGACCTCGTTTAAATAAAACCCGACCTTACCTGGGTTGTTTAATTTGCTCCTATAATATCTTAAAATATATCAGCGCTTGGGCTGTTTTATTTCAAACTAATATCTCTGAATGTTTATTTTTACGTTTCCGAGGCTTTTATCTACTGTACATACTGTACATATGTTTATAGTTTATTTTATTACTAGTTATTATGTATGTATATAAGTTCATTGTATATGTTTTTACTCCCGATGCAGGTGCTTACTGTTAGTTGTTTCACTTTGACGGGATGTTGCTATTTACACTGTTTGTTTGCTAGAACATCCTTTAGGAAGTGCGAGGTTGGAGCGCTCCACAAACCAGGTCTTAGCACCCTAGTTGGCCCTTTTGTCGATTGACCGTTTCAAGGCTGTAACTGATGGTTTTTCTTTATGTGTGTTTTGTCTCGTCTCTGTGTTTTTGTCACATGAGCATTTACCTTGATTGCCTTTGTCTACTGGTAGATACAATTTAAAATTCTGTGAAAATTTTGATAGGACCATTTCTTATATACCTATGCAAATTGTTGGTGATTTGCTACATGTTTCAGCACATTTAGCACACTGCCTAGTATCATTTAAATAATACCCATGCTGACAAGATTTACAGTGAGTAGCTGATTCACATGTCTTACAGTTACTGGGACAAGGCGACTGACACTGATACTGGGACGCTGTGGAGTAATATCCATCCTTGCACTGTGTACAGTTGGAAGTTCCTCTAAATAGTTGAGAATCTTTGCATCTGATACAATTATCTAGGCACTTGTTCAGACATTTCCCGCCGTGGTATCCGTCCAAGCAAGTATCATTACATTGATTGTCAGTTTGACATGATGCTTCAGTGCAGCAGTGGCATGCTGGCGTTTGGCAGTCTGGATATTTTGCATATTGATGTTTTTTAAATACACGAGGGCTAAAAGAAAAAAAAAGTTATACTCTGTGTCATGAACGTTGTGACATATTTTAAATTGTTACTTATAGGTCAACTAAAAAGGACATTTCACTTTTGTTGACAAAGAACCTTTTCTTTGTCATTTAAGTAAGAAGAAAAACAGTGTGCTAACTCTTACATTTGTAACCTAATGTTTTGCGATGAGTTTGCAAGTTTATAATGAGAGGGTATACAGGTCATCGACTCCGTATTCGCCCATATATCCCTTGTGATTATATACAGTTTTTCCGTTGTGACCGGCGGCCCATCTGTTTGAGATACCTGTCAGTCTGTTTATGCACTAATGGGTTTTTAGGGCTGTAAAACTTGTGCATTATGATACCTTCGAGTGTAACTCGCAATCAAGTCGCATAGGACCTATTAAGCATTTTAATATCGGCTTTCTCCAATTCTCAAAGGAAAAGAATCTTAGCAAAATCTGAGCAAAAGATGGCAGGTTTGATCAGACTGACAAATGGAAGCCATTTGTGTCACCCAAATAGTGTAGGCTAAGTTCGTTGCATGTTGTAGAAGACTGGCTAAGTTCAAATAAAAAATATGGGTAACATTGGATTTAAGAAGCTAAAATCTTGATAACTATTTTCAACATTCCAAGCAAGACATACATCAGATGGGATAGTTTATAAATCTTGTGTCCTTCCCTTAAAAGCACGACACTTGAGATATAGTGTTTTTTTTTATTTTATAAAATACAAGGCTCGATATCTTAAATTAGTTTTTTATCAATGCAGACCTATTCTGTCCATGTGCGAAAAAACAGTAATAAACCACAGAAACCTGGGCATAATGCCCACCCACTTTTTCCTTAAGTCGCTGTAAACAGCTAGTTTTTGTTTCATCAATTAATATGTATTTACTGTACTGGCATTTACAATTAATTAAACATTTTAGACAGGCGATTTCAGATAATCTAAGTATATAATTACATAAATACTTACAGGTTCAAAATTAAATCTGGGAATCGTTGGTCTCAAAAGAGATGCATTTGTTCAGGTTACGTATAAATCTCCAGTATAATTGCCATTAACCTTTTTGTAAGAAAAATACGACAGGTCAAAACAAACTTTAGAAATGCATCACAGCACACACAATTCCTAAATACCGATTGGTTTCATACATAGGTCAACTTTCAATATATATATAAAGGCAAACGGATTAAACTTCGTCATTTGTGTACATAGTGCCATGTGTCAGAAGACCTGGTAAAAACCAAGCTTGATCTAATTAACATTTAAAGTATAGAATTGACTCGTAAGGTATGTGTTATGGCAGGGTCAGAACTCGGCTAATTAAGTGTACTTCGTAATAAAATACCATCGTCAAGATTCTCCTTCTCGTGGAGTGATATAGACTTTTCAACAATCAGATATTAAGTTATAGAAATACAAATTAATTTAAAATTGCAACCATTTTGTTCATGTAAGTATTTTGTTACAGCCCAAAACAATATGTAAATACGTATTTTTAAATTCACAAAACAATGTTAAGTTGGTTAAAACTAGACAGAAATATTGTTCTTTAATGAACATAGAGGACCGTACCTCAAACTGTTGATATTTTGTCTTGTTTGAAAATGATCTGATTTAAAAGAGTTTTTATTTAATTTTTATCACACAACACTTTCTATAACATCAAATAATTTCGTTTTAAATTCAGAATACAATTCAAATGTTCTCTCCGTTATTATTTTCTCCTTCAGTTACTAAAACAGCATTTAAATCTTTTCAGCCATCACTATACTATTCCTATTCAGAACGAGGCAAGTTTCGGTAAAATCATACACGAGCAATCCCTACACGAACAAAATGCAAGTCATTTTCGCCTTTCCGATGAGTATTTAACACACACTCTGGTCAATATTCTAACCAATAGCTATTAGCAGAAACTTACCCTTCATACTTACCACTAGCCGCTTCTGCATTGTTGTTTTAGTGTTTAAAAACTAGAAATAGTTGTTAGGATTGTGTAAAAGAAGATTAAGAATAAAAGTATGTTCAGCGAGGAGTGAATTAGATTTAATGCGCAAGCAATGGAGGTCTGGTTGAAGTGTACATTAGGAGCACATTAGGTATGTTGGGCAGTGTTTTTAAAGATCAATGACATGTTAATATTTTGTTTTATTTCAGAGATCCTGATAAGTCTATGATGATATATAATGATCGTTATCCTTTTCTCTCATGAAGACCCTGATCCTGCTGTTCTCCATTGTGTATAAACAATAAGTTGAAAAAGCCTCACCTGATTCATAGAAGTAATATGGGGTTAAGATTGACTTTGATAGGGCCTATGTGTAAAGCCGACATTATTGAAAAGATTAAGTTTAATAACATTGGGGTATGTGATCAGATGATCAGAGTAAAATGCAGAATCGTAGCAAATTTAAATATTTATACATGTCATATACATGTAAAAACAGCATTTTTTTTTCAACTTGTAAACTGCTTTGTACGATAGATTGAGTAGCCAAATGCCGCAAATATTTAATATCTTCATAAAGTTTGCTATTTTTGTAATAAATTGTCACTTTATTCTTTTACAAAAAAAAAAAAGAAACAAAAAACACACAAAAAATCAACAACAATTATTTGAAAAATAAATTACAAATACAGTCAACTCTCGTTATCTCAAATTTCAAGGGACCGTAGAAAATAGTTTGAGATATCCGAAGTTTGAGTTATCCGAATTTAAGGATAGTTTGTGTAAATCTTAAAAATCTTACCTGCTACACGATGACTGGAAATGACTGAAATTCCTTGTTATTTCTGCTACTGTTAACTATGTTTCTGCAAGTTTGTGTGGTTTTGCATGTTTAAAGTGGTCTGTTGCCATAACCAACCCCCTTTTTTTGTTCAATAATCAGTACGTGTATTGTGGGTAGGTAGTGGAAGAATGATTAAATCACTAACCTCTCATTTTATTTACAAGTTGAGAAGGCCGTGTCAACAAGTTCTCAAAAACTTTTACAACAACAAGAACAAACTGAAACACTTTAATCAACGTTAATTGATTAACGAAATTGTTGTTCATTAAATCAGCTAATTAAATAATAATCGATTAACCTCTTCTCTAAATTACGTGACATCCTGATTGCCGATAATTGGCGATAAAACTCGCGCCCAAATCTTCGCGAGTTTCACGGTAGGTGTGAAAATCACTATTGTTGCCGTTTTGCATCTTATAACAATTTGAAGTTTGAGATAGACCAACTGATTTCAACAGTTTTATACGTGTGGGGACAAAGAATTTAGTTTGATATATCCGATAATTTGACACATCCGAATTTGAGTTAAGCGGAGTCGAACTGTATAGAAACTATAGGGGGTAAAAAACGGGACCGTAGAAAACAGTTTGACATAACCGGAAATTTGAGATAACCGATTTTGAAATAACGAGAGTTGACTGTATGACATTGATCTAGAAGAAGGTGACGAGGAGGAGGATGAGATGACAAAGGACAACATTTTAGATCATATTAAAAATCCAATAATTGTCAGGATTTTCGTACAAGTAACATATTCAGTTATTACACTTTTAAATAAACACAACATAATTTGCATATCATAATTATTTGAATTTCTTCAAAGAAATAAACAGTGTTCACATTTATGTTCACATTGATTGTGTAATGTGTAAAGAGGGCATTCGTAAACATCATTGGAGGCGCTGATTAGAGGGGTAAGAGAGTGGGGTAATTGGACAACTACTATAACGCAATTTTGATAATCAACTTAGAGCTACCAGTATTTTGTGGTTGTTTTGTTTTTGTTTGTGTGTAATGTTTAGATGCATCTCAAAACAAAATGTACCCAGTCGACATATTTCACGTTGTTTTATGCTTAGAAAAGAGGAGACGTAACATCGCCAATTCATTGATCTTACGGGAGTAGCGTTAAATGGGGTATGTATGAATGAGACGGAACAGACATACAATGGCATATGCGTGAAGAGAATGGGTTATCAACGTCAAAGTAAATACTCAAGGTGCTATTTTCACCAATATTAACATTAAAACTGTGAATGCTTCGAATCAGTATTCTACAGATATTCTAATTATAAATCTGCGTCGTCAATGCTAAGGTATCAGAACTTCTATATTGGGCACTAATTTAATTTGGAAGGTATCCCGTTTTAAAATTTGGACACATTCTTTCAAAGTTCATTAACAGTTGATAACCAATGTAAAATAGGCCCTGATATGTATTTAACAGCTAGCTATCTCATTGGTGAGACAAATTAGGTTAAGTACCAGATGACAGTAAATTATGTTCATGTTATCATCAGTTGCATGTATATGTGTATCATTTTAAAATGACCAGAATCCTTCAAAGACTGAATAAGGCATGGAACCTGTCATGTTTGCCTACCAATTTGTTTAATATACAACTGATCATTTAAAGGTCATTAATTTTATTCGTAGTTCATGCTTAATTGCACTTTATGTATGCTAACGTTTTTGTTTGTTTTATTTTATCTTGCCGTCATATTGGTTGATAATTTGGTGGAGGAAGCCTGGGAACATCGGCACACCGCAATTCAGTTTAAAGACCACCTCGAACCTAAGTAAACGATGTCGCCCCAACCAGGACTCCTTCCCAGGCGGTGGGAGTCTGTGGTGGAAAACGTCCAACAATCTAACCTAACAGACGCATCATTTTAACATTCATGTAAAGGCTCACTCACATTGTAGTATTAAACACAGATATCATTGTTGTGTACCTATCAGTACTTACTGTGTTGACAGCACACAATGAGGAAAACCATGCCTATCAGTATCTGTAACAGAAACAAGGAAAATACACATTCTAGTTAATGAACCCACAATCTTGCTTTTAGGTAAACAAGAGTACTTTCAAATGGCCTTCCCTTACACAATCTCAAATTCTTGGTTTTAAAAGACACGCTCTTCCTTAAGTAGAAAGCTCGTAAATACCATGAATAAGTTACAGCCTAAATGTGTGTTATCGAGCTTAAACTGAAATAAATGGTGAACATGGACTAGAAAAAGCCAGGTACATTTAATTAATTCTGTCAGTATTTAGACCAGCCTTACAAGACCAATAAGGATAAAATCCCCATCACCATATTTCAATCTATTTATAGTAAAAGAAAACAAGTACGCGCTCTCACGACTAACAACCCGCGATATAAAACTAGCATAACACTATGTCACACTATGTCAGCACTGACGTTAAAGCAATATCGACGCAGCTTACACAATAAAATCGGTATAAACAATTCGATTCGTGACGTCTAGCAAAAAGCGACCCAGTCCTCATTGGGCTCGAATTCATGCATAGAAATTGAGAAGTGTCTTTTAAAACCTGTAAGGATAACATAGGTGTTTTTAACGTTGTTTGTTTTGACGGAGGTTTTTAACAACCTACTTTATTTCCAAACCATTTTTTATCTAAACAGTACGTCCAAAATGGGTTGTAAAAGCTTACTTAAATTTTAACTTATTGCAGACCAAAAGTAAATTTTATCTTTGATATATATATTACGAGTTACAAGTTGGCGAATGTAGGTCACGGACGCAACGGAATTAAGGGTTCAGTATCCTAAAAGTAACCAGGGTGTGTGTTGTGTTATTGTGTCGTATTTTGTCCGCATGTTACATGTTGTACGTTTACATCGTTCTACCCTGTGGCGTCCTGTATATAAGTGGAGGTGACGGTATTTGATGTATATTCAGGAAAAGTGATTTGTTTTTATTCATTGCGCTCTAGTGCTAGCCAGTGGTTTTTTTCATAATACCGGTTACGTGTTATGATAAATCTCTGCACAGTGTTTTAACTTATTTGTTCATCGCGATGATCGGCCATCATCATTGTGTTAACGTTTGTACCACGCGCTGATCTACACCTAATCTATTCTCCTAGCTTTCAGCGCTAGATTTGTGACAGTACCATTAGTAATCGTGTTATGTTAAGTTTTATTTGTGTTAAATTTATGTATGTTTGGTGGATCTGGATTATATTTGTAAGTGCAAAACATTTGTATTCTTTTTGTATCTATTTTTTTTATTGTACGCGTTTTTGATTATTGGAGTACATCTGAAACTACAATATATTTTCATTTAAAGACGTAACTTCCAGTTTAGTTTTTCTGTCGAAATTCATTTCACGTACGGTTAGTTGAAGTCCTTTCGTGCAATTATTTGGACAGTTTACACTTTACAGTATAATTGGAAAGTGTGTACATCTTTTTTTCACGTGTAATCTGTTCGTAGGTTTTCTTTCACTTTCACATCAAGGCTCTGAAACAATTATATTTAATTCTTTGTTGCTGTTCCCATTATAATGAGCTCTTTATAGATGTATTTTTCTGCGGTTTACTTTATCTAATTACGATTTTGCTTATATTTGTTGATTTTTTTTATTTCTTGCCACATACAGACACTCATTTTCATCATTTTCATCTCGGGTTTACTCTTTCACCTTTATTTCACGATATTCTCTTATGACATCTTCTTATTACTTAAAACCTTATTAATTTGTAGGTGTGAGTCTATTGAGATTTGTATTTCTGTATTATGTTGTGTTTTATGTTATATGTATGCTTGCTTGCATTGCTGATTTATGCTTAATAATATTGCTGATAGTGCTGAATATCATGCTTGCATTCATAGCTTTGCTCTGACAGAAGTCGAATAGTACTTCATTCATATACTTGTTTTCAGCTTTGTTGTGTACATATTAATTTGCTTCATATAAAAGTTTATCATATGATCTAATTCCTAAAAATGAATGTAATCAAAACTTCGAAGGTGATGATAAAGACATATATTCACGAATTCTAAAAGCGATGTGGGAGTCAAAATCCCCTGCTTCCACTGCTACCTCTACACCTATTGGTTAGCAATATTTTTCTTTTCCACTGAATATTCATCATTTTCTGGTGACGAGTCACTACCAAAGGGAGAAGTGAATTATATGGTTTGGAGGAACGATGGTAAGCGTTTGTCCTCGACTGGAGACTGGAGACTGGACCACTTCCCAACAGCTTCAAGCTTTGCGAAGTTCGCTGCGTGGCACTGCACGCCTTATGATTTTTTTCTTAGGTCAGTTTATTTCTTTAGGTGGAATTTTGACCAAACTGGATGTTATGATTTCAGATGCCTCTTCAAAAGAGGAACTTCTTTCTGAATGATTTAAATGCTGTTCAACAACTGGATTAAACAGTAACCCTTTTTGCTTGTCGACTGGAGACGCTTTTGCAAACTATTATAGACAAGAGAGAACTTCCACTTGGAGCCAGGGATAACCTTCTTAAGCACAGATTCTGGGCTGGTCTTTATTTACATACTCTCAAGACCCAGACCATAAGTATGACCTTGCCACAGACTATAACTCTTTACTTAGGGAAAATCGACAGGTGGACAAAGAGCTCTCATCTTCATCTTCTTCTAATGTTCGACAGACGGTCATCCAAAACTCAGTCCAGGCTAGTGATCAAGGTCACAGTGATATTTTATGAAAAATAGCTGCCATAGAGTCACGGATGGTGATTATGGAGACCCAACTTAGCAGACAACTGGATTAGAAGTCTGATCAGTTTTTGCAACATTTTACTCTACCTTTAGCCACAGGGTTGAACCTTCTCAGCCTGCACCCATAGCCAACTCACAAGGGGAGAGAAACAGGAGTGGGCTGCCTTTCTCAGGATAGCAGCGTAATCAGCCCAATCCCACTACGCCTCCTAAGCATGTTGCACCCAATGCACAACCCAGATCTTTTGGACGAAGCAATTCTTCGTCTTTGTGCTTGAATTTAGTATAAATAAACATATAAGCGTACGACTAAAACCTGCCATAATAGTAAAATGGATTTTGTTGATTTTTTTTCTAAATATTGAACATTGCGCAATTGAAATTTGTAAAAAGTCGAACATTACGCAATTGGAAATGTTCGGTAGTATGCCTTATTTAATGTCTACCATTATAATTATCAATATAAAATATGAGACTGATTCAATCGAGACAAAGTTACATATAACATGTCGGGAAACGGGCATAAGTAGAATTAGCGCATGAACCTTACATGGTTCGACAAATCTAACGGTAAAAAATAAAACTGCATCAGGTGAAGTAGAACATGTAGTACACGTACTGTGGCCAATCGTGCGGCGTTGTTTAATACTTATCATTTTACATTTCTTGAAAGCACAAATTAAATTGTTATTTGCTTTATTTAATAATAAGGATGTTTAATTGCATAATAAACCAATTGCTCAGTTTTAGCCCAAACATATACATAATATACACACAACTGAAACTTTCATCGTTTCCAGCAATATCAGCAACTCGCTTGAATTAAAACAGGTAAACACATATTTAAGTTTAACTTAACTATGAAAAATCACTAAAGAGCAAAAAGCATAAGTCCTGAATATATAGTTTCAAGCGGAAATTAGTTCTTTGCGATCTTAGCTAATTGCCTACAGTCAACAGTCAATATTTTTATTAAATATTAAACAAACATTCGTGACATCACAACTATTATCAATCAAACAGTAAAGATCATGGTTATATTGTTTCCAGCAGAAGCGGGTTAATCTGGATCTTATTATTTGTCTGGATCCCGATATATAGTGGTTTGCTGAGCAGGGATAGGGTTAACCACGGCAGATAGTTCAGGAAGTTTATAAACAGAGCGAGTGGTTACAAATAGTCCCCCTGTGTATTGGCAATACGAAAAGTTCTCTGTTACGTTGTAGTGGTACAGCAAACAGATGGGGTAGGGGAGATAGACTTTACCTGTTTACCTGATGGAGACCTGTGTCAACTCAGTATTAGTCAATAGGATCCAATATCAGATAACACTGGGATTTTATCTCAGTTGTTCTTTTATGTATTAATAATTTGTTTCTTCTTAAAAAGGCAAACTTGTGGTAAATCACAATAAATAAGGAAATATAAAATATCACCCGATCACTTTAATTTATGCTGATCAACTGTATTTTTTAGATCTTGTGTTTCACCCGGAAGTATAGGTGCGCATTTTGTGGCGGCGAATTCTTTTTGTTGTCTGCGACTGAATTAACAGACAATCGAAACCACATTAGATATTTGTTATTTGTTTGAGAGTTCACTAAAAGGAAGAAAACACATCCAACTGTAACACAGTTTAATTATCACAATATCCAAATAAACATCATATTCACGAAAGATAAAGATATCCTTTTAAGTTCTTAACAGATGCCGAAATGTTAACTCCAATAACTTTATGAACTCTAACAATAGCACGTTTTTGGGGAGTATATATAGCAATAGGCTCCGCCAAGGCTCCGCCAGACATGTTAAACAAGTAAAACACGAGGATCATGAAATAAATGAAATAAATGAAAATAACAATGTTGCATCATCCATAGGAGCCAGATCCGTCAGGTTAACGGAGCAACGGTGTGTGGGCTCCGCTTAATGTCAAGCTCCGCCGTAAAAATAGAGTCAAATTATAGCGGAGTCAAATACAAATAATACTAATTCGCGTACTTCGCGACATCAATAGGCTCCGCCAGACATATTAAACATGTAAAACACGAGGATCATGAAAGAAATGAAAATCACAGTGTTGCATCATCCATAGGAACAGGATCCGCCAGGATAACGGAGCAACGGCGTGTGGGCTCCGCTTAATTTCAAGCTCCGCCGTTAAAATAGAGTCAAATTATGGCGGAGTCAAATACTAATTCGCGTACTTCGCGACACTCCCAGCGAAAAACGTAAAATGTCAAACATTAATTCAAACTTGAATTTTATATTTAAATAATGCTTAACTGAGCATAATCATTACATTAACAAATCAAATATGTTGAGCACTAAAATATATTCTTAACAGTCAGTTAGTATAATTGTGAACGTAGTTGGCAATTTCTTCCTGTACTCTGGCGAAGACTTGCATCACATCAATGTGCATGGGGTTGAACATGTCGGAGTAGGCGACAGACGCTGTGCGATTTACCGTGGATGGTTCACCATTTACAAATCTTGTTGTTGTTTTAAGTGTCAAGTTAATGAATTCTACGCTTTCTGTGATTGTATCCATTAATTCAGGATTGACATCAGGGGTGGCTCACTGTATCGTCGATATCGTCGATAACAACAATGTCAGTATTACCGGTGTCCTTGGCGTCATTAACAACATCATTTGTGTTGACTCTTTCTGAAGATTCGCTTGACCGGTCACATTCCATTGCAGCACGATTGTACACCTCTTCGAGCGTACTATCATATGTAGTCGGTGATGGAATGGCGTCTATCCTCTGTGCATCATCAGTAATATCTGAGCACTGCAGGGGAGGGGATGATGTACTTTGTGGCTGTGAAATGTCATCCAGCCATGCCTCAAATTCACCATCAGAAACCAACTCGTAAGCTGGCTCTGTTGTAGTTGGATCAACATCGGACGAGATATCTTCATACGCATTTGTGTTAAGCGGTGTTCGAGGCTGCGTACAATTATTGTTCGTGTCAGCCTTGACTGGCTGCGAACTGTTTTTGTAGGTGTTAGCCTTCACTGTGTTTAACACTAGTTCAGACACAAGTTCCTGTGCCCTTACCTTGTCGATCTTATGTTTATTCCTTAAATGTTTCTTTACAGAACTTTTCCTAATGAATTTACACTTGCAGTCCGATATTACACATCTGTAATACAAAACTTCATCCACGTGTCTTGCTGCTACATGCTGGTTTAAATTGCTTTTTCATGAATAAGTTCGTCCACAAGAATCACAATTGAATCTACACTTTGAATTCATTGTTAACTTGTAATTGAAGTTTGAAAACTGAAACACGTGTTATGCGATGGAAGTCTACTTAAAGAATGACCACGCTAACATTTCAATGTGCACGAGGAACACGAGTATTAACTCAGCTCCGTCTGCTCGATTTTCTCCGCCAGGGTTGTATTCTATTGTTCATAAATTTACGCTTGGCTGATTACCTTCTTCACATACTGTACGGTAACTCATTTCCGCCATAATTTCGAAAATATACTATTGGTCTGTGATTTGTCTTTGATTAGTAATTCATTTAACATTATTGTAATGTATTCTTCATATGATAAACATATTGATTACAAATTATTTTGACAGTCATATATCGGTTTCATTTAAACAAGCTCAGTTGCAATATTTTATCCTTACTTTAGGATCTTTATAGTCAATTTTATTCACTTTTACTTATACTGTATCTGTACTGTATAACTGTTTGATAGCTTCTTTGGCTCTTTCAGAGGCAATCCGTTTTGGTCGCGGATTTTGAGTGTCAAGGTCGGACTTGCCGGTAATATTTTCCTTATTACTAGATGAACCTGACACTTCAATTGGATATAGCAGATTCAGAGGACGACCAAGTAAACGCCCAGATGGCATATGTACTTTGGCCGATCGAATCTCGCCATCCTTACTTTTCAACAAACGTTCAATTCGACCTAGTTTCCAACTTCCACGTGGAACGTCGTCTTTGACCAGTACTACGTCACCGATATTTGGCGTATACTGTGACTGTATGCGTCCAGTTTTGAGTTTGACTTGCGTTCTCTCTCGAAGACTTAACAAATACTCGTCTCTCCACAGGCGCCAAAATGAGTTCAATATTGTTTGTCCCTTTTTCCAAGTGTCAAGTAATCTCTGAGCTGAAGATTCATACGGGTTGTAATCTGTATCCATTTCAGTATTTGTTTCAGGTATTCCAACGTTTGGATTTAACACTAGAAAACTATTAGGAGAAAGTGCTATCTTTGAGTTGATGTCATCCCCAACATAGACAAGCGGTCGGGAATTGATTACTGCTTCTATTTCTTTGATAATAGTTTGCATTTGCACATTTGTAAGTAATTTCCGACCAATGCTCTTTCTTAAGTTCCGTTTTACGAGTCCGACAAGTCGTTCATAGAACCCACCAGACCATGGCGCAAGCTCTACTATAAACTGCCATTTGATGCCTTTCTCCGACTTATAATTTTGAACATCGTCATATTTCAACGCTTTCTGCCATGCAATATCTATGACTTCACTCGCAAGCTTGAACTGTTGAGCATTGTCGCTAATTATCTCTGTCGGTGTGCCTCTTGTTGCTATGAACCGTCGAAATCCCATCAAGAACTCATCTGAGGACATGTTGTTCATCATCTCTAGATGTACGGCTCGTGTTACTAGGCAGGTGAACAAACAGATCCAAACTTTGTTCACACCATCTTTACCTTTCACGTATAATGGGCCTAGATAGTCTACTCCTGTCCTTGCAAACGGAGCCGACTCCGCTACACGGCTTCTTGGTAACGGAGCCATATCAGGCATTTTATATGCTCCGCCTTCGTGCCGACGACATGTTAAACACTGTCGGAGAACACTTCTTACAGTTGCTCTACCGCTTGGTATCCAGAATCTCTTTCGAATACTGCTCAATGTCTGTGACACTCCGCTGTGTAAAACATCTTTGTGTGTTTTCTCCACAATTAATCGCGTGAACCATTCTCCTTTTGGTAGCAGTATAGGTTGTCTTGCACCTTCAGTTAGGTCTGCGTATTCCATTCTTCCTTTGCATCGTAAGTTTGCATTTTCGTCAAGTACAAGACCAAGCTGTCTTTGAAGGTTGTTTTGTTTTTGGTTTTGTATGGCTTTAAATACATCACTGAAACCTTTGCGCTGTGTATAATGAATCCACATATTTTCAGCGATTTCAAGTTCACTGCTGTCCAGTACTCCGGTGTGAACACTTTTCTTTCTTAGCTTGTTCGCAAAGCGAATACAAAGAGCTGTAACTCTTAATAATTTTGTGACTGAGGAATACTTTTCACAGTCGATCTCGAACGGTGTACTCAGATGTTGTACACTTTGCTCCTGAGCACTCAAAGCTTTTTTTGTAGTCGCATTACTGTTAACTTCAGGGTTGTTGTTTAGAGAATCGTCGTACAATTTCTCTTCATTGATAGTTTCCCATTCGTTATGAGGTTGTTCAAGCCAATTCGGTCCATTCCACCAGAGTTCTGAGTTGTTTATCTGCTCAACAGATGCTCCTCGACTAGCTATGTCGGCGGGATTCTCTACACCTTTGACATAATTAAATACGATGTTGTCGTTCTTCTTTATCTCATTTACTCTGTTTCGCACGAACACCGATGAGACGTTTTCCGCTTTAATCCAATGCAACACACAGTTCGAATCACTGTACAAGTACATGCCTTCGATAGCAAGTCTCAGTTGCTCTCTGACATATCTGATACATCTTACGCCGATGACAGCGGCCAATAACTCCAGTCTGGGAATTGTAATTTTCTTTGTCGGTGCTAGTCGTGTTTTAGAGAACACTAAAGCAGTCTTTGTCTTTGTCTCGGATTCTTGGTGAAGATAAACAGCAGCTGCATAGGCTTTCTCTGATGCATCACAAAAACAGACCAGCCTTAATTTGGGCTGTGTGTCATGTTTTAGAGAAATGCACCGTGCAACCTTACATTGTGTAAGTTTTGACAACTCTTGTCTGATCGAAATCCATGTATCTGTATCAGTATCTCCTAGCTCATCGTCCCAACCAAGGCCTTTGGTCCACAAGGATTGGATAAGCACTTTTCCTCTCAAGAGAACTGGAGAATACAGCCCGAGTGGATCGTATACAGACGCCATCTCTTTTAGGGCGGTTCGCTTTGTTGGCTTCGTAATTTCATTTGTGACAGTAATTGTTTTGATTGCCAGTGTGTCACTTTTGGTATTCCATGTGTGTCCCAGTACTTTAATTGTATCTGTTTCGACTCTGTCTTCTTTAGGTATCACTGTATTCACTGTGTCGCTATTTGTTGTCCACTCACGTATGTTCATTGCTGCGTCACGAAAAATCGATTTTGTAGATTTGTAGAGATTGATAGCTTCGCTTTCAGAGGTAGTTCCAGTAACTAGGTTATCTACATATATGTCGTTTTTTATCTTTTCAGCCAAATCATTTTTGTAGGTTTCCAGATGGCATTCAATTGTCGCTCCTAGCAGAAAGGGACTCGAAATAACCCCAAACGGAACACGACAAAAGCGATATTCTTGGATGTTTTCCCTTTCAGTAGTCGGTTTAGCACAATCCTTGATCCACAGAAATCTTGTAACATCACGCTGGTCTGGTTACAGTCCTATTTGAAGAAATGCCTTTTCTATATCCGCCACAACAGCGATGTTGTGTGTGCGGAATCTCATCAGTATGCCGCAAAGGTCATGCAGCATAACAGGTCCTCTGTAAAGGCAATCATTGAGACTGTTGTTTTGAACTCTTGATTTCGCTGATGCGTCGAACACTACTCGTACTTTCGTTGTTTTCTGTGGAGTTATGACGGCGTGGTGTGGCAAATAGTGCTTTCTTGCATCAGCATTTGTTTCAGCTACTTGTTCTATAACACCCTTCTTCAGTTGGTCTTGGATCACATCATCATACCTTTTCAACAAATCTTGTTTGTCACGCATTCTAGCCAGGGTTGATTTGAGTCTTCCCATTGCAAGTTCACGATTAACAGGTAGCTCTGTTATTTCACATTTCCATGGCCATGTGACCTGATAGCGATTTTTGTCAAATTTCAATGTTTCTCTGAACTTTGTCATTGCTATTTCGTCATCAGTTGTTTTTGGATCATCTATCACACCAATGGACTCCAGTTTCCAAAAGTCTTCTAGATCTGGTTTTCTTGGCAACACACTATCCACTGATGCAAATGTTTGTGTACCTTCGATGTCTACACCATGCGTTAGGATCAACATATTCGCGGAATTTTGGTCAATCTCGTTTTCGCCTGTTCTGCCGGTTAGAATCCATCCGAGTTTTGAACTGAGTAGATAGAGTCCTGGTTGCACTTCTACTCTCTGTGGAAGTACAATGTCAAGGTAATAGTCATTGCCTATTAGTAATTCCACTGACGAATACTCACTTTCGCTGGGAATGGTGTCAGCCATGTCAATTGAGTTCATTAAATGCACGATTTGTTCAGATCTTGTCAGTTTCACAGCTTTTCTGTGTATTGTTCCTGTTATGTCTGGCACAATGTTAGCACATACTGTCAAGTATTTGTTATTGTTAAGTTTAATATCTAGTTTAGTTGTTGGAGTTCTAATAACCTTAACAGCTTTGCTTCCAAATGTTGCCACTTTGATCTCTTGTTCTTCTCCCCTTACTAGTCCGAGCTGATCCGCCAATTTTTCACTCACGTAAGTCCGCTGGGATCCAGAATCAAGAAGGAGTCGAATTTGTGTTTTGGCGGAGGTTTCTGAATTAACCACCTCTACTTGAGCAGTTTGCATTAACACTGACTCATTTGAGGAAACTAACACATTTTCGTGCTGACCTGTTTTGTCGTAAGAATCACTGATTTCTTCTATCAGTTGAACAGTTTCAATAGATCTTTTCATTTTGAACTTTTTGGGACAGAGACTTCTGTGATGAACGTTCTTTTCTCCACAGTGTACACAAATTTTACTTCCCTTACAGTCACTTGTCTTGTGTCCGGACTTCAAACACTTGTGACATGAATTTTTAAGTACTTGTTTTCGCTCCTCGATTGTCTTGTATTTTGTACACTCGTCACTCCAGTGACGGTTTGTACAATACCTACACTTGTCTGAGTACATCTTTGATGGTTTTTCTGTAGACACAAGAGCTTGTGCAGACGTTGCAGGTCTGCTAGAGCTTGCCACTGTGCCATACACTCGCTTTGAATCCATAGCTGCCATTCTCGATCTACTTTGATCCACATGTCTAGCAAAAGCAGTGTTTCCTTTGTAGTAACTCTTATCCTGCTCTGCTCGTTCCTTGGCAGTAATGTATGAGCGTAGTCGCTCTCGTAGTTCTTTCACAGTCCATTCTTTGTCTGTACCTTTCTGTATTTCCAGTTGTAGAAGCGTATCTTTTGGAAGCATGGATTTTATCATTGAGACGAACATGTTTTGGTCTGTGTTCTCAGATAAAATGTCCAAACTTCTCAAATGTTTCTCAACAGTATCTAAGAAGTATCTCAGACTTTCTGTTCTGTTGTTTGGCGGTGTTAGATTCATCAGTTTACTGTAATGAAGATCAATAATATCTTGCTTATTTCCGTAGCGCTCTTTTAGTATTTCCACTGCGATTTTGTAGTTTTCATTGCTCAGAATTAATCCTGAGATAGACGCTCTTGCCTCAGCTTGTAATTTGCTCTGTAGATAGCTAAACTTTTCAACAACATACAAATTCTTGTTGTTGTGAATCGTACACTCAAATTGGTCCCAAAACTCCGTCCACCTAAGCCTGTCGCCGTTAAATGATCTTAACTCATATTTTGGTAACTTAACAGTTGCTGGGCGTTCTTCCGCTTCCTTTATTTTCTTTATCAGCGCATATTGATTTTCTGTTTGGTTTTGCATGAATTCTTGTTGGCGTTGACTTTGCCTTACAAAAAACTCTTGCTGTCGATAACTTTGTTCTTGCATAAATGATTGCATCTGCAGCTGACTTACATTTACATCTGGCTGTTTTTGCTCTGTTTTTACACTCTTTGCTCCAGTACACTGAAGATATGCTCGAAATTCTTCTAATTCCACACAACATTCCATGGCTTTTGCACACAAACTATAATCCTCATCAAGAATTTGCTCAACATCATCATCACTGTCTTGTAGTAACGATATGTATTTTTCACTCTGAATTTCTACCTTTTCACAGTAGGATTTCAGCAATTTAATGCACTTTGTTGATTTAACAATTTCCTGTTCTTTGTTTACTTCCTCTGTTTGGCGTGCTAATATTTCATTGCAGCACGTTATTTCCCTTTCTAAACTATTTCTGTGTCTTGTTCTGACACCTTTTATGTATTTTACTGAAGACATTTTGTCTTATTCCACTTCAGTAACTTTGTACTTGTGTACTGTAACCCAATTCCCGGGTTCCGGCACCAAATAATCTGGCGGCGAATTCTTTTTGTTGTCTGCGACTGAATTAACAGACAATCGAAACCACATTAGATATTTGTTATTTGTTTGAGAGTTCACTAAAAGGAAGAAAACACATCCAACTGTAACACAGTTTAATTATCACAATATCCAAATAAACATCATATTCACGAAAGATAAAGATATCCTTTTAAGTTCTTAACAGATGCCGAAATGTTAACTCCAATAACTTTATGAACTCTAACAATAGCACGTTTTTGGGGAGTATATATAGCAATAGGCTCCGCCAAGGCTCCGCCAGACATGTTAAACAAGTAAAACACGAGGATCATGAAATAAATGAAATAAATGAAAATAACAATGTTGCATCATCCATAGGAGCCAGATCCGCCAGGTTAACGGAGCAACGGTGTGTGGGCTCCGCTTAATGTCAAGCTCCGCCGTAAAAATAGAGTCAAATTATAGCGGAGTCAAATGCAAATAATACTAATTCGCGTACTTCGCGACATCAATAGGCTCCGCCAGACATATTAAACATGTAAAACACGAGGATCATGAAAGAAATGAAAATCACAGTGTTGCATCATCCATAGGAACAGGATCCGCCAGGATAACGGAGCAACGGCGTGTGGGCTCCGCTTAATTTCAAGCTCCGCCGTTAAAATAGAGTCAAATTATGGCGGAGTCAAATACTAATTCGCGTACTTCGCGACACATTTTCCGGAAGTTAAATCTCAATTGAAGAACAAAATGTAGAGGCAGATAAATCATGTTTTCGGAAAGGTCTATATGTGTTATTAATTTTGGGTGGGTTTATGAATCAAGATCCATTCAATACTAACGCAGTAAATACTGGATTTACATACACAAATAGGGACTTTGACTTCGACATAAGCAGTCAACAGACAAAAATACTATAAAAGCCTAGTATTGTTAAAGATTCATGTATGTCCTTTCGCAAATCTACTCTTGCACCTGGCTGGTGGGGGATGCATCCAACATCCCCCAACCTGGAACCATCCCTACATCAATATTCTTAAAAACTAGACAGATACTCTATTGTTAACAAAATTTCCCGTAGTTTTGAAATATGTTGGTATACAACACTAATCCAACTTAGTGTATCAATAATTCAAGTTGACAGGTTGTTCGATATACCAATCTTTAAGCAAGCGACTGTCGCTGTCGGTCTTACGAATGTGTTATTACTTTTATTTTGTGACTTTATGTTAAAAAAGGTGTGAATCGTTCCTTTAGCCTTTTGATCCTCCTTATGAAGGTTGCTGTTTTTCTTTCGAAATTGAATTATCTCCATATTAGCACACTGTTAATTTCATTCATTTGTGTTGCCTGTACACTGTTGTATCTTGAAAACTTAAAGCGGGTTTATTGTCCTGACTTACCTCGCCTTACGATATCAGCGTGTTGAAATTTGATATTAAGGAAAACCGCCGTAGGTACATGTCGTGTTTATTGAATTTCTTTTAAATAGCTTGTTTTTAATGTCCTGCTTCAAGATGTTAAAAAACAACAACAAGCAAAAACAAAAATCAAGACAGAATTTGTGTGAATATCTAATTGGTACAAGGGTGTGCCTCATGTGGAGCATTTATCGAAGTTGAATATCTTAAATATATTTAAGTGTTATTGGACCTCGCAGAAGGGTTTAACAATTTAAAAATATGTGTAATGAAATTACAAAACTGACTCTGGGATTATCATTAACAACAACAACAACAACAACAACAAAAACAACAACAACAACAACAAAACTATACCCAAATAAGCTCGAAATATAAAATTAAATATTTAGTCTGATTACCCAACCTGTCTTAAACGCAGTCTTCATCATGGAACTTAGTCCATTCTGCACTCCTTAATGAATAAGGAACACAATATTTTCATGATAAATTCAAGCAGTGAAATAATTATTAAACAGTCTGTTGTTTTAGCCAACACAATTAACGTCATTTGCACCGTGAATTAATCAGATGGAATGAACTGGACATAGCCGACCTGCCATGTCTATATCATTGATTATACAGCGATTTATATGGTCCTTTAAACAACGTCGTTTAATAAGTGTAAATATTAAAGAGTTGTATGATCTAAATGACATTGTAGCGTCTACCTTACCTTTTGTAAAGTAGACAGAGACGATATGTAATAATTTACGGTCAACATTAATCATATACAAAATCGATTTTTTTTAATAATGATAATTGAAATTTAAAAGGTATCCTTATATAAACATTATCAACAATAATTATTTCTAGCTCAAACCTTGCATGTAATCTATGTTGTTATTTAATTCATCCTAAAAGGATTGTAACGTGTACTTTCTTCGATGGAAATTGAACTTTGGTTCTTTAATTCCATCTTCACATGAACAGGATGCTGCAACCATTTGTTCTTACTTTTCGCTTGGCTTACATGTGAAATATATTTGTTATGTGCCTTTTCGGAGTTTGGTATATGTTGCAATGCTTATAGGACTTTGTCATATATTGTTATTAGTAGAAGATAATCGAAGAATGCAAACAAATTGTTGGATCATTTATGAAGCTCTTACTTTCTGTTCAATAAAAAAAAATTCAAACGATTTAATTGTTTATTTGAAAGGGCATTGCTTCATGACTGTAAAAATTAGATTGCTATTCGATGCTTGGGGGTTTACTTCACATCCATGCTCGTACGTCGAAAAATATGATGACGTTTAAAGTAAAGAAAGTATAATCATGACAAACACAAACCACGTGAGTAGAAATAAAAACAGTCTCTAAGATGACAAGAAAATGAATGATAATTAAACACAATGATAAACAGGGTACAATTTTATAATTCAAAGCATTTAGCAATACCGATCTCCTTTAGGAAGCAAATTATTTAAGAATCGGACACTGTTTCGAGCAGTTGTTTGTTTTTATTATTATTTATATAGTTTAATCGAGTAAGGTTTGTGTCAACAAGATGCAGCAAAATGTGGTTAACTGTACCTTACAAGGAGAGCAGCACGCAGGCTGAACTTCACTATTAAATGATATATGTGAGTTAGTCTACTTTGTCCAGTGAGACAGCGGGTAAGACCTACGTCTTCCCGTCCTTTTGTCTCAACAATTATACAGATATGGGTACTGACCTTTGGTTTAATAACTCGTAATCTGTTGTAAAAACATTGTCACGGGTTGGTTACCATTTGGTTGAATATACAGACTTATAGTTGGTTTAACATCCGTGGTGGGGATCCAAAGGTTTGTCTTTGTAAGTAACTCTTGACATATTTCTATATTATCATTTCGATCCCTTTTAAAACTTAGATATACGACTATGTGTTTTAAAATTCGATACATAATCTACATGTTTATTTTTATTTAATAGTTCATTAACAATGCATATTGATTTGCAATCATAGCAATTTATAATTCAAAAGACATGAATAAAATCTTACCTTAAATAGCAACTCCATCATAACTTCCTATCTCGATACCTGGTTAGATAATCGGCCGGTTTTATGATGGTCCTTATACCATCCCACTGTACACCGCTACACATACAGGCTAACATCAGGGACGATGTTTACAAAAATCTGACCAAAAAGTCCGTTCAACTCAGTGCAGTTATAAGTATCACTATGATTTTCTAGCGTTCTCAATTCAACGCCATTTGAGAATACTGGTTTGATAAGGAAATACACCATGACGTATGAATTTCAAGTCTACCCTACTTAGCATGTCCCTTAAACAACATTTATTTCGAATTTTCCATACTTGTACTGCAGGGTCATTTTCGTCATCCCAATTAAAGCGGCGATGCGTTAACTAAATTCACTCATTTGTTGTAATATATAGGATTTTGGCATACATTTGTTGAAATATAGAAGAGCCAAGTAATATAATGTTGTCGCTCAGTAGATTTATATCATCATAACATTTACAAGTAATTCAAATAGTTCACAAATGACGTATCAAAAGGTTAATTGCGCAGGTTCATACATGTGAAAATAAAAACTGTGCTAAAATTACACGAAAAGTAGGTAGGACAGTCGATTTTTTACTTTACACCCCTCAGATCCAAAAGCAGCACAGACGAATCTATATGACAACAAACATATTATTGACATAAAAGTGTTCTTAAGTTTTTTTTTTTTTTTTTTTTTTTTTTTTTTTTTTTTACACTTAATCATCCAGTGTCTATGATAATTGCGTATATAATACTTTTGATTGGAAGGGACGTGATCGTTTTTTTTCCTTCAAATTATAGTTATGCAGACAGAGTAGTTTCATTTAACATCGTTGCTGTAAATTAATTTTGAAACTGTACCTTTCGTTTAAGGAAAATCTGGGCGACATACGAATCCATCATAGTTCAAGAACTAATGCCTGACGAGACGACCTATCTTACATCCTGTTACCTATAATTGGGGAAGTTTTGTTGAAAGGGCGGAGATAAGGTGGAGAATGGGTCATGTTCACCTCCTCTTTTGTCAAAACCCGCCATTGCAAGACATACAAGTGTTAAACATGTGTGTGTTGTATGTGTACTCTCTTTATAAGTATTGCACTTTTTACCCGGTAAAATTTACAATTTTACTTTTAATTTACAATAAGCTACTATGTTGTTACCTGGAAAGGAAGAGTTGGTCGAGTTTAAATAAAAAGAAACAGTGTAGATCAAAACGACGCATGCACTTTATTTAGATGTATATAGACGAGAGGTGGGTTTAGTTTCATGTGGTTGTAGCGAAAAATTAAAGATTGGGTAAATGTACCATGTTAAGTGTTGTGTCCCCCGTATCTTGTAATGAAAGGACGGCCTTGATATTATACTACAGTTTCAACATCCTCACATTTTGCATAAACTTTGTGTCTTTATGAATCGCTTTTATCGCTGAATCGATTTCCATAGATAAAATATAATTATAACTTGTTCTACATTTATATCTGCTTAAAATGTTTATTTCAGAAAGAAACCATAGTGTAATTGCAAACATTGTCGTCTTAAACGTTCTCTTACTATGCTGATTACAAAGTCATAATAACTTTAATTTATATGCCATGTTTGTTAAATGTGCGGTTCAATGAAGCATAGCGCCGATGACCATTTATTACATATTTTGTTCATTTTGGCACAAATGGCTTTGATCACAATATTCATTTGTTGGCTTTGTCAAAAATCTTACAAAAGACGAGTCTCTCAGAGCTCTTAATTCTTTGCTTGTAAATTGCAAATTATCAATGAAAGTACGCTACGATTACAGAAGTTTAGTTCAAATATTTATAGAAACAATGTTTTAGTTTTGCTTTGCATACTTGTTATTGCAGTGTGTATTCTCGTCAATTTTGTTCAGCCTCAACATAGTTCCACCATGAGAGATAACACATATTTATTTTGTTTTTGAAAGGTTGTCTTCCTTTGCAGTGAAGACACACAATTAGGAGCAAGAACAAGTCTATTGGAGAATAGCTTTTTCGCTACAGTTACTGAAGTAAATTACATTTTTTTCAGAAACTTTTTTTGCTACTGATAATGTTGTTATATGCATTCTCATCAATTGTGTAAAGTACATAAATATTGATTTTGAAAGTCAAGCCCCTTTATTATTGCAGCCACATATTTAGGAGCTAGAAATAGAATATTGGAGAATATGTGATGAATTAAAAACAATATGCGGTGTTTCGAAAATGTATGTATTGAAAATCATTAGTTAAGCAATTACAGTAAAAGAAACACACACGATAAAATGGCGGAAGAAACTAACAAAAACAATCAATACAATCAGTAAAAACATGTGTGTCCGCCAGTCATTAAATTATTGTCTATACATTTTTGTGACTTTAGTAAAAACGAATACTGACGTAGGCTCAAATGATTGGATTATTGGATGTTGATATTCTAAGAATGAGATATAGGTTGGAAATTTAAATAAACGGTTTCAATAATGTGTATGACTGAACTATCCTAGCTTAATAAAGGTAAGACCATAGCGATGCAGCTGAAACACTTCTCTACGTTATAAATTACATGATTATTTGTTATATGCATTGTTATGCAATGCACACTGAAAGACAGGCAAGTGATATGGATAAATTTAATTTTGTCATTATTTATTTCATTAAGTTTTTTGAAAGTAATAAAGTAACATTTTGTCTATCACAATTTACACACATTTGTTAATGATTTAGCTTGACAACTATGATAAGCTTTTTACACATGTATACAATATGTACAATATATATAATATAAACGTTACTGGATAATATTTTTCTGTACATAATAACTGCATAACAAATTATAATATTATAATTACACTAGTGGGACAAATTTAAATAAAAGGACAATGCGATTCAAACGTAATTGCCAATTTAACAATATTACAAACTTCCCATGTCACAGAAGCTAAGTCCCTCAGTACAACTTTTACAAAACACACCAAAATTCACGGCATCAGACAAAACATATGGCAGCTTGGCATAACAATCGAAAGTCATATGTATTGAGTGCCATGTACATATATGTCTTGTTTCAGTAATCATTTACACATTACAGTATAAAGCAGTTTCACTGGCGGATTCTTCGTGGATCAAAAATTGCTGAACGGCCTGGTAACAAAATTGGTTCTGTTCCTGAAACAGTATGTTTGCAATTTAAAGAGGAATACTAAATAGTATAAGTTTCCTTGTAACTTGTTTTAAATTGAACTGTAAAATGAATTAATGTCTTTAGCCAATACCATATGACTGACTTATACCTTTAATTAAAGTAATTGTCTAACCACATTAAACCAATACTACACAACCTTTCCTATTTGTGTGTGTGCGTGTGTGTGTTTGTGTGTTTGTGGTTGTGTGTTAAAGTTAAACGAAAGAATTGAAGTTTTACAATTAACGTATAGAACCTTACCTTGTTAGGTATTGCCAGTGGTCTCCGAACTTTGACCTGTCTCAGTGTATTGATCACGCTAACCTCACCTTCTACTCTCATCTTCTGAAGCAGGTTAGACACGGCACAGAACAAGTCACTACGCTCAGCTGCATTTCTGTAAAAGGGAAGTATATACGAAAACTTTTAGACATGTATGTCATAAAATGATAAAATGTTAGGTCATTGTTTAAACTATGTTTGGATAAACAATAGGAATGGTAGACGTATCTGTTTCCACGCAATGTTAGGCACCGTGGGAGAAGTTTTTTATCAAATGGTCATCTTATTTTAAAATGGCATTTGGGCGCTTCTTTAACAAAATGATGTAATATAAAGATATTAGCAGCCCTGTTCTAGAACTAACAGACAGTGGACCAGCACCGGACCATGGCCAGAACTCCGGTCCGCCATAGCATCAACATCTTGGACGAGCTGCAGGAAGAGTGAAACATCCGGGACTCGATTCCCCTGAGGCCATAGATGTACTTTCACTGTTCTGGTGAGGACGCAATGAAAGAAATAAGCACAAAACTAGTTCATAAATATTTTGCTAAATTTCATTTAAAAACTGCCCCAAAAGAGCTGTAGTGTTTTCTAAAAATATCAGTATATGGGGAAAAACTATTTAACACGAACATATACAAACATGCATATGCATTATTTATACAATATGTTCTTGGAGAGGGCTCGATAGACTTGGCTTTTGTGTCGGTAAAAAACGTTACTGTGTATTAAGAATGCAGTTTCATCTATAATTTAATAAGAGTTTTGTTAGAGCGTTTCTGTTATCTATGTGAGGTTCTCGTAGCGAAGTCGTTTCGTATTTTTCTACACGTATGTGGACTTTTTAAGCTATAATACAACTTGGGAGGAGGATAAGTAATCTGTACCCGGCTGGCTGAAAGAGGCACTGCTAGTAGATGATCACGACGAGACAAATATGATGGCGCAACATCGATGTTTGTCGGTAAATGCTTATGAAAGAAAATAACTACTGTTAATACTACCTATACCTATACTACTACTACTACTTGTACTACTACTACAATCACTACTACTTTTACTACTACACGTACTACTTTTACTGCTACTAATACTCCTACAACTAATAATAAATATAATAATTACGAAGAATAGAAATAGAAGAAAAAGAAGTAGATGATCATGATGAAGGATAAGAAAAATAAGAAGATGAGAAAAAGAAGAAGAAGAAGAATATAACAAAAAAAAGTTGTAAGTGCCATAGTTTTACCTTACCAGGAACCAGAAATCCATATTGTCTGAACATATTGACTTCAAACTTGAAATCTTAACGATAAACACATAAATGTGAACCAACAGAACCAACAAAATCTATTAATAGAAACATCTCACTAACGTAGACTTACCATTTGGTTGTGTTGATTTATCGCAATGTATCACTGTCACAGTTTTACTTAAATAGCAATCAGGAAATTCATATTAACGTAAGGTACTGTCTTCGAAATTGAATAAAAAACACAAATTTTAAACCCATAAATGTGAGGAAACATAATATAAAGAAGGTCTCTAATATTGACTTACTATTTTGTTGTGTTGAATTATCAGTTTCCGCAAGATGTAGCTGGAATTTATTTCCAAATCCTGTGACTCGACCTCATACAGACCCGATGGAATGTGGAACGTTATATTGGCCATCCGAGAAAAATAATCACCAATGGTCTGGAAAAGGGCATTGCGAATGTCAACAAAACTTGCTTGAAAATACTTAACATGCACATTTACCGTGGAAGATAAAACACTGGACGTTTATATACAAACCACTCTATCAAAATCCTACACTAAACGGTTAATTTTGCTCAGAAGATTTTTGTCATTGCAATTAATTAAATTTAACGGTTTAAATGATTCGTTTTAAATGTCACCAGTTACAGAAACAGGTTGTTAGGTCTGTGAAAATCTTGTTACTGCTAAGAGCGGCAAACATATGTCCCTGTGAATCATGAAAAAAGCTTTAGCCAAACGTATTAGTTTCTAATTATACGTGACCATTACTGAATGTATGACAAAATATACACAAAACATCCACTTTAAACTTATCTTTCCCTCTTGTACCTGTTGGATACTGACATAGTTAAATTAAGCTGGTTAGAACTAGACAATAATTTCCGGCGGAACTGGGCCGACAGCCTATATTTCACCCTCTGTCAAAACACTGCCCCAAAGGCCCTCAGGTTAGGACCCAGCTCGGTCGTATTTGATCAACAATGATAATATTATGAAAATTGAAAGAACTACCAGGATGTTTTTTTTTTCTATTTTTAACATAAATACATTCGAATATTTTGGCCGATAAGAATAGAAACTGGAAAAAGACCTCGTGGATTTACTTTGTTATATGACGACACAATATTTAGCCATTGACGTTGCTTGGATTTCATTTACTTGATATTCGCACCAGTAAAGCGGACCGAAAAATACTTCTCCAAGTAAGAATGTCCGTTTAGTTAGCGTAAATAAGAGTACTATGTACTATACAGTTGAGCTCATCTATGTATAAACTGTTATTTAATTATAATAGTTAATATTCTACTGACATTTAGGTAGACAGCATTGACATGGTTACATTCACCGAACCGTTTTCCAAGATGAGCAATCCTTTAGTAAAGACAGCACATAAATTGTAGAAGCTCATTAAACGTATGAATTAACGAAGTATTGTCCTCTTCTAAATTATATTTCCAGTGACTTTAACCAGTATAAAGAAAGCATTAACATATATTGACTTGTTACAAAAACGCGTGTTATACCTAACGCCAAGAGAGTTGAAACAGAATTGTACCAAATCTATATTTAGTAAAGCACACACATCTATATTTGGAAAAGCAGTCAATTCGTATTGATAAAACCCGCTATTTTAAGATCTAGCCAAATTTAATGACGTCAAGTAGTGTTTTCTACATTTAATTTGACAATAAATGTGTATGTGTCTGCTAATACATAAATACTGTTATGCCCTACAATTTTGTCTAAGGAAAAAAGTAACTTAATTGTTTTTACATTATTCTATGTATCAGAATACTCCATCTTGTTTTTATGATTCCATTCTTACTTGGTGTAAACGCACAGATTTGTGTACAACATAGAAGTCTTATTTTAAGTAATTTAGACTCGCTATATTGCGACAGCAACCCTGTGTTAATGTTAAAATGTTAATATCCCAAAATCTATTTTAATCCATTCTTGTCATCCATAAAATCCAGTAATTTGTTATGTTAAACGGTAGATCACATGTCTTTGTAATTTTATAATTTCGCCATACTTGTTTTGGGTACTTTGTTGTTGTTGAATGACGTCATAGTTGTATGACGTCACTGATTTTCTTACAAAAAAATAGTGTAAGAAAGGTCATGTGGGGAATTGTTAGATTTATATTTTTCGTGTATTTATTATTATGTTGGTATTATGTAAAATATTTCATCGACTAGTTAGGTTGTTATAACGTTGTGCAAGTAACTTACCTACTTGTTATAAATATATCACATTAAACATGATTGTATTATATTGTTGGATTTGTGAAGTTTTTTTGTTTGACTTATGTGGGAGGCCTTTGTTAAAGAATGCTGTTTGAAGTTGTGAGATTTGTAAAGCTAAAAAAAGCGCGGATCTTGAACTTGCGAGAACTTCCATTTTTACTTTCGCTGAGTTTATTATCATCCTAAGTTTTGGCAGGTTGCATACTTTTGTTAACTTATATTTACTCCTTTAAACATTGAAAGTTTATTAATGATTGCAATAAGTAATATAGACCCATTCATTACGTGCGTTAATATACTTTGACATTTTTAAGAATTTTGTCATTTATTGCTTGTGTCTTAGGTCGAACTTGAGATTTATTTTCTTAAACTGATTTCGTTAATTGTTTTCTTTTATTTATTAAGATTCTCTTTTATTGTAAATTGTTTTAGTATACTTTCTATCGACACTGACCTAGTTGCGGTTGTTAAAACTTATCCGCCACGCCATTGGTTTAGGTTATTGGAGGAAGATACTGTTGCGTATGTAATTACATGGCATTATTGCTAAATTAAAGAGAACAATAGTTAAAATAAAATAATGTTTAAACCTGATTTTGCATTTTCTCCATTTATTTAATTCCAATAAAATTCCTTGTTAATTTAATATGGGAAGTCTGTGTAAAAAAACACACACAAAAAAGAACACTCAAACTTTTCCCCAAGTAGCAACAATTGCAGTTTAGCCAACTATACCGAGGCGCAACATTTATGGTGGCAGCGGTGGAATTCGAAAACTAACAACATGGCGATTGTTGTACGCCTACTTCGAATCCAGTGATACGAACCCTGTGCTTCAAAGAAACAACAACAGCAACAAACATATTAAAACAAAACATCAACAATTGGGGATTGGGGGATAATTTGTAAAGCCAGTTACGGAAATGGAGGAACAAGTTAGTCTTCCAGGTGAATGCGTGATGCCGGAAATAATGCAAGTAACTGTAGTTTAGGAGATACAACCGACGTGTTGTTGACATATCTGAATAAAATGGACGAGAGACAAAGGCATACCAATGACGTGTTGGAGAAAATGCGTCAACCAAAATTATGACAACATAAACAGAAAAACAGTGTGAACAAGACCCAAATGATAGAGATGGTCATGGAAGGATGCAGCGACAAGGTCAAGAGTAACATGCAAACATACATGGTAATATAAATGAATACAACAGACAGGCAGGAGAGGAACATGTTGTACATGCAAACGAAGAGAGACCGATATAACCGAGTATCGAACATGTATGGAGGCAAGGTCACGAAGAGGGAGATGTTGGAACAGATCGTGCATATTACAGAATGATTCCTCAACCTGGACAAATTGGAAACTATTCCAGACCCATGCAGCCATATAAACAAAACATCCCACCATTTAATGGGAAAATAATTTATAACTTGAAAACATGCTCCCACTTATACAAGACTCAACCCCTGTGTTTGTTTTTACACAACTCCCAAGGAAAATGTAGTTGATTATTTTTCTCTTGTTGAATAAATGAATTACAGGTATCGGGAGCTAGAGACAACACGATCTATTCGGTAGGAGGAATCAGAGAGAGAATGAAACGGCAGAGCTGCTAGAGCAGAAATTGCCGGCGGGAAAGCTCCCGGACGAAGATAAAGCACCAAACAGAGAAATTGGATACAAGACAACAAGACCTTCTAACGGCAGGAATATGTAAATGAGCTGATAAGGAAAGAGAGTTATAAACGCATCCAATGTTTCGACTGCAAATAGGTGGGTCCCTTAAGTAGAGGTTGTGAGAAAAGGAAAAGAGAAAATAAGCAACCAAGAGACATTAGAGATAGTGAACAAAATAAGAGGAGAGCTGAGACTGTTCTTGTAAACTAGACAGGACTGAACTTGAGGGCCTGAGGAAAGACCGACATGAATTAAATGGCCAAAATATAGACAATACTGAGACTCAAGAAAGTAAAAGCATTAACAGTTATGGAGCTGCAATACGTAGAAAAACGGAATTGAACGATGGAATTTACATTAGTGGAGAAGTAGAAGGAGTATCTGTTGTTATCACCGCTGACACTGGAGCGACTAAGACAGTTTTATCCACCCGAGTATTTGAAAGATCGAAAGAGAAACCACGTCTTAAGAGATCGTCATGTTTAACATGTGCCTGCGGAGACTCTTTAAATGTTAATATTCAGTTACATAGTCTAAAGATAAAGCGGGAACTGATGGTTGTAGACATACAAGACGACTGTTTACTTGGAATCGATGTTTCACAAAATATGGACAAGGGTCCTGCTGATATATTTCTTTCCAAAGGCCTAAGAAAATTGAGTATGAAAACATGAAAGACCATTTTTTAGAAATTACACGGGGAAGCATACAACAAGAAAGGTCAGAGCAGCAGATGACTTTACAATTCCCGGAATATCTGAAGTAGTCATTGATGGCCAAAATATAGACAATACTGAGACTCAAGCAAGTAAAAGCGGTAACTGATGGTTTTTCTTTTTGTGTGTTATGTCTCGTCTCTGTGTTTTTTGTCACATTTACATTTACCTTGTCTGCCTTGGTCTGCAGGTAGATAAAATTTAAATATCTGTGAAAATTTTGATAGGACCTTTTCTTATTTACCTATTTATTGATCGATATGAAGATGACACAAGCAGAGAGTCTATAAAGTCTTATATAGTGGAACCCAGCGAAACATTTCTAGAGAAATATCCTTTATATTTGGCATCGACACTTGTAGAAATGAACCAGTGCGTAACAAACTACACTAGAATTAGCAAACTTTTTTAAAAATCTGTTACACTACACGAAGATGCAATTGTTGGTGTAGCTGATGAAATCAAAGAACCGATTAAAAGACTAGTTCAGTCGAAAAGTAAGGAAAACAATAACGACTCTATAAGATGTACTCAATTGGAAGAACAAACGAAGATTAAACGATTGTGTCAAGACAACGTACCCGACCATTTAAAAGCGTTTTTGAACAATCGAGTAAGGCTCTTGACCAATGTAAAAGGATTCGATTAAAGAAATTACTTTGTGATTTCGGTGACGTTTTTAAAAAAAATGAATGAGATATTGGAATGACCAGTTTTACTGAAAGTTCCATAGACACAGGTAACGAAAAAATATCAAACAACGACCACCTCGTATTCCATTAGCACATCCAGAGGATCAAAAGAAGGCTTTCGGAGAATTGCTTTGCAAAGGATTCATAAGAAAGAGTACCTCGACATTGGGGTCACAAATCGTCTTGGTCAAGATGTCTTAGGGGTCAGGTCATGTGTAGATTATAGGCGTCTAAACGCACTTGTTAAGCCTGATGCTTTTCCTATCCCGAGAACAAAGGAATGTCTTGATGCTAACTTGTTTTCTACACTCAATCTTTTGAGCAGATATTTCCAAATTCCGATAAAAATGAAGACATGCCCAGAACTGCGTTCGTGTGCAAGTATGGTCAATATGAAATGTTAAGAATACCATTTGGATTGAATAACTCAAGTAGTACGTTCCAAAGAACGATGGAGCTTGCACTGGCTGGTCTGCGGTGGGAAACATGCCTAATTTATAAAGACGATGTCATTATATTTGGTAAAGACTTTGATCAGCACATAGAGAGACTTCGGAAAGTTCTTAAACGTATCAGAGCAGCAGGATTGAAACTCAAACCAAGCAAGTGTGACCTTTTACAAAAACAAGTGAGATTTTTTAGGACATATAGTATCAGGAGAGGGTGTCTCGTAGGACCCAAACAATGTAGCACAGATTTTTTGCCGTAGGCAGCACCAACGAATTCAAAAGAGGTTCGGCAGTTTGTTGCTTTAGGGTCATATTATAGACGTGTTATCCAGGATTTTGCTAAGATTGTAAGTCCAATGGTGGAGCTTACAAAGAAAGATAGAGTGTTTAACTAGTCAAAACAGTGTGAAGAAGCTTTTGACAGGAAAAAGAAGACCATTATGAGTCCTGATGTCATGGCGTATCCTAGGGTGGATAAAGATGGATAAAGATGCCGAAGAGTTCATTCTTGACGTTGCCGGTTGTGATAAGGGTATAGGGGCCTTACTAACACAAAAGCAGAACGGAAGAGAGAGAGAGAGTTATAAGTTATGCAAGTAGGGATTTAAATAAGTCTGACGTGAATTACTGTATATCTGAAAAGGAGCTTCTAGCGGCACGATACTTCCTGGAGTATTATCGACAATACCTCTTCGGAAGGAAGTTTAAGGGTCGTAGCAACCATCAGGCATTGGTTTGGTTATTCAAACTTAAAGGACCCAGAGGAAAAAATGCACGTTGGATAAAAGTGTTGACACAGTTTGAATTTGTTATCGAGTATCGGCCTGGTGATGCACTATCTAGGTGTAATAACCCTAGAGATTGTGATTGCCCGAACATTGATACAGAAGAAATGCTGAAATGTGGACCATGTAAGAAGTGTTAGAAACGGTCTAAAGATATGACTTTTTGTGGAATGGAGTCTAAATTAATGGGATTGAATTAGATTGGAAACGAAGTAAGAATGGGAGAATGGCAAATGACCGACACTGAATAGTTTGAGTAGTATAAAGAATGTGCGAAGTCTAGGCAGCAATGTTTGTGACGATATGAGGAAAAGCCAGGAGGAAGATATCGACATAGAAATTGTGCTTCGTGCTAAGGAAACTGGAATACATATTCCAACTGAAGAATTGGTAAGATCAGGGCATGCAACGAGGCATTATGTGATACTTTCATAGTCGAAGATGAAATATTGAAGAAGAGGTATGTGAAGAGAGATGGAACATGTGAATCAATGCAGATATTAATGCCTAGAACTCAAGTTAAAGTTAAAACAGTTTTGACGATGACGATAATGCACAACTCCGTCATGTCTGGTCACATGGGAGTAAAAATGACGTTAGAAAAACCCCGAACGCTATTTTATTGGTTTAATATGAAAGACGACATACAAATGCATGTTCGGCAATGCGACATATGCGCAGCCGACAAAACACCTACTTAACCTCCGAAATCCCCTCTAGGTCCCTTGTTGACTGGAGCGCCGTGGGATATAGTCGCAATAGACTATCTGGAACTGTTTCCCACGACACAAAGAGAAGACAGATACATATTATTACTTACTGACCATTTCACGAAGTGGGTTGAAGTTGTTGCGTTGCCTGATTAACCAGCTGAAGTTTGCGCTTGGACAATAGTAAATGAGTTTGTAGCCAGATGAGGATGTCCGCTGAGTATACACGGTGATTTAGGTAGAGGATTTGCAAAATGCTGAAGATCAAGAAATCACAAACGAGTTTGAGAAACTCGAAATGTAATGGACAGTGTGAGAGGTTCAACAGAACGCTCGTTAGAATGATTAAAGCGTATTCGCACGATGCTGTAATGATAAAGTAGTGTGGTGCTGTGGGTTTCCTACGCATCACTTACTTTCGTCATAACGTATAGAAAATATCGGCGCATGGACATTTAGTTTTCAAATAGATCGTTTTTCTTTTCGTTACTTGCATTTGAAAAACTCGTCAGGAAGTGCGAGGTTGGAGCTCTGTAAAACAGGTTTAAGCACCCCAGTCGGTCCATATTGCCGACTGACCGTTCCAAGGCGGTAACTGTCAGGTTTGCTCTTTTCCTTAAATGACTCATCACAAATTTGTTCTTACTTTTCGCTTGGCTTGCATTAGAAATACCTTTGTTCTGTGCCTTTTCGGAGTTTGGTATATGTTGCAATACTTATAGGACTTTGTCATATATTCTTATTAAGACATGTTTTTTTATTTTTCCTTTTTAAATAACAAAAACACATTGTTAAAAAGATACAACTCTCTAACAGAAACAGCGCTTGTTATGTATATCATTAGCGTAAGGTTTTGTTACCGTTGAAGGGAGATCACTGCTGCGGGTTTGACAATAGCATTACATGCCGCTGAAGTTCTAAAGAAGAGACCCATATAGTTATAAGCAAGTTTATTTACAAGATAAAGTGCTTATATCAGGAGGGTTTTGTTAAAAATAAACATTTTTAAAGTCTTCGGTATCTGCAGCAAAACGTTTTGAGACGAAAAGGGGATAATTAACGACATTTTACATTACTTACATTACTTAGGGTTAAATATTTTTAGCACTAATGAGTAACCCTTTTAAGTAAGTAATATATATGTTCAATAATTCATTAATAAAACATTCTGCTACAGCTAAATGGCTATATTTATTTGTCGTCACAGCATTAATGTCATTGTTCAGTATTAGCAAAGACATGCCTTTGTATGAAGCTTAATAGTATATTTAACTTTAAAATATACACTGCTATTATGACTTCATGCATATTTTCATGTTCCGTATTCACAATTCAAATTTACCTCATGGTAAGTTATTGAGGAACATAGTTGAATAGCTCACAGTTATATTTAGATTCACTTTGTTTTTCTTATCTTAACAGCGCAAAGATATATGCCGTTTTGTTTAAAACTAATTTCTTAACATGTAAACAATCCACGAATTATTATAAATTATTCTAGTTGGCATACAATATATCAAATAATCACTTTCTATTCAATACGAAATATCTGCTTAACGTCAACTTTTAGAATTAAACTATCATTATTGAAATATCTGTTTTTCTTTGAACAGGAAATATAGGACAACATAAAGATGACACTTTTTCTTACTACAGCTATAGAAACATCGTACAGCAAAAAAAATATTTTTAGTTTTTAAATAGGTTAGTTAGCATTAAAACTTGGGAGAAAACTCATGTTGATTCGATACACAGAACATGAATCGACTAAATAATATGTTATATCTGCACGACATCTGTTGTATGATAGTAAGTTTTTATACACTAATTATACACTTTATTTTCAGTTAAATAATCTCACTCGATGTAATTTGTAATTCATTTATAATATCTGCGATATGATGTTATCCGATATTATATTTGACAGGCTCAACTCATTTGTATAAGTTCATGACAGCTTACTATTTGGTAAATAGAAAACATGTGTGACACATTGAGGTCTTGTAGCTTTTTATATTTACACGATCTTGTCATACTGTTTTATCGTATATCTTTATCTCGATGTTTTAATTATTTTGTACTATATACAATGATGTCTTTATTGTATGTGCTTTAACTTCTGTTTATTAAGTAAAATTCGTCCATATTACATATACTTTATTTACAACTGTCTGTCATGTACAATTTACGTTAAGTTACTATGTTACCAAACAATACTAAATTCGCTGTACTCATATTTTTTGTCACGTTACTTTCTTTTATTTGATGATAATTATATTATTATGTAATCCTATTTGTTTTTCCATTCTTTGTTTATGTAGAACATATTACGTTTTAGTTTACGAAAACAAACTATTGCTATGTCATCTCATGTTTAAGCTCATCATATGTTTGTGAACCAATTAAGTTTAATAAACTGACTTCTGTTTAAATTTGCTTGGGGATGAACGACGAATGTGCAACTTTTATCCCAGGAAACGGTTGAAAAATGGCTTCTAAATTTTCGTTCGAACAAGGACAAACATTTCTTGGGGGTAAAACTATTGCTTGTCAATTAAAAAAATGTTATTCAGATGCAGGTTCTGACATTATAATTACGTTTTAATAAACTTTTGTCAATCCATGTTAGCGTTCCTTTGTAGTGTCCTTCTCTGTATGCATATGCCCAGTATTGACTGTAATTAGACCAGATACCTAACTGAAAGATTCTAAGCGAGCAGATAAACACAAATACGAAAATAAGAAAAGGTCCAATGAGAATAAGCACAGATATTTGAATCTAAACTTCCTCTAGACAAAGGCAAACATGGAAAATATAAAAGTGACCAAAAGCACAGAGACGAGACATAACACACAAAAAGAAAAACCCAGCAGTTACCGCCTTGGAACGGTCAGTCGGCAAAAGGACCGACTGGGGTGCTTAAACCTGGTTTGTGTATCGCTCCAACCTCGCATTTCCCTAGGTGTTTCTATCAAACAAACAGTGTAAATAAAAATATCCCAACAAAGTGAGACAACTAACAGTAAACACATGCATTCAATCCGAGTAAAACAAAATTGCATGAAATGTTACATTTTAGTCGGCCTAAAGGAATTTCAAATCGAACGCATGAGGTTTAAAATGTACATTGTAATAAACAGTTTAGATATTAGATATTTAACTCACTCTAAATATGTCGATAGTCACACCACGAACTATAATCAAAAGCATTATCATAAACAAAACATTCGAAAGAAGGTTTACGTACAAAAGTATCCATATCTGTAAATATTAACATAAAACACTATTAATTATAGCATTTACTCCATACACCCAAGATTTACGCGCAAGAAGAAGCCCAAAGAAACATACAATTATATATGTACTGGACTACTCTACATTAACATTAATTCGCAAATAATCACACACGCGTGTTTGTGCGAGTCCATACTGCAAGTGCAAATAATAATATCAACAGACGAAACAAACATGTTTATCGGCAGAAAACATCGTACATGTATTCAGATATGTATAGGATCATTTCACAAGTTTAAATTCAATGGGAAAATCAATACACCCCCTTTAACACATTATAGACAAATAAGTTCATTTGTAGTCAAACAGTTATGTTTAGGAGTTTTTAAGAAATCATAACATCGCTTGTCAATAGCATACGGAAACAACGATCATTGTCTATCTTTCTTCCTTTATTGTCTCCTATCTTATGTCCAAATTAAAATCAATGTTTTTTTTCAACGGCTCTTCTCTATCGCTTCGTATCTTCACTGTTAGAAATGCACACCGGAAACTTTGTAACTGTTAAGCATCAATGTCCTGTCAACTGAACCGGTGTAATTGTCACAGTTAGAAGAGTTTTAGAGATAATGTTACTTTGTAAGATATGTGTATCTTAATTAAGGTCGTTCTTAGTTTCACAACTAGTTTTCACAATCAAAGGTACGTCATGTATATTCACATATAAAATCGGCGGTTGTTCAAAGTACTGATTGGTGCCATATTGTGCCAGTCTCAATCATCAGTAGCGATTTTTCTGAAATTATCTTAAAACTGAAATGAAATCAAGACTATCTATATGAACACCAGCATGAAGCACTAAACGAGTTTACGTATATATAACATATATAACTTAATCATAGTATTATTATAATTAATTATAATTTCAATTTGATACTTCAAAGCATAAGTTCAAATTTATTATTACCAATACATAATTGCCATTGAAAATGTTAAGTAGTCACTGATTTGCTGATCTTATACAATTATCAAGGATTTGGTAATGTCATATCGCTGTTGAATATTACTTTATCATGGGGATAAAACAATATCATTTACAGACAGAATGGGAAAACTGAATGGAAAATACAATAAATCAGGATCAAATAAAGACATATTATTAATTTCCAGTTTGTGTTCATGTTTTGATGCTTTTAGCATGGTACTTAACACTATTAATGATGGTAATTTCTCAATCCCGCTTATCAAATGTATTTACCGAATCAAAGTTCATCAATTCCTAATTAATGAACACTTATAACACAACTATTTACAGTAACAACTCCATGTTGGTGAAAGTATACGCTTGAAGCATACTGTAAATCACACATGCATACTTTTAACTAGGCATCAGTTAAATGAATGTGTTTTACTACTTGACTACGAGTGCAAAGGTCGTGGAACATGCCAGAATAGGAATTTAGAATCCAGTGGAAGAACAAGGCATACCTCATTGAAAACAACAGTATTGATGTATACTGCATAACCCTATTTAACATCAGAATTTGGTGAATATTATGCCCTTTGGCTCAATGCCTCCGACGAGTGAAGAATATAAGATATATTAATCCCTCGGCCCTACCATAACTTTCATCAAAATGGTTATTGCTCGACCTTAAGCGATTTTGAAAATTGCGCCATGATCATATCATGGATATACACTAATACAAATAGTTAAATGTGTGATTTTAACAGGTGGCAAAGTATTAGTCCGCTTTGCTTAAATGTGTAGTGCACATAGGCACATCCAACAGCTTTTCTGTTAGGTTAACGACTGAGTGTCTTCCTACAGAACTGAATGTCTTGGGTTCGAGTCCAGTTGGGGACAGGACCTTGCCCTCCCAGATCTACCCGTAATGATATAAAATGTTTATTATTTGAACGTTATGTAAGTGTTTGGTCTCTCATATAAATCCTTTCTTTCTCATTTATATAAGTTAAGCTTGGGCTCACTTAATAACTATGGGATGTAATGCCGTTTAAAAATTATCCTAATTAAAACGAAGCGTTATTCAAACAAATCTTATCTTTGCCGATCCTTACCTACTTTTCTCAGAATGTCAAAGGCATGTGCACCGATCTCCATAAACATATTTTGCACTAAATGACACTGACATACCTCGATACTTTAAATGTCTGACAAATGTTATTTAACATTTAAATGTTATTATTTAAAAGAGACAATATACGTATGGCTGTCATTTGTACCGCACTGTGTTGTAACAAATGACTGAATAAGAATGTCTCGACATCGTTTGTTTTAATGGTGCATTTCATAAATTTGAGTGGTCTAAGTTTGTACATTGGACATTTTTATTCAAATAGATTGGTTTTCTTTCAATTGTTTGCATTTGAGAAACACCCACAGGAAGCGCAAGGTTAGAGCTCTGTAAAACAAGTTTAAGCACCCCAGTCAGTCCCTTTTGCTCACTGCCCGTTCCAGACAGGTAACTGTTGGGTTTGTTCAGTTTATTTAATGCTTCACCTCATATTTCTACTTACTTCTACATTTGGCTTGTAGTTGTACACCTTTGCCCTGTGCCTTTTCAAAATTTGCGATCTATGCAATGCTCATAGGACTTTGTCATATTTTCTTATTTATGGCTCTACTAACTGCCAAATATTGTTTATGTTACAGGTTTCATTCAGCATTGTTTCGCAGATACAAAACGTTGAACAAATTTTATTTTAATTGACACGAGTGCTTAATATATGCATATATTTTATATTATTCCTACCAGAACAATTACAATAACTAAACACATTCAATTACGACTATTTAATTATACTGTTTGAACAAGATTTACACAATCCTTTCATTATTCCTTTTTGTTGATATATATAATGAGGTTATGTACACAGTGTATACATGGTATAGTAGAAGGCTAACGTAATAGTACCTATATGTGCAAAGTTACGACTTAAATTAGCATATTATAATTACATTTGTTAGCCAAATTGATACACGTTTTCACATATGCTGACAATATATGTCGATGTGATCCAAACGTCATTGACTAATAGAGCAATATTAAAAAGTTCACATTAACAGATGCAAATTGTAGATAGCAAATGTTTGTTAATAAAAAAAATCTAGGTTTCCATATATACATTGCTTAACATATATAATTTGTAATACAATAGAGAATACCAAAACGCAATCAGCAGGGCGTCGGCTCCCGGTAACTATCCCCGTTTCATAACCTAGCAACACCAAATCAAATTTGTTCAAATGGTACCTTTATATTTGTTTCATAGATAGCAAAGAAACTGTATAGCTGTTTCGTTGAAACAAATATCAGAGTGCATTCACTTTTGCTCGGTTTGGTGTGAAAAAAATGAAACTATGAGCAGAAACACACACGGTGATAACAACATGCCCTACACGTTGAATTCACTATTAATTATTCATTCATTGGCTACAGTTAACTTATTGCGTCTTGATGGGACAATTAACAAAACAAACAATATGTAAAATAAAGAAACTCCCATCAGTATTGCCTTTACAAACACAATACTATTCACGTTATCGGATCATTATTGCTTTAAGCATTACAGTATATAGACGTTTCACTGACGTACTATTCCCTGGTCAAAAACTGCTGGACGACCTGGTAACAGAATTGGATCTGTTCCTGAAACAACATGATTTTTGCTATATTAAGAAAGACACGAAGCCACACCAATAGTCAATCCCAAATAACATTTCAGAACATACGTTCCCGATAATGGAACCCAAAAATAAACAGTTTATTTACTAGAGAAAATGTGTTATCAGATTTCTTATACTGTAGCATATTGAATATTTGAACAGTTATTTCTAACAAATTATTAACTTGCAGTAGAGCTCAAATGGCAATAAAGTATCGCATGTTAAAACAACAGGCCGTCTTTGCTTTGATATATGTTTGTTGTTGTTTAACTATGATATTTTACATTTTCTTCACGAAACATATACCTTGTTAGGTATTGCCAGGGGTCTCCTGACTTTGACCTGTCTCAGCGTATTAACCAGGCTGACCTCTCCTTCAATTGTAATCTTCTGGACCAGGTTAGATACTGCACAGAACAATCCGCTACGCTCAGCGGCGTTTCTGTTGATGGGAATTATATAAAAAACACGTTCTTATAGACGGAAAGGTTTTGGTCATGACTTTTGCACGTCACTATTTAAACAAAGTTTGGATACATAATAAAGGAGTAATACTACATAAAATATGCCGTGATCTACGTTATGCATCTAAAACAAAATGCTTCAACTTCATGATTGTAAAGATTGTTAACAAAAAGTAAAACTTCTCGTATACCTAAAACAGACTGAACTGTGAATTTAAGCTTGATATTTATGCTAAAAACAACCCTAAACGTATTGAGGATCTCAGAATATATTTCACAGAAATATTGATTTTTGACAACTGATATTATGCCAACGATAGGTTTAACGTAACGTCAACATGTTTAACTTAATTTGTAAATTTTAGATATAATACTTTATGTTAGACAATAAAAGTAGGCTGCTTAACTACATTTATCTACATAACTTAGGCCCCGAGCCATCGAAAGAGATCACAGAGACTATTATATAACTTACAGACAGTGGACCAGCACATGACCACGGTCAGAATCTCTGTCGGCCATTGCGTCAACATCTAGGACGAGCTGCAGGAAGTGAGAAGCTTCCGGGAATCGGTCCTCCTGTGGCCAGTTTTGACATTGGTAGTGGTAGACGGCCAAGGAAGTACTTTCACTATTCTATAAAACGAGACGAATAAATAGTTTATATTGCTTTTTATATTTCCTTTAAAATGGGTCAATAAAGAGCTATACTTTTTTATTACCATCAAAAAAGTTGGGGAACCACATATAAATTGGGTAGGGTGATGATGCTCCAAGAGGGTTTAGAACGAGTAAAGTCACCTTAAGGGTTAAAACCAAACAGACTCGGTTTCTCGAAAATGCATATCAATCCACAAGTTAATAAGACTTAAATTTTTCTCTTATGTATTTGAGAATGACCTGGCGAAGTCGTCAGGCATCATTCTACACATTATTGTGCTGAAAGCAGTGAAGAGCGTCAAGTGACATGTACCCGCCTAGCTGAAAAGTGTACTGCAGGTAGAACTCGACAAGACAGGGATAATGTCGTAAAACAAAATGTTTGTCGGCAAATGCTTACAGACGCAATACCTTTCTGAACATTCTACTACTTCTACTATAACTACTACTACTACTACGACTATCACTACTACTACTTCTACTTCTACTACTACTACTTCTACTACTACTACTTCTACTACTACTTCTACTACTACTACTACTACTACTACTTCTACTACTACTTCTACTACTTCTACTACTACTACTACTACTACTACTACTACTACTACTACTACTACTTCTACTACTACTACTTCTACTACTACTACTACTACTACTACTACTACTACTTCTATTACTACTACTACTACTACTACTACTACTACTACTACTACTACTACTACTACTACTACAACTACTACTACTACTACTATATAAGTACTTCTACATTGCATTCTTAACAGCCCAGTTTAACACACAAATGTGAACGAACACGCTTTATTAAAAAAAACGTTTCAGTAACATTGACCTACCCCTTGGTTGTGTCGAATTATCAGTTTTCGCAGGATGTAGCTGGGATTTTCCATCAACTCCTGTGTCTCGACCTCATACAGACCCGATGGAATGTCGAATTTCTTATTGGCCCTCCGAGAAAAGTAGTCTCCAATGGTCTGAAACAAGGCACTGACGATATCAACAACACCTACACTAATACGTAAGCAACACATATGTAGTGGATTTAAAACTAAAATATTAAAGGTAAGGTATATGTATACATAATCTTAACACTCTCAATCTTACAGATACAATTATAATTAAAGGCATCTCGAAAGGAATGTTGTATCCCACTGAGCCAGGCCCCCACATGCTATGACCAGACCTGCTAATTGCTGGTCATCACTGCAGGGAGTCTTTAGCCAACATAGTACTAAACTGTCACAGTAATACCTCTGATGGGTTATTGCAAAACTAAATTACCTGCTAGTATGGGTGTGAGACAGTAGGCTAGTTTTACACAAAGCCACAAACATTATTGTTAGTGATAATGTGGGTTTTTTACTATATGATCCCTTACAAATTCTTTATTGCATTAATTACTAGGTGTCAATTTTGTAACTGCAAGATTATGTATTTATTTCATAGCTAAATATTTATTTTGAAATTACAGTGAGAGATACAAGTTTTAGTATTCAAAATGACTCTGAAGGACATTATTCTGACAATGAATGACTTTTTAAATTGCTTTTGTTAGAATCGTTTCGTTACATTTTACAAATAAAAATAAAATATAACTTTAAATATATATGAGAACTAAAAGAATGAAAGAAATAACAAAATGTATAAGAAATAACAAAATCAACCAAAGTAAGAAAGAAAACAAATAAAGATTATATATATATATATATATATATATATATATATATATATATATATATATATATATATATATATATATATATATATATATATATAAATATATATATATATATATATATATATATATATATATATATATATATATATATATATATATATATATATATATATATATTGGATTGCGTAATTGGTATAATCACAACTGTTTCCTTTACAAAATGAGAATGAATATGTTCAACCCCCAGATATAGCATACATACACTTGGATCTTGAACAATACCTGTGTGACAGACACATCGTTACAGACTGTGGCAGCCTGGCTTATCAGAAAACAGATGCCCTCACATGCTGGGTGGGGCAATAAATGGGGGGTCACTTATATAAGGCTTTTGAGATCCCTTTAACAGTTAATTTTACTTTTACGTTGTTTTTCATTGCAAATAATTTATATTTCATTGCTTGTACTATTAACATTAGGGCAGCAGTTATGCATAAAAAGCAATTAAAGACAATTGATTTTAAATGTTAAATGACTATTATAAGAATACAAGACGATTATTGTTTATGATTAATAATATATACAAGAAAGAAGCATTAAAATGTATAAAGTAATAAAAGCAAACGACAGATGGTTAAGGCTGTGACATAAGAAAACGTTATTGTTTATCTGTAATAAAGGTCGGCAAATATTTGTCTTCGTGTATCATGAAAATGAAAACCAGAGCCAACTTATGCAATTCAAAGTAAATAGAAACGTGAAGATTATGTAAAATTCCCGAACATACAATGTTTATGAATGAAACTCAAAATGACCCTCCTTCCAAAACAAAAACCTGGAAATTACTTTACCGGATCTCCAAGACCAGGAGGGTCCATGGAGACTATACAGGAGCAGGATTCCTGTGTGATAAGAGCTAGGAAATCTTCCACGGTGTTTGGAAGTGGCGTTTGGCAAATAAGGAAACGGTCCTTCACAGTGTAACTCTGTAAAATAGGTAGAAGGAATCAGATATGCATATAAATTAATGACACAACTATATAAACAATAAATAAATTTAAACCAGACTTACAATCTTTTACATGTAAAGTGTTGTAATAGTCAAGTGCACCTGGTCTTTACTTCGAGAATACTATCCGGTGGAACTGGGCCCAGCGCCAAGTATCGGTCCGAGGGCCATCAGGACTGAAGGCCGTTATTTAAAGTAGGGCCTAACTCCATTATAATGTATCAATTTAAATAATACTGTGAAAATTGGAGGTTTCGATAACTGTTCACTTGATAATCGGCGCAGTATTCAGAGCTGCACAATATCTAATAGAGCACAAGCGGCCATATCGCCGCGTAACCAAGGCTGTTTTGTTAGTATTTAAAAGAGCAATATACATTAGAGAGTCGTGCCCATTTAAATGTTAATTAAATGATAACAGTTAATCTTCCATACTTACATTTAAGTAGACAGCGTTTATATAGTTGCATTTGCCATGACGAAGGAGGGGTCTATTTAGCAATCCTATAGAAAAGGCAACACAGTAATTGTGAAAGCTCGTTAACATAATAAGCAGTATTGCTTTTGTCCTTAAGTATATTTCCACTGAATATAACTAGTTAAAATGAAGCAATAAAAATGAATTGCTACAGAAACTCGTGTACAATATATAGTTTGCATGACAAGCTGTATGTTGAAATCATCCAACATTAAATTATCTAACGTTAAAAGATATTAAACAAACATGTATATTTACTAAAGAAGTCGTTTTATATTTACGGAACCCGTTACTTTATTTCCAAGATCTGGTTTGCCCCATTATAAACGTCACAAGGACACATATACATATATTACATACAACATGTAAGAGTCATGTTTAAAAAATTAACAGACCCAATGTCCAACATTAGAAACAGTTCACAAGTAGTTTTCATGAGGTCAAAAGGTGGTCTCTTCATTTTATATGACAGTACGTTTTAATAAAGCGTATGCTGCATAGAAGAAGGGCATTATAAACCATCACGTTAGTTGGCTTAAAACTTGAGCTATATTATAACAAATGTTTCTACAGGAGGTATATTAACAAGTGAACAAGTAAACGATTGTGTTATACCTGGAATATCAGCTCCTTCCCTGTTCAATCCTTCATATCCCTTGTTTATTGTTCTTGCTTCTGTTTCACCTTCTGCGGGTTTCTCCGGCTTTTCCAGTTGCTTTTGTCATAAAATATTAAACACACATACAACAACCTTACAGCAACATTACATGATGAATGTGTGTTTCACTTCACGTTGTAGATTAAAGTGGGTGCTATTCCATTTATTTAAAATCTGAACCAGATTATTAACTACACATAGTTTAATTGTATACTTGTTGAACATATCCAATATACGAATGACACTTTTTAAGTTCGTAGAGTAGGCCTATAACTTTTTAACGCGATAATGAAATTACAGAGTTCCTTAAACAGAGCTAGTGTAAACATTCCTCTCTCAAACGGTATCAAGGTATGCGTCGCACGTGGTCCACGTGCACGCTGCGTTGCGTATTTTCAAAACGTGGTTCTATACACTATAGTAAAATTAAGCGTTCAATATGGATAGAAAAGTCTCCGAACAGATGGTAAGATTCGAGCACAGCTCGGGTATCCGCCAACAGAAACTCATCTAATTTGCAGAACGTATATGGAAATGATGCTTTAAATTATGCTACAGTTTGCAAGTAGGTAGGTCGTTTTAACGATGGTCGGGAGACAAAATGACTATCGAGGAGAATGGTCGGTTTCCGTTTGACGGAAAAATACCGTTGCTACATTAAACACTTTTAATTGAGAAAGACGCCCGTTATACCGTGCCAAAGATAGAAGAATGAACTAGCATTTATTCGTCAAGTGTTTTGAAGATCTTACGTGAACGGCTTGGGTTTGGTAAGGTCTGGGTACCCAATTTGCTCAGCGACAAGCAGAAACAAAGTCGGGTTAGACTTGCATCACAAGTGATAGAACCACATGATTAGTTACAGGTAATGAAACCTGGATCTATCGTTCTGAACCCGAATCTAAGGCTAAAATAAAGTATGGGTTTCATCTGAGGGCGACAGACCTGACATCAAACCGCATGTTGTATGCTAGAAAGGTCAAGTCAAATTCCAGTCCCGAAAGATAGTTCTGTCACTGAAAAATTCTACAGAGAAAGCGGTCTTACTTAACTTGTTGATTTCAAGCAGAAACGCAGACCACGCACCGGCGTCCGCGGCATCAACTTACTTCATGATAACGCACCGGCCCATAAATCCCCTACGGTACGGAACTATCTGAAAACTACATACAGCCCTGACCTGTCCCTTTGTGACTTTTGGTTGTTCCCAAGACTAAAGGAAATGCTAGCATGGTGCTGTTTTGAATCCCGTTTTGGTATAGGCAGTGCGGTCTACCAGTGTTTGCAACATATACGTAAAGAGGAGTAGCGGGTGGCGTTCTGGAAGTAGGTAGATCAATGTAAAATGTGTGTGGAGGCAGACAGGGCATACTTCGAAGGGCTCAGATAAATAAAATTTGGATATTTCAACTTGTTAAAAATCCGCCTTACCCTACGAACCTAAAAAGTGTCCCTAGTATGAATACATTATTCAATTTCGAAATTGTGTTACTGTGTTCAGCAGTGTAACATGAATTTGAAAGGCTTTCAAAAGTAAAATATATATATATTGTTCCCGTTAGACAAATTCGTCTTTTAAAATAACGAGTCACAAAATATGACAAAATTGCAATGTATCATTTTCTTTGAATAAATTTTATATGATAAACAATTGATAAAACAAATTAAAAAAATAATTATATAAAGGGTCTGATGACTGAACTGTGCAACGGTAGCAGATGTAACTGTTTTGCCGAATTAACTAATACTTCGGTAAGGATTTAATTAATACATATGCAATTCAGTCTTTTTGTCACATTAACAAGACCAGTTCAGATATAAAGCATTTATAATGAAATATGCAACATCCTCAATGCAGTGCAACATATACCAAAATCTGAAAAGTCACATGACAAAGGTATCCACATGTAAGCCAAATGTAAAAGTAAGAACAAATCTGTGATGAGTTATTAATCAAAAAGAAACAAACCGAGAAGTTACCGCCTTGGAAAGATCAGTCGGCAAAAGAGACCGACTAGCGTGCCGTTAACCCTGTTTTTCGGAGTTTTTAACTCGCACTTTCTGATGCGTTTCCCAAATGCAAGCGTTGGGAAGGAATAGATCTTTTTGAGTAAACATGGCCAAGTGCTGACGTCTTTTCGTTATGGTGTCGTTAAAAGAACGTAGTTACGTAATTGAAAACAATTTCGAATCATGAAAAAAAAAATGAAAGAAAATGACGTGTAAATGGTTGTATCATTCTGTTTATGTGTAGATGGAATTTAAGAACTAAAGTTCAAAGGTATTAGAGGGAATTATCTTAAGTTAACCTCACCTTGAACAGTGTTTGAAGGTGTTTTTCTGTCAATGAACCTATGTCTCGCTGGAACTTGCTCTTTTTGAATGGTTCGCAGTAAAAGGTCAACGCATATACCAGGGCACGGTGAAGAAACTCGTATTGTTGCTGAAATATTGACATTCACTATTATTTACAGGAGAACATTGATAGAAAGCATCAACATTTTTCGTCGACGTCCTGTTCAACAATTGCATATTTTTGCCTTGCAAGAAACTTCCCCAAAAAGTGCAAAACCTTGTTGTTACTAAAATATTTATACTGCCATCATACGTGCATCTCTTGAAATTATATGCAATGGCAAATTGTAATAGGACGTATGGGAGAATGCCCGAATACTAACTACGGAAAAAAGAGTATAGCATTTGACTTGTACATAGTACACCGTCGTAACAAATGCAACAAATTTAAATAGAAGAGATCATGCCTACCATGGAAGACTAACAATTTCACGTAACCTTTAACATTGTAAATTACAAGCAACTTATGATATTAACCAAAGCTGTATAACAACCGATATTCAACATTCATATTCAATATGAAACGACCCACTACACTTGCTTTAGAACAACATAGCGCCATCCTTAAGACTTTTTCCAACGATAACACATAGACACTGCGCGCATGAACGGCGACAATTCTACACACATATAATAACAAATCACGCTTTGGTAATATTTAAGATGACATATATATGACATATATATGACATATTTTAGGCAGGAAAAAATACTTAGGTAAAATAACACATATAGTCTGAATATTAAGGTATGGCAATGCGGCTAAACAAAGTGTACACACTTCTTTTCAAACTTACCCAAGACTGCACCATAGATGTTCGCTGATCCCTCATTCTTGTGACGCATTTAAAGATATCCAGAGAATTCTGGGCCCTGCCCTGATGGATCAGAATGTCCAGAGCGATGTACGTCCCAGTGCGACCGATACCTGCACTGTTTTTTTATTGAAATCATTTGCATAAATATGTAAATGGAAATCAAAGATAATCTAAGGTTGTTGCAAAGTTTCGTAAACGAACTATATCTTTTATTGTTATTAATTTGTTTTGCTACTCTATCGTTGTCACTAATATCAATTTAAAATATTTAGGCGTTTTCATAATAATTCGTAAAAAAAATATCAATATTGTACTGCAATATTAAACTACCTGCAATGTACAATTGTTGGTCCGTCAAGAGAAGATTCGGTGGCCTTAACCTTTTGTCTGAACTCTAACAGACTAGAGATGTCATCAGGTACACGTTTTTCAGGCCAGGCCGTGTAGTGAAGATGATGGAGAGTCCTATGTTCTTTACCCTGGATACATTTTAGATGTAAGTATAGTCCCTCTTTCAGGAATCAGTATAAATTATAGTGTGTTAGACACGTTTTAGAGGAGGATAGCCCTACGTGTGGTGTAAACTCACGTTTAGCTTTGTCTCTTATCGCATAGGTTCGAGTCTCTTAGTGGTAAAACATTAATTACGGAAACTTCTTTAATGTTATGCACAGCGCGCCGGTGGTTCTCTACAGATATTTTGTCTGGCGTCTTCCTCCACGAAAACAAACAGACGTCAATGTAATTACTCTGCGATAAAAGAAACATATTTACCTAACTTAATATTCTTAAGAACCGGTTAAGCAATAAAGGGTACAACATAGCTCAATCATCTTCTTTTGATTTATATGGTGCAGCTTACATTGCCACTAGCTTTCATGTTTAGATCATATATCAGAATTCTAATCACAAACAAACAAGTTAAGTAATAATAGTAAAAGTTTATATTAAATAAATCTCTAATTTGGGTCAAATAAAGACAAATCCAAGTTATGCCATTTATGTAAAAGAAATACATCATGCTACTTAGTTCTAAGGATGAATCTTCAAATATATTACCCTGGACATCGTTAGTTTCCTGACGTCGAAATCCGAGAAGACGTCAGTTGAATGTGACGTCACCGTGATGTCACCGTAACTGCACGATTGTCCCATGACAGGCCAATACTGCTCACACTTCAATGACTGTGAAAGATATCATGGTTATTGTATTGTGAACTTGAAACATAAATTCAGACATAAAAGTTATATTTTAAGGTAATAGTCAATATTCAATATATGTTGCCATGTAACCGTCCGCGTCTACCAAAGAATTGAAAAGCATATAAAAATCACAGTCATTATATTCGTGAAATACGGATGTTTAAATGTTGTAACCTAACACAATACTTTCGTTCGTTTTTAAAATACAGTGCACTGTTGTCTATAAGGAGCATCATTTTTATTGATAATCAGTTGTTTATAAATATTTTATTTTATGAAAGCCATGTTACCTCTCCTTCAATTAAGTTGGTTACCATGACAATGACGTCAGTTTTCTCCTGCCAGACCATCATCCAGAACGAATGAAACCCTTCAGTGACCTTACGTGTTGGACCTTGTCGTACATTTATTAACGAAATACACAATGCTGCAATGCTCATAAGACTTTGTTATATAATTAAACCATTCAATCGCTATCATTTACAATGAACAAAATAAAACTTTCATGTTTAAATATTGCAGCGCCTATGGACGTTTGCAAATGCATTAAGAGAGGAATCGTTTATACAGTTCTCTAGGGAACAATTTACAACATTGAAGTATTGTTAAAATTTAGTATAAGAAAAATGCGTTGCTTTGCATGAATCGAACCTAGAACCTCTTGTCATAATAGTTTCATATTCTATCTTGCTTTGTTATCCCGCTTTGTTATAAATTACAGACAGTAATATGTTCATATACATTTTTAAAGATAAGCAATGCCAGTATACTGACTGACGTGTTCCACCTGGTTCTCATCATTTTTTTAAATTAAAGTCGAACACACTGGATAGATCGATATTGATACATTCAGACTTCGGTGATATATACATATTTTAATCGTTTTATATTGGAATGCAACGAAGTCCTATGAGCATTGCAACATATACCAACATTTGATAAAAAACACGGGACAAACAAAGGAATTCACATTTAATCCTAATGAAAAAAGTAAGAACAAATTCGTGATGCGTAATTTAACAAAAAGTGCACACCCAACAGTTACCGCCTTGGAACGGTCAGTCCGAACGAGGGACCGACTGGGGAGCTGAAACCTACTTTACAGAGCTCCAACCCGCACTTGCTGAAAGTTTCTCAAATGCAAGCAATAAAAAGAAAACTGATCTTCTTTATTAAAAAGTGTCGAAGCACAAACGTTTTCTTTGATAACTTATGACGAAAGTAGTGCCGCCATTGAAAGTTGAAAAGTAAACATGCTATTGAGACGAAAGAGAAGTATTATTTCTATTAGAAGTACGACACAAAAAAAATGTAAAATGAATATCAACCTAATCTCCTAAACAAGATACATTCATTGAAAACATGAAGAGACATGCATTTACATGGGTTTAGTAACAAACCAAAGGTTAATTGATCTTCATTTTAAAGACTCACGTGTAGCCACATTATAAAGTAAAGCTCATGGTTACGAGAAAATAAACGAAAAAGGCTACGTACCTATTGATGCTATATATTCCTTCTTCTTTCTAAATCCCTGCAAAAGATCATTATCAGTTGGGTAAGCACATGGTCTCAGTTAATATCAAGTTTAAACACTACGCTCAAGGGCTAAACAATAGGATAGGAAGACTGGTATACATACACTCTTAACCGGCCGCAATACCTCAGGTAGTAGAGCGTCGGCTGGCGGATCGGGAGGTCGCGGGTTCAAATCCCGGCCGAGTCCAACCAAAGACTTTAAAGTTGGTAGTAATGGCTTCCCACCTAACGTTCGGGGCTAATGGTACAGCATTACGCCTGACTCGTCGGTGTCAGTATAATGGACCGGCCGGGTTTAGTCCCTGACCAACTCATAAGTGCCCTGTGCTATAACGATAAAAATGTCGCTGAACAGTATCGGCAAAAATGCCGGCAAATCCCATCCCATCCCAAATCCTACACTCTAAACATAGTGTAACTTATTGAATATACGCAATCATTGTCAATTATTTACTTTTTATTTTATTTACTGGGAAATATGCTGTGATTTTGACAAAAAAATCGTCAATCAATAACGAGTTTTGCGGTCAATGTCACATATTTCCCAGCTATTAAGTAAATAACTGTTTTATTACATGAACTTTAAATAGTTAATAATAAATAGTTTTTATTTCTTTTAAATTATTATCTAAACTTAAATGCAAGAAAAAAGTTTACATTGTTTACTTCGTGAAAATTGTTCGTCTGGGACGAGTATCCCACAATGCGTATAATTCTAAGGAAGTTTTGCGGATGCGCGGGCATAATATTGATGGAAATTTCACATTCTATTAATAGACCGGTTAATATCAGCGAAAGCGGGTCAATATCTATATTTATTGACTCGACTTTTTTGGGGTGTGGCCAATCGTGTTGCGTCTATTTATAGTTCATGTAATAAGTGACAATATTTAATAACTCAATATAATGGTAACGACGGCTTTGAAGTTGTTTTGTGCAGAGATTAGCAATATATAGAGAGAATACGATTACTAAGAAAATGGAATTCACTTTAGAGCTTATAAATCTAGTTAGTATTAATGAAAGATTGAACAATATATGTATATAAAACATCTTTTCCAGCACAATATAAAGTTAAAGACGAAATGCGTGATTTAGTATTAACATTTGTAATAGGTAAATAAGAAAAGGTCCTATAAAAATTTTCACAGATATTTAAATTTTATCTACCTGCAGACCAAGGCAGACAAGGTAAATGTAAATGTGACAAAAAACACAGAGACGAGACATAACACACAAAAAGAAAAACCATCAGTTACCGCCTTGCAACGGTCAGTCGGCAAAATGGCCAACTGGGGTGCTTAAACCTGGTTTGTGGAGCGCTCCAACCTCGCACTTCCTGACGGTTTTTCTATCAAACAAACAGTGTAAATAAAAGTATCCCGTCAAAGTGACACAACTAACAATAAGCACCTGCATCGGGAGTTAAAACAGATATAATGAACATATGTACAGTATTTGCAGTAGATTAAAGCCTCGGCAACCAAAAAATTCCAAATGAGGGAGTAGTTTAAAATAAAATAAGCAGTACAAGCGCTGATATATTATAAGAACCATATAACGACGTCATAAATGCCATGACGTCATATGCCAAAAGTGTCAAAAGTGAAATGTAAACAATATGGAAGAAACAATAGAATTTTAGAAAATCAACAAAATAAAACGTAGTATTGTTTAAAACATATTATAAACGCCGAGGATTTATCCGCAGTTGACATATTATATATGATAAAGATTAAAAAAAATCCCGATGTTATACCTACTGTGCAATCTCACGTAAAGGGTATGGAGACTGCTCAAGTTGTCCCACCTATATAGGGCACGACTGGAGAGATGAAGAGACAAGAACTCCAACAGTGACTGTCCAATTATGGCTTTAAGTCACTGTTTTCATATAGTCTCAATTATTTTTGAATAGTATTGATTTATACTTGTCTAAACTGATATGTAGGTGGGGGTATATCTTAAACGTTGATTAAAATTGGGTTGTTTTTATTGAATTTAGAGCGAAATTCGTGAGATAAGAGTGAGGAATATGTAGATAGGTTTATCTAAAATGGACAGTTATAGTACATACGTCAATATAGCAGGCGTTGATAAAGTCGGAACCTGGTAGAATAAGCTTAACTCTGTGCTCGTCATCTGAAGAATACAAGATCAGTAACTTGTTGTCATTTCTTCAACTACTTCAGTGTCATGTTTCATTATAAATATGACCATGGGAAATAAAACGCTTAAAACAAATTTAATTCAAGAAAATTAAGGCCTGATTTAAACTGGGACGTGCCTTTGTAATTTACTTAGGCATGCTTAGGTTTTAGAATTAAAACTAAAATACTTGAACTTTGAGACAAAATGTATCTACGTTTGATTAATTTACTTATGAACAAGAATAACCAATAATCAATTAATTAAACATTAAACATTCCTTAGACTATTTTTATCCTCATGCAACCATGTTACTCTGACACTGTTGACATTTTGTCCTTCGAATCATTACTTTAAGACATCGCCAAAATGTAAACCACACATACATTATACTACTCGACAGCTATTACGCTAAAGTACATGCCGTCAAATATCTAAACGTCTTCAAAAAACATGGAACCAATCACTCACATGGATACACGCCATTGTATCTGTTCTTGAGAATATTCTTCTCTAACTTCGCATCTTCACACGGCTTGATAAGGCCTCGTGGTAGTTTCTGTACGAGTATGAATCAAATATCAATTACCTTTTTGTTTTCTTTAAGGTCCATTTGTGTCGACGTGGTAAGAATGACGAGCCAGCTAATTATAGCGTGATTATACTTTCCGAATATAACAACTGCCACGTCGATGGTAAGCGAATAGTCATGTTGGCATGTTTAATATCACACCACCCGAAACAATGAGGCAGCAACGACAAAAGACAAGTACTTAAACCTCTCCGCCCTCTAAAACTGTTCACAGCCATATAGCATATCGCTAGACACCATGACATTCTCCATTAATCATTTTCACGCCGTTCAAACATGCCTTGAATTGTATGTATGCAGAATTAAAGATATGACACAGCTGATTAAATAAAATACACACTGAGAAAATAAAGAGACATAAAACACGCATAAGGAGACGTGGGAGACATGATATAAAAATAACCTAAGAAGGAGGGAATATACAAATATTCAATGATGCTATCTTGTCTTACAAGAAATTCTTCCTGGTAGAATTCTTCTCCGTGTGTATCAACAAATTTAGCCAGTTCCTTGACGGGAAGTTTACCACAGGGTTTCCGTTTGTCGTCAACTTTACAGCTGAAGTACGTTGAGTCAAATCCGTCATTGTCTTCCAATACATCTGACAAAATGGAAAGATATCCATTCTATAAACTCATTAAGGTGTATACTTATTATCACAGTTTCTTAATTTATACAGTCAAACTCTTACATAAATAAAAATAACTACATATATGGTTAATAAATTGTCATATATATCAAATACAAACACAATTCTTACCCGTAAGTCTAAAATTGTAGTTCTCTAGATTGATAACATTAAAGTCTCCCTTGAAACGTGTCATTGATCTGAAACAAATATCCAGTGTCATGATTTTTCGTGTCATAACGATGATTATTTTCTGACTTGGAAAATAAGAATATTGACTGGTCTTTGGGAAAGAGAAAACGAAATAACTTGTCAGACACATTATTCTTGTGAAATTTCTGGTGTTGGATTGAAAAAACACCAACACCCAATTAATTAGGAAAACCGCGAAATAAAATTTAAAAAAATGCATTTGATAACAAACACAATGTTAAAGCATAGGCTGTCTCTCTTTGCTTTAAATAATGGAAATAAATATTGTAATTCTATATGCATCATATGCCTTATGCAAAAAAATATAAAAAATTTGTTTAGCTTACCAACTGTTCATTAAACAGTTTGTTCCTGATCTTTTTTACGATTACCATAATGCAGGAAGACAGACAACAATATGACACTTAGGAATAAAGAATACGAGTTATATTGTCGGTATGCTGATCTTCTCTTCCGATAAATTTGAAAAGGCAGTTTTAGACTTAACTTATGAATGGACAGTTTATATTTACTTACATAATCAATAATTTCAGAAGTTAACTGAGTTCATTCGGTTTCATCCTCATTGTACATTCGCACTTGATTGACGTGTAGGGTCGGACAAGACCAAGTTCTTTCAGTAGTCACTAGATTTAATCATAGTTTATAGATTATGTCACTGCAATCATTATATTAATCTGTGAAGCAATTAAAGTTATTTTGATTTGTCCTAAAAGTATGCATATTTTATATTATAATTACAGAAAGGGTTGATTACAATGAAAACTTATACTCAACACTAAAAGAAGTACCATTGCATCTATCTAACCTTCGCCTGACAAAAACAACTGCCAGCACGACCATGATGGCAACCACTAGCACAGCTGCCACGGTACCTCCAGCCACTGGACCTACTAATGATGTGGATTCCTGTGGCACTACTGACAAAACAGTTGTTGGTGGTGGATTTGTTATTGTAGAAAGGATGTCACAGTGGCCAGTCATGTTGCATTTATCATCTATACAATTGGGCGGACACTTCTCTGTACATTTTACACCATAGAACATATCGTCTTTACAACGTGTACATGATCCGTTTGTTTGTAAGCAATGATAACAATTTGTCACACAATTCTGATCACATTCATTCCCGAAGTAGCCACTTCTACAAGAAACACAATGACCAGTGACTTTATCACACATATTACTGCCACAGTTAACTGGGCATGGCTGGTTGCAGAAGTCGCCATGGAACCCATTACTACATGCATAACAATCACCATATTTTCGATTACATCCAGTTGGGCGACAGTTCACTGGGCATTGTAAATCACACTCAATACCATAATTACCATCTGTGCATTTGTCACATTTGTCATTGTTATAATTCGATTTGAAATTAAATCTACAACCAAACCTGCATTCGTTTGTATTAAGGTCACAGTTTATCTCGACTGACGTACTCGATCCAGATAAACACCCGTTAGAACAAAAGCAAGTTTCACTCGAATTGCATGTATAACATAATGAGTTACATTTATTGCAATTTGTTGCAGTGGTGTTGATTTTATAAAACCCACGCTTGCATGAAGTACAATTTGTTAATGAAGTACATGTTTCGCATTGTGCAATACATTCAGCACATTGGTGGAATTCGTTTATATATAATCCGCGGTTACAGGATGTACAGTGTGATGCGCTAGACTCACAAGTTTTACAGTTACTGAAACAGTTTAATTGACATTGGTACAAGGCCGCTGTGGAGTAGTATCCATCCTTACACAGGGTACACCTGGCTTCAAAACTACCTTGTTGGGCATCTACACATCTTATACAGTTATCAGGACATTTGCTCCAGCATTTTCCGCCATGGTATCCGTCTTTACAGTTGCCACCACACTGTCCAGAGCCATCATGCGGACACTCTACTGAGCAGCAGGGACATGTTGATGTGTTGACGCATTCTGGCGCTGGGCCACTTATAGCTTGACAATGAACAAGACCTGAAGTATAAAATGTAAAATGGTTGTAATGTTGTTTTTAGATGTTAAATCAATTAAATTCTAACTGCTAAAAATATAAATAGCTATCCAAATAGTATCTTGGTTTTACGTCCTTAAGAATGATTAACTCTATCCTGCCTTAGAGGTTTATTCACCTAGTTACACTTTTCATATGAATATCAAGTAATAGTTTTGGATACGTTTAGAGTGTTGTGGCTCGTGTAGTTTATCATTATTCTAGGGTACTGTGGTAAATACGTATTAGGAAAATTGTTTTGGCTCGTGCAGTATCATGCTTCTCGATTTCAGAAAGCAAAACAGCTCCATAAACATGTCACCTTCATTTGTTGATTTCTTTGACTCAATATGGCTTTTACTGTCATCCTTCAATGTTATACTTGTAGTGATAATGTTTTTAATTAACTTTAAGTTATGTTCAACTGTTAATAAGATGGTAAGATGTTGTATATATTATTTTTGTTTATTTTACAGGCTTCGATACTGTTTAAATTAACGCGGGTAGGGCATGTTTTGAACATGAATTAAAATCATCTTAATTAAATTAAGTTTATTACAACATAATTGATTAGAAATTAACGTTTTTGTCCATTAAGCAATGTTTTCTAAAAGCACCTGTGCGAGGTTAGAGCTCTGTAAAACCGGTTTAAGCAGCCCAGTCGGTCTATATTGCCGACTGACCGTTCCAAGGCTGTACCTGTCGTGTTTGCTCTTTTCCTTAAATGACTCATCACAAATTCGTTCTTACTTTCCGCTTGGCTTGCATGTGAAATACCGTACATTTTTTCTGTGCCTTTTCGGAGTTTGGTATATATTGCAATGCTCATAGGACTTTGTCATATATTCTTATTCATGATCACAACAATGTTACTTGTGCAGTGTGGCGGTCGTAAAAAAATCTGCCAGTGCATGTAATCTATGTTGTCATTAAATTCATCCCATAAGGATTGTTACGTGCATTTCCTTTGATGGACATTGCACTTTGGTTATTCAATTCCATCTTTACATGAACAGGATGCTACAACCATTTATTCGTCTCTGGTCATGTTTGTTCATGATTCATTAAGTTATTTTTTATAGTCAACCATTTTTGTGTAGTTTTTTCAAATCGAAATAATACCATATTCATTTCTAAACACTATGTGGATATTATTTTTCAATGACGTCACTACTTTCGTCATAACGTATAGAAAATGTCAGTGCTTGGACATTTTCTATTCAAATAGATCGTTATTTTTCTTTTCATTGCTTGCATTTGAGAAACTCGTCAGGAAGTGCGAAGTTAGAACTCTGTAAAACCGGTTTAAACATCCCAGTCGGTCCATACTGCGGACTGACCGTTCCAAAGCGGTAACTGTCGGGTTTGCTCTTTTCGTTAAATGACTCATCACACATTTGTTCTTACTTTTCGCTTGGCTTGCATGTGAAATACCTTTGTTCTGTGCCTTTTCGCAGTTTGCTACATGTTGCATTTCTCATAGGACGTTGTCATATATTCTTACTCAATCTTAGGTCAATAATTATGAATGTCAAAACTCGTTTGCAATCAAACTTGAAAAGCATTGGCATAAAGCGAATATAAAAGTGTGCTGCAATTGAAATTAAGACAATTAGTCATTAGCGAACCTTATCCCATGTTGACTCTGCGAATAAAAGAGTTGAACAATTTGAAGTTACGTTTTTGGGATTCATGTAAGAGTCTGAAACTATTGCTACAACTGTTGAGAAAATACCACCAACTCTTCCAAGAGAAAGCACTAAACCATCAAAACGAACAGAAATGTTATCACAATACAAGAAGTGTAAAAATACAAATCAGAAATATTTATTATTAACATGGTGTATTAACGCCAGATCCTGCAAAAACGTCTCGCTGTGTGACTATTTACTTTTTAACAGTTTTGGTCATGAGACAATAACTGAGGGATAGCTTGGTGCCGTTATCATTAAACTGTGCATAATATCTATGGGCTTTAACTTGAGAACAGATCTTGGACTTAAACCTCGACATTTCGGGAAGTTGGAATTCCATATTTATAGTCCTAAAGATCAAAAGAAGAGCACTGTGCTTAAGGACTTTCAAGATAGATCAGGTTATTGCAGCCTTTACTTCAATAAAGTCAATAATTAACTAAAACTCTCCTCTGTAGAATTATTGTTGATAATTGGTCGAATTTAATATGCTTATGTATCTGATAGTGCATGTCTGTTAAACTGTTCAAGACAATATAAATTAATAATGAACTTAAACAACACAAAAAGACGGTTAGTGTTATTAAACAAAACGCAATGAATAAGAGGCAAGAGAGTATCATCGTATATCAGCGTATTTTGTAATAGAATTACAAATAAATTGCATGAGTAAGTGATATTGTTGATCGTCTTAACACTTTTGTACTTGCGTATTTTAATGCAATAATCGATTCAAGTGGTTCAATTATTCCACTTTGGTGAATCGTGTACTGTGATTGACTATTTCATTTAAATTGGATCAGTTGATCTACTAAGCTGATAGAGCCTACCTATTTTAGCAAAACAAAAGAGAATCCTTTAAATTTTGTCAAGCTAAACCGATTACATATTTATTATAACTAGCATGACCTTTGTATAAAACACGCACATTTAATTTGGATTTGAATATTAAATAAGTAATTTTCTTTTCTTTCACTGTAAACAAAAAGCAAATTGTGTTTTGTTATGAAAATGTATTTTTAACATTTGATGTTACTATAATACTCACTATTTTGCCGGACCACAGCGATCAATGCAACGCCCAAAAGTATCTGCAACATAAATACAAGAGTTTTCTTTATTCGGCTTATACTTTACCATTACAATAAAACTCAGGAGGACCAGGCGTTTGTGTATGTAAAATTATGTAAATTCCGATTGCCTTGCTAAGAAATCATATTCGATTGTTTATTTGAGTTGCTTTTCTTTTATTTCAGAAATTATTTGACTCACATCCTCAAATGTGCAGTAGGCACGCTCACCTTGGATAGGGATCCAAGCTGTAACTAGGTTTGAGAAACAATGGTTTTACATTGAAACTTGAAAGATAGGAGTATACTTTTATTGTCGTTTTAGTTGCTTAATCGTGTCATATTGGAATTATTTACATATAAGTATAATGACAGTGCATGTTTGCATTATATTATAGTAAACAGTTTGTAAAAGATATCCCGTATCTTACTAAACATTAAAAGTTTGTTTACGCAACAATGCTTTAGATTTGGTGGAAATACAGTTTCTCTTCAATATATAAGGTAGTATTTAAACAACGGTAGAAAGAAAGTGGGTGTCATGCTGTGTTAATTTCTATGAATGCAAGTTGCTCTACCATATATTTTGAATACTACTTTGTGCGTATTTTTGGAGTGACTTTGCTTTTTTACCAAATTGCATTAAAAGTTATGACTATTACATTTCTATTATATTCGTTTATATTACGTTTTTGGCAACGGTTACGTTAGCATGTTTCATAACTTTATTAAATTCATACAATAATTTGTTGGTGGCGATGTTTGATAATTTATTTGTGTCCAGGAGTCATAACATTGTCAACACTTTGTTTTGGACTGAATTGCCAGATGGTCTTTAGACTAGTGAGTAGAAAATTGCAACATGTAACACTAAAATTTCGCTTGCGTATAGCTGTAAAGACGAAAAGTGTTTGTTTACTTGCATTGATGTTAATAAATAAAAGGTGTATGTCAATGTCAATGAATAATATTTACATTTCCTATGTTTACCGCTGCAACGAATTATACATTAAACATACGTCCATTTCGCGATAAACTACAGTTTGACGTAAACAGCACGCGCTTGCATTCCTGATCGCTGATTGGCGAAGAATGCCAATTTTACTACGGACTGCTTTCATCAATGAACGTAAGCATGACGTCAAAATTACGTCATACAGCAGACGTGTTTGCAAAACATTTTCAAGGCATGCGTTGTTTGTTTAGGAAATCGATTTTTAAGTTTCCGTAATCTAAACACGCAGTTTGTAGGCTTGAGTGAATATATTTACTCATCGGAACGAGAAACCGTGATATACTGGGCGTTAGATCGCGCAAACTTAAAATGTATTTCAATTCTAACACGTTCTACAAGAAATGTTGACTTAAAAGGGACACAAATGTGAACTACGATTTAATCAATGATGATAGGTTGTTTCCCTTGTTTGGCTCTTCTATTTCACCACCGAGTACGTCCTGTTTACAATTTCCAACAACCGACGAAATTGCATATTTTTTCTCAAAGTTTAATACTTATGTTATCAGTAAGGTCAGGTTAGCTTAATAACTAAATCGTTACTTTCCAAAATCGGGTAAATTTTAAGGTCACGTGAACAAAAATAGCATATAACAACATGTCAGCGTAGTAAACAATACCAAAAAGGATAGGGAATGTAAAAGGAACAGCTGTTCTATTGAAGTAAAATAGTACCGATCTTTTGCTGTGATAAATCGTTCATTTTATCCCGACAGAATGCTTCTTTTTATAGAGGCAAAATACTGATACTGTTATAATAAATGTTTATTTTTTATTTGTTTGCAAACACATCACATATAATTACACAGTTATATACATAACATTTTGTTAAAATTTAATCTCAATAAAAGAAATGAAATGTTGACTTTTGACGTCCATTAACCTTAGGAGTACACGATACTTTTAACAGTCTAACACGTTTCATCAACCAATAAAAGTCAAAAATTAAACATCCATTCCTTAAATCATTCGCAATAAAATAACTTTGACTAAACAAGCTCGATGTAAAATTACACATGTTCTCATAATTAGTTATTTAATAAAAATTTACGTTACACACATTAAATAGACAAATAAACACTAGACATGATTGCTGTATTCGTTTTAAAGAAATCTTTAAAATTAGTGTAATTACATAGAGAGGCATAACTTATTTAACAGGAAAAATGTCCATGCGATGTTGCCATTTATAAGAAAAGCAGCAATATTATTAAATTTGCACAAACATTTAAAATAGATTACACTATTGAAATTATTTGTCTAGATAAGTTAATAGCATGTATACGCATATGTAAAGCTCAGCTCCATATTAGAATTTGGGCGATTGACGTATTTGTTGTAATATGGGACACTTGCTGTGTAACAGTTGTCATTAATCCTACGTAAATACGTGTGTTTAGCAACTGAACTATGATATTTTGGAATATGGCCTTCATCGGGGAGCATTTTATATAGAAGCAAACTATGCCTTCACATAACTTGTTGGTGTCACCATTGTTTTGTCTAAGGTATTGTATGGTATATTGTAACGAGAAAAATAAAGATGGCTTGTGTCTAAGTTATGGCAGACGCAATCGATTAAGAGTATTTTTATTATATCTTAATTTATCAAAATCGGTGCAGATGAATAAACCCACGAACCAGCATTTGCCTACACAGAGTGTTACATAGACGAATTTGCATCGTTAGTATGATAAGTTTTTGTTTAAAGTAAAACTCAATTCTGTAATGATAGCAATGAATATATACACAGACGGCATTATGGCATTGATAAAATAATAATTTTCTGGCTTGGAATTCTAGCTAACTTAACAATGAACTACTATTGATTCTTTTAAGATAAGTTAGTAACTATTGCCCTTAGAATTCGACAAATTGAGGACAACAACTGAATGAAACGCACCACACAGGTGCTCAATTCAAATGAAAATGAACTAGACTAATGTAATTTTGACCTAATTCTTGACCATGATTATGTTTAATATTTTCTTTGCCCTCCAAGGCGGTAACTGATGGTGTTTCTTTTTGTGTGTTATGTCTCGTCTCTGTGTTTTTGTCACATTTATATTTACATTGTTTGCCTTTGTGTACAGATAAATACAATTTAAATATATGTGGAAATTTTGATAGGACCTTTTCTTATTTACCTATTTAACGTTTAGCGTTAAAATCAGAGTCTACACGATAATTAATCAGGAAGTACATACTTTCACAAATGTTACCACAACGAAAACATCCAATCTTTTTTTTAAAACAGAAGTGTCACGATTCGGTTCCTTGTTTGATTACACCTGTCAAAATACCTTGTAATCAATAACCCTTTTGAATTTGACGTTGTATAGCACATCCAGTTTTAAAAGAGGGTAACTTCGGTCAAGTAAATGTTTGCGTTTCAAGCTGTAGCAAATATTTCAAGAATGTATTGTCAAGCCTTTTTGTTATCTCAAAGGTTCATGTTATTTTATTAATATATCTAACGTATTTATAAGCAGGATGTGGGTTTAAGCAACGACGTTGGAGAACAATGAGATACATGTGTAGTGAACATCTATATACATTGTTACCAGATTTACAACAAATCATTACAATGGTAGGAGAATAACTCAATATCCAACGTTAAAACAGATATGTATTACTACTCGACTGGTTTGCGCGGTGTCGAGTCAGTTGTTTTCAGCATGCTAATCAAAGTGAAGGCGGCACTATATCTGCTTTAAATGGACACCTTCTCCAGATAATTAATAATTTGTTGTCGGCACGATAAACCCAATAAGGAAATAACTGGCAGTTGCATATCTTTTGTCTACACTATAACAGGAGTTGTAGATGAAATAAAATTATCAATTAAAGAGTTTGGCATTTGATTACATTTCAAAGCACACAGGGAGTTTAAGGATATGTTCAAACCTTTGTTAGGTTTATATTATACACACGGTTTAGTGTTATTTTTACAGACTTTAATATTCATAGTGTCATTTCTTCAATACTTAACTAATAACACAAAAACACTATTAAATAATAGATAAATAACGTTATAGCTGTTTTAATCCATATAAAGCAGTTATCAATAAGTCAAGGTATATAAACATTTAGCGTCAAAATCAGAGTCTAAACAATAGTTAATAAGGAAGTACATACCTTCACAAACGCCTCCATTACGAAAGCCTATACTCGTCCAAAAGGGAAGTTTTATATAAGTACAAACCCACAAGATACTTAATGCTAATTATCTGTGTCCATATTAGATCCTACTGTAAGTACACAAGCGCAGTCACAACTCGTTATCTACTACCTTGTAATCAATAAACCTTTTTGCATTTAACATTGTAAAGCATAGCCAGTTTTAAAGGAGGATAACTTCGGACAAGTAAATGTTTGCCATCCAAGCTGTAGTGAATATATCAGGACTGTATTGTCAAACGTCTTTGTTTGACCCTGATCAAGTAAACCTTTATTTTGAAACTTCAGAAAAATTTATTCCTATATCTATTTCTTAACAAGTTTGGAATTTAAACTTGGAATAATTAACGTAGGAGAACAATGATATATATGTTTATTGAACATATATATACATTGAAAATGTAACCAGATTTTCGACATAAAAGTCACCAAAATTGTAGGGGAATATCTCCATTTCTAACACTAAAACAAATATAAGTGTAGCTCTTCGACTGGTTCGAAAGGTGCCGTCGGGATAATGTGGTTTGGTACCTTTGTCCTGTTCCTATTTAAATTTTAGTATATGTTGCAGTGCCCATAGGACTTTGTCATATATTCTTAATCAAGCTAATTGTTGACGGAATGCTTAATAATGTGAAGACAGTACTATATCTGCTTCACCTTGACTCCTTCTCCCGATAACTAAAAATCTACTGTTTGCACGATAAACCCAAATAAAGTATAAATAATTGGCAGTTGCACACCTTTAGTCAACACTAGACCAGGAAGTGTAGATTAACATGAAATGAAATACGCCATTACACAAGTTTTGCATTTGATTACACTAGTGGTTATAATCTCGTGGTTAGACTTGCTCGTTTATTCGACATTATTAGCACTCATAATCATTACTCAACATGTGTACATATTATACATTTATTATAAGTCACTTCAACATGAAGCCGTGTCATTGCGCCAAAATAGTGTTATACATAACAAGTAGCTGTTTACTAGACAAACAGTAGTTATTTCTTAAACATCATTTGAGCGATAATGTACATGAAATTGGGTCGTTTTCACTGAATGTTGTGAGTTGTCAAAATGCAAAGCTATTAAAATATTATGTATTGGCATAATGAGTGTTGATTCAGAAAGTTAATTTTATTTGTGGTCAACCATTTTTGTGTCGTTTTTTTTAAATCGAAATACTACCATATTCCTTTTCTGAACACTATGTGGACATTATTTTTCGATGACGTCACTACTTTCGTCATAACGTACAGAAAATATCAGCGCATAGACATTTTGTTTTCAAATAGATCGTTTTTCTTTTCGTTGCTTGCATTTGAGAAACTCGTCAGGAAGTGACAGGTTAGAGCTCTGTAAAACCGGTTTAAGCACCCCAGTCGGTCCATATTGCCGACTGACCGTTTCAAGGCGGTAACTGTCGGGTTTGCTCTTTTCGTTAAATGACTCATCACAAATGTGTTCTTACTTTTCGCTTGGCTTGCATGTGAAATACCTTTGTTCTGTGCCTTTTCGGAGTTTGGTATATGTTGCAATACTCATAGGACTTTGTCATATATTCTTATTACTAAAGGCAATAACAAGTACACACAAGTAACGTACACGGATAAAAAAAGTATATTTACTCTTGTCATTAAGAAACCTATGTAGATCAAATCAAGAAAATCTCACCTTAGAAATGCCTCTATGATCACTTTTAATCTTTTTATAGTGAATCAACAGGAACGCTCTCTTACGATTAATTGTCCGTTACATAAACACTGTCTATGGGGGTTTCCACTATGTTACCCATATCAGTTCTAATTTTAAAGCAATACAAACGCTCCTTAAGCAATGTAATCTTTGAAAACATTTCAAAACAGAACGTATTTGGCGCAGGACAGTCGCCAAAACAAGAACGATGCAACGCCCCCCCCCCCGTATGCTTAAATTAATACTAGTTAAACTGATAAGTGAAAGCTAAAACCTGTCATAATAGTACCAAATTTTTAATTTGACGTAGTTGCGTACATTCAAATTTCATAATGTCACAAGTAAGAAAGTATTAATCAAGCATATGAAACGAAATACATTGGCATTACTAATCTTAACTTTAACTGACGACCACCACTTATTGTATGTAGTACGTGTATTGCAATTTGAGATAAGTGTATGGGGTGAAGAAGTCAACGAGTACTCATACACATCTTTATGCAAAGGTAAATAAGAAAAGTTCCTATCAAAATGTTCACAGATATTTAAATTTTATCTACCAGTAGACAAAGACCAACAAGGTAAATGCAAATGTGACAAAACACAGAGACGAGACATAACACACATACAGAAAAACCATCAGTTACCGCCTTGGAACGGTCAATCGGCAAAAGGGCCAACTGGGGTGCTTAAACCTGATTTGTGGAGCGCTCCAACCTCGCACTTCCTGAAGGTTTTTCTAGCAAACAAGCAGTGTAAATAACAACATCCCGTCTAAGTGAAACAACTAACAGTAAGCACCTGCATCGGGAGTTAAAACAGATACAATGAACTTATATACATACATAATAACTAGTAATAAAATAAACACATATGTACAGTATGTACAGTAGATAAAAGCCTCGGCAACGTAAACACAAAAAACACAAACGAGAGATCAGTTTGAAATTAAACAGCCCAAGCGCTGATATATTATAAAATATTATAGGAACAGATAAAACAGCCCATGCGCTGATATATCATAAGGACAAATAAAACATCCCAAGCGCAAGATCAATTTAAATATGGCACATAATGCCATGACATCATGTTCCAAAAGTGTCAAAAGTGAAATGTAAAAAATACGAAAGAAAATATCGAAACATAGAAAACAACCTACCAACAAAATAAAACGTAGTATTGTTTAAAGCGAATTACAAACAATACAACGCTTATGTTCAATACGTAGTGTATTGGTCTAACACACAAGTACACAGACTGAAAGACAGAGACTTTAAGAGGGCGTTGATTTCAACTTAGAGGGATTATTGTTCATTGACAAAAGACGTACTACTCTGGATTTTAGCTGCTTTACCAACAGAAATTTATGAAAGCAGGTTTAATACCAAGCAGGTAGATACCAAAGTCAGCATAGTTTATCACTTAATAACCTATGTATAAAAAATCAAGAAAATGACAACCTGACGCATGTCTTCGTTATTACAAAATTTCCTCTTTGCAAGTAAATTCTGTCAGACGGGCCTTACTAGTCAAATAAGGATAAAAGTCTTCCTAGTTCATTCTAGTTATAGTAAAACAACATGTACGCGCACTTTAGATTAACTTTCCGATAGAAAATGACTGACTAGGGAACGTTGTACTACGGCTCAGATATTAGGTCTACCAATAAAGCAATACTTACGCAGTGTTCTCAAGGCTATACTTTCATAGCATAGAAAACTGCCAAATAAACAAAAGCGGTTAAAATTTTGTACACAAAAGCACGGTTATGAGACATTCAAGGCGTTGCAGAGTGCATGCGCTTTACACAAGAAGATGACTATTCTGGGATCTAAACATTCTCTCACACTTGATGTATTACATAGATATTTGAAAACATGGACACTAGATTATCTAGATTACTTTACTGTCGTCATTGTTATTTGCTGCATCTGGAATTGCAAGCAGCATTGTGATTGTGAACATCGGTATATTTGGGGTTTTGTGTTACGCAAGATCTCGCCAAAAGTCTACGAATAAATATTAATGCCTGTTACTTGTTTAATCTCTACTTTATTGGTGCAAGCTACACTGTTAAATACGGAACACTCGGTTCTCTTCTTTGAAAACAGTTTCACAGAACAACTGTGACTTCTTTTTATTGATTGCTATACTATCGTACCCATAAAGAAATTGCATTCCATAATAATCAGCGCTATCCAGAGATGCGCCAATAGATATAGAGGATCTGACATGACCTCGTCCAGGTAAATTGATATTAAACTCGCCAAAGGCTCGTTTGATATCATTTTGCCTGAACCCGTTTAATAAATGTTTGTATTAAATAACAACGAGTGTCAGATTCTTTTTATCAAATGATTTTCGTCTTCTTTTACTGGAAACAAATACCTATGTAGATCTACATGCCGGTTTAAAAATTATAACGATATTGTGAATAGGTAAATAAGAAAAGGTCTTAACCAAACACCGCATCATACACCGTTTGAGTTCATTGTTGCGTTATACTAAATAGTTCCATTTTATTGTCTTTAATTAAGAGTAAAAACATGACAAACTTTTAATGCGTATTTAACATAATACACAATAAAAATAACATATCATTGCCATACGTTTTATCGACTATTTCAGCTAAATAACTTATAGCAAAAAAAGTAAACATGTGAAAGTGTGTGACCCAGAAAAGTTTATAAAGCGGTTAGTGTGAAGGTCACTATTCGACTATGGACATAATTCTTTTTCGTTTCTTATGTGGTGGACTTGCAGACTCGTCAGTAGAATTTACATTTGATTGTGTCATAGGCGGCTGAATGTTGATATTGAAAGTTCCACCAAAACGTTTCCTGCGTTTCCTACCAAGGAGCAAGTAAAACGTTGTATAGATACAAAGGGTTCTGGAGAAATACCACATATACGTGAATTTGCCGAATATTTAATTAACATATATTTTGTTTGATTTTGGTTTTGTGTGTACATACAATATACGAGATGTCGTAAATCATAGTATATGATATATTAGTTATATAAGATTATAATGAAAGGTATACCAATATAAGACTGATTCAGTAGATAGTTAAATGTAACATGCCAAAAAGGACATGAGTGGAATACAGCGCATAGCGAACAGATAATTCATGGACCTTACATGGCTCGACTCTGACCTATTGTGTGGCTTACATTCAAGCTTATCCTGCAACATTCTTAAAAGGCAAATAACAAAATGTTAGTGGTTCGTTTTCAACTTTATGCTCATAATAATGTTGTTTAATAAATTGCATAGTATTAGGCAAAAATGTACACTATATACATAAAACGGACCTTCCTAGAACCTGGTAATCTGAAAAACTCCTTACGATTTAAACAGCAAAACGCGTGTTTCAGGTAACAACCTGATTGGAAGCAGCATAGATACTAGTTAGATTGTTTCAAGCAGAAAATGATTAAGCTGGATCTTAATAATTTGCCTAGACAAGACCTGGTAGCGCAATCGGTAGAGCTTCGGCTCCAAGTACGGGAGGCACGGGGTTCGATCCTGGGATGCTACATACCGAAGTAGTTGAAAATGGTAGTGGTATAGCCACCTTGCTTACGCTCAAGTAAATATAAGGATAGTTCCACGACTTGTTGGTCCGGTTTTAGTATAATGTGACTGCGTCCGGTATCATGCCAGGTATTCACGGCATGCTATACCCAGTGAAGGCAGCACTACAACTGCTACAAGCGGTTACAATAGCTGTCTCCAGTTAACTTTAATACTATTAGTAGGACTATAAAGCCAATAAACAAAACTAGATCTATGCAGTTTAGTTGTAGGCAGGGGTTTAACACGGCCAGGAAAGTGATTAACAGTAGGAGTAGATTACAAATGGTCAAAGTTACAAATAGACAATATGGGATATCATTAACATCAACATTAACATCATAGAAAAAAGTAAAGCACAGTTATAAGTTTCCGTATAACTTTTTTTAAAGTGGAGAGTTAAACGAATGAATGTCTTTAGCTAATATCAAATGACTGAATTATACCTTTAAATAAAATTATTGTTTAACCACATTGAACCATTATTACACCATTTTTCCAATGTGTGTGTGTACGTGTGCATGTTTGTTGTTAAGTACGTGTCATTCCTTTAGCAGAGTCTTAATAAAAGGACAAGATAGCAATATCTATTATGGTGGACTTACATATAAAATATGTGAATATGGAAAACGACGTTTATCCCTATCATTTGTAAACCATATCTATACAGGAGCGTCCATTACAGAATGTGGACCTGATATTGACATTAAACATTATTTAGCTTTGTTTGGCTACATAATTGAGATCCAGTTTTAGTGGTAGCCCAGTTTTATCAACAATCTGTATCAAAGTTTTAATTTTAAAACGATACACGTTTGTGCATACGTGGATCTGTAAAATATAACCATTAGATCTTGCCGGTTTTCATTTTTAATAATATGTTAATTGATTTAATTCTGTGTGAATCAATATTGATATGTTACAGAATGTCCTGAGTGCTTTACAATTTGTCGAGTTTTTTTTTCTATTTTTCCTTTCTTATTTGTTGATTTAAACAAATTGCAATAGTGAACTGTTCTTTCTACTTTTCTACTAAACTCTTTGCTCATTCTACGGTCGACACACATTCCATGTACTACACACTCAGCCGTATCAGATATCACTTTTGAACTATTATCATCTCGATATTTTGGTTTTTACATAAACTTACATTTATGTGTTTTTAAATTCGATACACAATTTACATATTTGATTAAATTAACGTTCATTAAAAAGTGAACAGTGTTATGCAATCTTAGTAATGTGTTTTAAATTTGAGGAAATGTTTGCCTTATATGTAAAGTATTTTTTCAGCATATTAAACGTAGTAAAATGTCATAAGTGATTTAGACCTTAATTGACAACCGATGAAAGGTATCGAACTATAATTATATATTTTACATACATGTTTAGTGATACGATCGTATGCTTCCCGGTAAGGCCTACGTTCTGATACAAGTTTGCATGCAAAAGATGCTAACGTACACCAATTTGTTCAGTAGGTAGGGTGTTCATCTAGCACACACTTACACAGAAAGAGAGATGCAGACCTGTACGAAGCGTACACAACAACTTTCATTGACAAAAGACGTAATATGCTGTATTATTCTAGTTTATAGATTACCTAACCAAAATAATATACATGTTTACAGGTTTTCGGTAGGTGGATACCAAGTTAACGAAGTAATCATACTTTATAAGAAAGCAAAGTAACATTGCAAATAAAAAAAATCTCACATTTATTTTTGCCTTTAATATATAAAACTTTCCACTTTGCAAGAGTTATTTAACGCTGTCAGAAGTCCGACTGGCCTTCCTAGTCAAAAAAGGATAAAACCATAGTCATGACATTTCGATATATTCATAGTAAATAGACTGGTTAGCGCACTTCTCGTTAGCTATAGACTGACAAGGAAGTTATACATTTTGTTGCTAGTTGTAACGTATGTATACAAGTTCATTGTATTTGTTTTTACTCCCGATGCAGGTGCTTACAGTTAGTTTTTTTCACTTTGACGGGATGTTGTTATTTACACTGTTTGTTTGCTAGAAAAACCTTCAGGAAATGCGAGGTTGGAGTGCTTCACAAACTAGGTTTAAGCACCCCAGTTGGCCCTTTTGCCGACTGACCGTTCCAAGGAGGTAACTGATGGTTTTTCTTTATGTGTGTTATGTCTCGTCTCTTTGTTTTTTTGTGTTTTTTTTTTTCACATTTGCATTTACCTTGTTTGCCTTTGTCTACTGGTAGATAAGATTTAAATATCTGTTAGAGTTTTGATAGGACCTTTTCTTATTTACCTATCCTACATCACCACTAGCACCTTAGAATTACAAAAAGAGCAATTCTCCGTCTTTGGGCTTGAATTTAGTATAAATAAACATATAAGCGTACGACTAAAACCTGCCATAATAGTAAAATGGGTTTTGTTGATTTTTTTTCCTAAATATTGAAAATTGCGCAATTGAAATTTGTAAAAAGTCGAACATTTCGCAAGTGGAAATGTTCGGTAGTATGCCTTATTTAATGTCTACCATTATAATTATCAATATAAAATATGAGATCGATTCAATCGAGAAAATAGTTACATATAACATGCCGAGAAACGGGCATAAGTGGAATTAGCGCATAAACCTTACATGGTTCAACAAATCTAACGGTAAAAATAAAACATCAGGTGAAGTAGAACATGTAGTTCACGTACTGTAACCAATCGTGCGGCGTTGTTTAATACTTATCCTTCTACATTTCTTTAAAGCACAAATTGAATTATTAGTTATTCGCTAACAGCTTTATTTAATAATAATCATGTTTAATTGCGTAATAAACCAATTGCACAGTTTTAGCCAAAACATATGCATAATATACACACAACTGAAAATTTCCTCGTTTCTAGCAATATCACATATTTAAGTTTAACTTAAGCCCTGAAAAAACACTAAAGAGCAAACAGCATAAGTCCTGAGTATATAGTTTCAAGCGGAAATTAGTTCATCGGGATCTTAGCTAATTGCCTACAGTCAACAGTCAATATTTTAATTAAATATAACACAAACATTAAACGCCCTATCCGTGACATCACAATTATTAACAATCAAACAGTAAAGGTCCTGGTTATATTGTTTCAAGCAGAAGAGGGTTAATCTGGATCTTATTACTTGTCTGAACCCGATATATAGTGGTTTGCTGAGCAGGATAGGGTTAACCACGGCAGATAGTTCAGGAAGTTAATAAACAGAGCGAGTGGTTACAAATAGTCCCCCTGTGTATTGGCAGTACGAAAAGTTCTCCGTTACATTGTAGTGGTACAGCGTACACAAAAGGGCAGGGGAGATAGACTTTACCTGTTTACCTGATGGAGACCTGTGTACTGAGTATTAGTCAATAGGATCCAATATCAGATAACACTGGGATTTTATCTCAGTTGTTCTTTTATGTATCAATAATTTGTTTCTTTCTTAAAAAGGCAAACTTGTGAAAAATCACAATAAATAAGGAAATATAAAATATCCGATCACTTTAATTTATGCTGTATTATTTAGATCTTGTGTTTCACCCGGAAGTATAGGTGCGCATTTACCGGAAGTTCAATCTCAATTGAAGAACAAAATGTAGAGGCAGATAAATCATGTTTTCGGAAAGGTCTATATGTGTCATTAATTTTGGGTGGGTTTATGAATCAAGATCCATTCAATACTAACGCAGTAAATACTGGATTTACATACACAAATAGGGACTTTGACTTCGACATAAGCAGTCAACAGACAAAAATACTATAAAAGCCTAGTATTGTTAAAGATTCATGTATGTCCTTTCGCAAATCTACTCTTGCACCTGGCTGGTGGGGGATGCATCCAACATCCCATCCCCCAACCTGGAACCATCCCTACATCAATGTTCTTAAAAACTAGACAGATACTGTATTGTTAACAAAATTTCCCGTAGTTTTGAAATATTTTGGTATACAACACTAATCCAACTTAGTGTATCAATAATTCAAGTTGACAGGTTGTTCGATATACCAATCTTTAAGCAAGCGACTGTCGCTGTCGGTCTTACGAATGTGTTATTACTTTTATTTTGTTACTTTATGTTAAAAAAGGTGTGAATCGTTCCTTTAGCCTTTTGATCCTCCTTATGAAGGTTGCTGTTTTTCTTTCGAAATTGAATTATCTCCATATTAGCACCCTGTTAATTTTATTCATTTGTGTTGCCTGTACACTGTTGTATCGTTTAGATATTCGTATCACACATTCCTTTAAACATGAAAACTTAAAGCGGGTTTATTGTCCTGACTTACCTCGCCTTACGATATGAGCGTGTTGAAATTTGATATTAAGGAAAACCGCCGTAGGTACATGTCGTGTTTATTGAATTTCTTTTAAATAGCTTGTTTTTAATGTCCTGCTTCAAGATGTTAAAAAACAACAACAAGCAAAAACAAAAATCAAGACAGAATTTGTGTGAATATCTAATTGGTACAAGGGTGTGCCTCATGTGGAGCATTTATCGAAGTTGAATATCTTAAATATATTTAAGTGTTATTGGACCTCGCAGAAGGGTTTAACAATTTAAAAATATGTGTAATGAAATTACAAAACTGACTCTGGGATTATCATTAACAACAACAACAACAACAACAAAAACAACAACAACAACAACAAAACTATACCCAAATAAGCTCGAAATATAAAATTAAATATTTAGTCTGATTACCCAACCTGTCTTAAACGCAGTCTTCATCATGGAACTTAGTCCATTCTGCACTCCTTAATGAATAAGGAACACAATATTTTCATGATAAATTCAAGCAGTGAAATAATTATTAAACAGTCTGTTGTTTTAGCCAACACAATTAACGTCATTTGCACCGTGAATTAATCAGATGGAATGAACTGGACATAGCCGACCTGCCATGTCTATATCATTGATTATACAGCGATTTATATGGTCCTTTAAACAACGTCGTTTAATAAGTGTAAATATTAAAGAATTGTATGATATAAATGACATTGTAGCGTCTACCTTACCTTTTGTAAAGTAGACAGAGACGATATGTAATAATTTACGGTCAACATTAATCATATACAAAATCGATTTTTTTAATAATGATAATTGAAATTTAAAAGGTATCCTTATATAAACATTATCAACAATAATTATTTCTAGCTCAAACCTTGCATGTAATCTATGTTGTTATTTAATTCATCCTAAAAGGATTGTAACGTGTACTTTCTTCGATGGAAATTGAACTTTGGTTCTTCAATTCCATCTTCACATGAACAGGATGCTGCAACCATTTGTTCTTACTTTTCGCTTGGCTTACATGTGAAATATATTTGTTATGTGCCTTTTCGGAGTTTGGTATATGTTGCAATGCTTATAGGACTTTGTCATATATTGTTATTAGTAGAAGATAATCGAAGAATGCAAACAAATTGTTGGATCATTTATGAAGCTCTTACTTTCTGTTCAATAAAAAAAAAATCAAACGATTTAATTGTTTATTTGAAAGGGCATTGCTTCATGACTGTAAAAATTAGATTGCTATTCGATGCTTGGGGGTTTACTTCACATCCATGCTCGTACGTCGAAAAATATGATGACGTTTAAAGTAAAGAAAGTATAATCATGACAAACACAAACCACGTGAGTAGAAATAAAAACAGTCTCTAAGATGACAAGAAAATGAATGATAATTGAACACAATGATAAACAGGGTACAATTTTATAATTCAAAGCATTTAGCAATACCGATCTCCTTTAGGAAGCAAATTATTTAAGAATCGGACACTGTTTCGAGCAGTTGTTTGTTTTTATTATTATTTAGATAGTTTAACCGAGTAAGGTTTGTGTCAACAAGATGCAGCAAAATGTGGTTAACTGTACCTTACAAGGAGAGCAGCACGCAGGCTGAACTTCACTATTAAATGATATATGTGAGTTAGTCTACTTTGTCCAGTGAGACAGCGGGTAAGACCTACGTCTTCCCGTCCTTTTGTCTCTACAATTATACAGATATGGGTACTGACCTTTGGTTAAATAACTCGTAATCTGTTGTAAAAACATTGTCACGGGTTGGTTACCATTTGGTTGAATATACAGACTTATAGTTGGTTTAACATCCGTGGTGGGGATCCAAAGGTTTGTCTTTGTAAGTAACTCTTGACATATTTCTATATTATCATTTCGATCCCTTTTAAAACTTAGATATACGACTATGTGTTTTAAAATTCGACACATAATCTACATGTTTATTTTTATTTAATAGTTCATTAACAATGCATATTGATTTGCAATCATAGCAATTTATAATTCAAAAGACATGAATACAATCTTACCTTAAATAGCAACTCCATCATAACTTCCTATCTCGATACCTGGTTAGATAATCGGCCGGTTTTATGATGGTCCTTATACCATCCCACTGTACACCGCTACACATACAGGCTAACATCAGGGACGATGTTTACAAAAATCTGACCAAAAAGTCCGTTCAACTCAGTGCAGTTATAAGTATCACTATGATTTTCTAGCGTTCTCAATTCAACGCCATTTGAGAATACTGGTTTGATAAGGAAATACACCATGACGTATGAATTTCAAGTCTACCCTACTTAGCATGTCCCTTAAACAACATTTATTTCGAATTTTCCATACTTGTACTGGAGGGTCATTTTCGTCATCCCAATTAAAGCGGCGATGCGTTAACTAAATTCACTCATTTGTTGTAATATATAGGATTTTGGTATACATTTGTTGAAATATAGAAGAGCCAAGTAAAATAATGTTGTCGCTCAGTAGATTTATATCATCATAACATTTACAAGTAATTCAAATAGTTCACAAATGACGTATCAAAAGGTTAATTGCGCAGGTTCATACATGTGAAAATAAAAACTGTGCTAAAATTACACGAAAAGTAGGTAGGACAGTCGATTTTTTACTTTACACCCCTCAGATCCAAAAGCAGCACAGACGAATCTATATGACAACAAACATATTATTGACATAAAAGTGTTCTTAAGTTTTTTTTGTTTTTTTTTTGTTTTTTTTTTTTTTTGTTTACACTTAATCATCCAGTGTCTATGATGATTGCGTATATAATACTTTTGATTGGAAGGGACGTGATCGTTTTTTGTCCTTCAAATTATAGTTATGCAGACAGAGTAGTTTCATTTAACATCGTTGCTGTAAATTAATTTTGAAACTGTACCTTTCGTTTAAGGAAAATCTGGGCGACATACGAATCCATCATAGTTCAAGAACTAATGCCTGACGAGACGACCTATCTTACATCCTGTTACCTATAATTGGGGAAGTTTTGTTGAAAGGGCGGAGATAAGGTGGAGAATGGGTCATGTTCACCTCCTCTTTTGTCAAAACCCGCCATTGCAAGACATACAAGTGTTAAACATGTGTGTGTTGTATGTGTACTCTCTTTATAAGTATTGCACTTTTTACCCGGTAAAATTTACAATTTTACTTTTAATTTACAATAAGCTACTATGTTGTTACCTGGAAAGGAAGAGTTGGTCGAGTTTAAATAAAAAGAAACAGTGTAGATCAAAACGACGCATGCACTTTATTTAGATGTATATAGACGAGAGGTGGGTTTAGTTTCATGTGGTTGTAGCGAAAAATTAAAGATTGGGTAAATGTACCATGCTAAGTGTTGTGTCCCCCGTATCTTGTAATGAAAGGACGGCCTTGATATTATACTACAGTTTCAACATCCTCACATTTTGCATAAACTTTGTGTCTTTATGAATCGCTTTTATCGCTGAATCGATTTCCATAGATAAAATATAATTATAACTTGTTCTACATTTATATCTGCTTAAAATGTTTATTTCAGAAAGAAACCATAGTGTAATTGCAAACATTGTCGTCTTAAACGTTCTCTTACTATGCTGATTACAAAGTCATAATAACTTTAATTTATATGCCATGTTTGTTAAATGTGCGGTTCAATGAAGCATAGCGCCGATGACCATTTATTACATATTTTGTTCATTTTGGCACAAATGGCTTTGATCACAATATTCATTTGTTGGCTTTGTCAAAAATCTTACAAAAGACGAGTCTCTCAGAGCTCTTAATTCTTTGCTTGTAAATTGCAAATTATCAATGGAAGTACGCTACGATTACAGAAGTTTAGTTCAAATATTTATAGAAACAATGTTATAGTTTTGCTTTGCATACTTGTTATTGCAGTGTGTATTCTCGTCAACTTTGTTCAGCCTCAACATAGTTCCACCATGAGAGATAACACATATTTATTTTGTTTTTGAAAGGTTGTCTTCCTTTGCAGTGAAGACACACAATTAGGAGCAAGAACAAGTCTAGAATAGCTTTTTCGCTACAGTTACTGAAGTAAATTACATTTTTTTCAGAAACTTTTTTTGCTACTGATAATGTTGTTATATGCATTCTCATCAATTGTGTAAAGTACATAAATATTGATTTTGAAAGTCAAGCCCCTTTATTATTGCAGCCACATATTTAGGAGCTAGAAATAGAATATTGGAGAATATGTGATGAATTAAAAACAATATGCGGTGTTTCGAAAATGTATGTATTGAAAATCATTAGTTAAGCAATTACAGTAAAAGAAACACACACGATGAAATGGCGGAAGAAACTAACAAAAACAATCAACACAATCAGTAAAAACATGTGTGTCCGCCAGTCATTAAATTATTGTCTATACATTTTTGTGACTTTAGTAAAAACGAATACTGACGTAGGCTCAAATGATTGGATTATTGGATGTTGATATTCTAAGAATGAGATATAGGTTGGAAATTTAAATAAACGGTTTCAATAATGTGTATGACTGAACTATCCTAGCTTAATAAAGGTAAGACCATAGCGATGCAGCTGAAACACTTCTCTACGTTATAAATTACATGATTATTTGTTATATGCATTGTTATGCAATGCACACTGAAAGACAGGCAAGTGATATGGATAAATTTAATTTTGTCATTATTTATTTCATTAAGTTTTTTGAAAGTAATAAAGTAACATTTTGTCTATCACAATTTACACACATTTGTTAATGATTTAGCTTGACAACTATGATAAGCTTTTTACACATGTATACAATATGTACAATATATATAATATAAACGTTACTGGATAATATTGCTCTGTACATAATAACTGCATAACAAATTATAATATTATAATTACACTAGTGGGACAAATTTAAATAAAAGGACAATGCGATTCAAACGTAATTGCCAATTTAACAATATTACAAACTTCCCATGTCACAGAAGCTAAGTCCCTCAGTACAACTTTTACAAAACACACCAAAATTCACGGCATCAGACAAAACATATGGCAGCTTGGCATAACAATCGAAAGTCATATGTATTGAGTGCCATGTACATATATGTCTTGTTTCAGTAATCATTTACACATTACAGTATAAAGCAGTTTCACTGACGGATTCTTCGTGGATCAAAAATTGCTGAACGGCCTGGTAACAAAATTGGTTCTGTTCCTGAAACAGTATGTTTGCAATTTAAAGAGGAATACTAAATAGTATAAGTTTCCTTGTAACTTGTTTTAAATTGAACTGTAAAATGAATTAATGTCTTTAGCCAATACCATATGACTGACTTATACCTTTAATTAAAGTAATTGTCTAACCACATTAAACCAATACTACACAACCTTTCCTATTTGTGTGTGTGCGTGTGTGTGTTTGTGTGTTTGTGGTTGTGTGTTAAAGTTAAACGAAAGAATTGAAGTTTTACAATTAACGTATAGAACCTTACCTTGTTAGGTATTGCCAGTGGTCTCCGAACTTTGACCTGTCTCAGTGTATTGACCACGCTAACCTCACCTTCTACTCTCATCTTCTGAAGCAGGTTAGACACGGCACAGAACAAGTCACTACGCTCAGCTGCATTTCTGTAAAAGGGAAGTATATACGAAAACTTTTAGACATGTATGTCATAAAATGATAAAATGTTAGGTCATTGTTTAAACTATGTTTGGATAAACAATAGGAATGGTAGACGTATCTGTTTCCACGCAATGTTAGGCACCGTGGGAGAAGTTTTTTATCAAATGGTCATCTTATTTTAAAATGGCATTTGGGCGCTTCTTTAACAAAATGATGTAATATAAAGATATTAGCAGCCCTGTTCTAGAACTAACAGACAGTGGACCAGCACCGGACCATGGCCAGAACTCCGGTCCGCCATAGCATCAACATCTTGGACGAGCTGCAGGAAGAGTGAAACATCCGGGACTCGATTCCCCTGAGGCCATAGATGTACTTTCACTGTTCTGGTGAGGACGCAATGAAAGAAATAAGCACAAAACTAGTTCATAAATATTTTGCTAAATTTCATTTAAAAACTGCCCCAAAAGAGCTGTAGTGTTTTCTAAAAATATCAGTATATGGGGAAAAACTATTTAACACGAACATATACAAACATGCATATGCATTATTTATACAATATGTTCTTGGAGAGGGCTCGATAGACTTGGCTTTTGTGTCGGTAAAAAACGTTACTGTGTATTAAGAATGCAGTTTCATCTATAATTTAATAAGAGTTTTGTTAGAGCGTTTCTGTTATCTATGTGAGGTTCTCGTAGCGAAGTCGTTTCGTATTTTTCTACACGTATGTGGACTTTTTAAGCTATAATACAACTTGGGAGGAGGATAAGTAATCTGTACCCGGCTGGCTGAAAGAGGCACTGCTAGTAGATGATCACGACGAGACAAATATGATGGCGCAACATCGATGTTTGTCGGTAAATGCTTATGAAAGAAAATAACTACTGTTAATACTACCTATACCTATACTACTACTACTACTTGTACTACTACTACAATCACTACTACTTTTACTACTACACGTACTACTTTTACTGCTACTAATACTCCTACAACTAATAATAAATATAATAATTACAAAGAATAGAAATAGAAGAAAAAGAAGTAGATGATCATGATGAAGGAGAAGAAAAATAAGAAGATGAGAAAAAGAAGAAGAAGAAGAATATAACAAAAAAAAGTTGTAAATGCCATAGTTTTACCTTACCAGGAACCAGAAATCCATATTGTCTGAACATATTGACTTCAAACTTGAAATCTTAACGATAAACACATAAATGTGAACCAACAGAACCAACAAAATCTATTAATAGAAACATCTCACTAACGTAGACTTACCATTTGGTTGTGCTGATTTATCGCAATGTATCACTGTCACAGTTTTACTTAAATAGCAATCAGGAAATTCATATTAACGTAAGGTACTGTCTTCGAAATTGAATAAAAAACACAAATTTTAAACCCATAAATGTGAGGAAACATAATATAAAGAAGGTCTCTAATATTGACTTACTATTTTGTTGTGTTGAATTATCAGTTTCCGCAAGATGTAGCTGGAATGTATTTCCAAATCCTGTGACTCGACCTCATACAGACCCGATGGAATGTGGAACGTTTTATTGGCCATCCGAGAAAAATAATCACCAATGGTCTGGAAAAGGGCATTGCGAATGTCAACAAAACTTGCTTGAAAATACTTAACATGCACATTTACCGTGGAAGATAAAACACTGGACGTTTATATACAAACCACTCTATCAAAATCCTACACTAAACGGTTAATTTTGCTCAGAAGATTTTTGTCATTGCAATTAATTAAATTTAACGGTTTAAATGATTCGTTTTAAAAGTCACCAGTTACAGAAACAGGTTGTTAGGTCTGTGAAAATCTTGTTACTGCTAAGAGCGGCAAACATATGTCCCTGTGAATCATGAAAAAAGCTTTAGCCAAACGTATTAGTTTCTAATTATACGTGACCATTACTGAATGTATGACAAAATATACACAAAACATCCACTTTAAACTTATCTTTCCCTCTTGTACTTGTTGGATACTGACATAGTTAAATTAAGCTGGTTAGAACTAGACAATAATTTCCGGCGGAACTGGGCCGACAGCCTATATTTGACCCTCTGTCAAAACACTGCCCCAAAGGCCCTCAGGTTAGGACCCAGCTCGGTCGTATTTGATCAACAATGATAATATTATGAAAATTGAAAGAACTACCAGGATGTTTTTTTTTCTATTTTTACCATAAATACATTCGAATATTTTGGCCGATTAGAATAGAAACTGGAAAAAGACCTCGTGGATTTACTTTGTTATATGACGACACAATATTTAGCCATTGACGTTGCTTGGATTTCATTTACTTGATATTCGCACCAGTAAAGCGGACCGAAAAATACTTCTCCAAGTAAGAATGTCCGTTTTGTTAGCGTAAATAAGAGTGCTATGTACTATACAGTTGAGCTTATCTATGTATAAACTGTTATTTAATTATAATAGTTAATATTCTACTGACATTTAGGTAGACAGCATTGACATGGTTACATTCACCGAACCGTTTTCCAAGATGAGCAATCCTTTAGTAAAGACAGCACATAAATTGTAGAAGCTCATTAAACGTATGAATTAACGAAGTATTGCCCTCTTCTAAATTATATTTCCAGTGACTTTAACCAGTATAAAGAAAGCATTAACATATATTGACTTGTTACAAAAACGCGTGTTATACCTAACGCCAAGAGAGTTGAAACAGAATTGTACCAAATCTATATTTAGTAAAGCACACACATCTATATTTGGAAAAGCAGTCAATTCGTATTGATAAAACCCGCTATTTTAAGATCTAGCCAAATTTAATGACGTCAAGTAGTGTTTTCTACATTTAATTTGACAATAAATGTGTATGTGTCTGCTAATACATAAATACTGTTATGCCCTACAATTTTGTCTAAGGAAAAAAGTAACTTAATTGTTTTTACATTATTCTATGTATCAGAATACTCCATCTTGTTTTTATGATTCCATTCTTACTTGGTGTAAACGCACAGATTTGTGTACAACATAGAAGTCTTATTTTAAGTAATTTAGACTCGCTATATTGCGACAGCAACCCTGTGTTAATGTTAGAATGTTAATATCCCAAAATCTATTTTAATCCATTCTTGTCATCCATAAAATCCAGTAATTTGTTATGTAAAACGGTAGATCACATGTCTTTGTAATTTTATAATTTCGCCATACTTGTTTTGGGTACTTTGTTGTTGTTGAATGACGTCATAGTTGTATGACGTCACTGATTTTCTTACAAAAAATAGTGTAAGAAAGGTCATGTGGGGAATTGTTAGATTTATATTTTTCGTGTATTTATTATTATGTTGGTATTATGTAAAATATTTCATCGACTAGTTAGGTTGTTATAACGTTGTGCAAGTAACTTACCTACTTGTTATAAATATATCACATTAAACATGATTGTATTATATTGTTGGATTTGTGAAGTTTTTTTGTTTGACTTATGTGGGAGGCCTTTGTTAAAGAATGCTGTTTGAAGTTGTGAGATTTGTAAAGCTAAAAAAAGCGCGGATCTTGAACTTGCGAGAACTTCCATTTTTACTTTCGCTGAGTTTATTATCATCCTAAGTTTTGGCAGGTTGCATACTTTTGTTAACTTATATTTACTCCTTTAAACATTGAAAGTTTATTAATGATTGCAATAAGTAATATAGACCCATTCATTACGTGCGTTAATATACTTTGACATTTTTAAGAATTTTGTCATTTATTGCTTGTGTCTTAGGTCGAACTTGAGATTTATTTTCTTAAACTGATTTCGTTAATTGTTTTCTTTTATTTATTAAGATTCTCTTTTATTGTAAATTGTTTTAGTATACTTTCTATCGACACTGACCTAGTTGCGGTTGTTAAAACTTATCCGCCACGCCATTGGTTTAGGTTATTGGAGGAAGATACTGTTGCGTATGTAATTACATGGCATTATTGCTAAATTAAAGAGAACAATAGTTAAAATAAAATAATGTTTAAACCTGATTTTGCATTTTCTCCATTTATTTAATTCCAATAAAATTCCTTGTTAATTTAATATGGGAAGTCTGTGTAAAAAAACACACACAAAAAAGAACACTCAAACTTTTCCCCAAGTAGCAACAATTGCAGTTTAGCCAACTATACCGAGGCGCAACATTTATGGTGGCAGCGGTGGAATTCAAAAACTAACAACATGGCGATTGTTGTACGCCTACTTCGAATCCAGTGATACGAACCCTGTGCTTCGGAGAAACAACAACAGCAACAAACATATTAAAACAAAACATCAACAATTGGGGATTGGGGGATAATTTGTAAAGCCAGTTACGGAAATGGAGGAACAAGTTAGTCTTCCAGGTGAATGCGTGATGCCGGAAATAATGCAAGTAACTGTAGTTTAGGAGATACAACCGACGTGCTGTTGACATATCTGAATAAAATGGAGGAGAGACAAAGGCATACCAATGACGTGTTGGAGAAAATGCGTCAACCAAAATTATGACAACATAAACAGAAAAACAGTGTGAACAAGACCCAAATGATAGACATGGTCATGGAAGGATGCAGCGACAAGGTCACGAGTAACATGCAAACATACATGGTAATATAAATGAATACAACAGACAGGCAGGAGAGGAACATGTTGTACATGCAAACGAAGAGAGACCGATATAACCGAGTATCGAACATGGAGGCAAGGTCATGAAGATGGAAAGTGGAACAGATCGTGCATATTACAGAATGATTCCTCAACCTGGACAAATTGGAAACTATTCCAGACCCATGCAGCCATATAAATAAAACATCCCACCATTTAATGGGAAAATAATTTATAACTTGAAAACATGCTCCCACTTATACAAGACTCAACCCCTGTGTTTGTTTTTACACAACTCCCAAGGAAAATGTAGTTGATTATTTTTCTCTTGTTGAATAAATGAATTACAGGTATCGGGAGCTAGAGACAACACGATCTATTCGGTAGGAGGAATCAGAGAGAGAATGAAACGGCAGAGCTGCTAGAGCAGAAATTGCCGGCGGGAAAGCTCCCGGACGAAGATAAAGCACCAAACAGAGAAATTGGATACAAGACAACAAGACCTTCTAACGGCAGGAATATGTAAATGAGCTGATAAGGAAAGAGAGTTATAAACGCATCCAATGTTTCGACTGCAAATAGGTGGGTCCCTTAAGTAGAGGTTGTGAGAAAAGGAAAAGAGAAAATAAGCAACCAAGAGACATTAGAGATAGTGAACAAATAAGAGGAGAGCTGAGACTGTTCTTGTAAACTAGACAGGACTGAACTTGAGGGCCTGAGGAAAGACCGACATGAATAAAATGGCCAAAATATAGACAATACTGAGACTCAAGAAAGTAAAAGCATTAACAGTTATGGAGCTGCAATACGTAGAAAAACGGAATTGAACGATGGAATTTACATTAGTGGAGAAGTAGAAGGAGTATCTGTTGTTATCACCGCTGACACTGGAGCGACTAAGACAGTTTTATCCACCCGAGTATTTGAAAGATCGAAAGAGAAACCACGTCTTAAGAGATCGTCATGTTTAACATGTGCCTGCGGAGACTCTTTAAATGTGATAGGTAAAGGTGACTTTAATATTCAGTTACATAGTCTAAAGATTAAGCGGGAACTGATGGTTGTAGACATACAAGACGACTGTTTACTTGGAATCGATGTTTCACAAAATATGGACAAGGGTCCTGCTGATATATTTCTTTCCAAAGGCCTAAGAAAATTGAGTATGAAAACATGAAAGACCATTTTTTAGAAATTACACGGGGAAGCATACAACAAGAAAGGTCAGAGCAGCAGATGACTTTACAATTCCCGGAATATCTGAAGTAGTCATTGATGTCTTTATTGATCGATATGAAGATGACACAAGCAGAGAGTCTATAAAGTCTTATATAGTGGAACCCAGCGAAACATTTCTAGAGAAAAATCCTTTATATTTGGCATCGACACTTGTAGAAATGAACCAGTGCGTAACAAACTACACTAGAATTAGCAAACTTTTTTAAAAATCTGTTACACTACACGAAGATGCAATTGTTGGTGTAGCTGATGAAATCAAAGAACCGATTAAAAGACTAGTTCAGTCGAAAAGTAAGGAAAACAATAACGACTCTATAAGATGTACTCAATTGGAAGACAGAAGGCAACAGGAACAAACGAAGATTAAACGATTGTGTCAAGACAACGTACCCGACCATTTAAAAGCGTTTTTGAACAATTGAGTAAGGCTCTTGACCAATGTAAAAGGATTCGATTAAAGAAATTACTTTGTGATTTCGGTGACGTTTTTAAAAAAAATGAATGAGATATTGGAATGACCAGTTTTACTGAAAGTTCCATAGACACAGGTAACGAAAGAATATCAAACAACGACCACCTCGTATTCCATTAGCACATGCAGAGGATCAAAAGAAGGCTTTCGGAGAATTGCTTTGCAAAGGATTCATAAGAAAGAGTACCTCGACATTGGGGTCACAAATCGTCTTGGTCAAGATGTCTTAGGGGTCAGGTCATATGTAGATTATAGGCGTCTAAACGCACTTGTTAAGCCTGATGCTTTTCCTATCCCGAGAACAAAGGAATGTCTTGATGCTAACTTGTTTTCTACACTCAATTTTTTGAGCAGATATTGCCAAATTCCGATAAAAATGAAGACATGCCCAGAACTGCGTTCGTGTGCAAGTATGGTCAATATGAAATGTTAAGAATACCATTTGGATTGAATAACTCAAGTAGTACGTTCCAAAGAACGATGGAGCTTGCACTGGCTGGTCTGCAGTGGGAAACATGCCTAATTTATAAAGACGATGTCATTATATTTGGTAAAGACTTTGATCAGCACATAGAGAGACTTCGGAAAGTTCTTAAACGTATCAGATCAGCAGGATTGAAACTCAAACCAAGCAAGTGTGACCTTTTACAAAAACAAGTGAGATTTTTAGGACATATAGTATCAGGAGAGGGTGTCTCGTAGGACCCAAACAATGTAGCACAGATTTTGCCGTGGGCAGCACCAACGAATTCAAAAGAGGTTCGGCAGTTTGTTGCTTTAGGGTCATATTATAGACGTGTTATCCAGGATTTTGCTAAGATTGTAAGTCCAATGGTGGAGCTTACAAAGAAAGATAGAGTGTTTAACTAGTCAAAACAGTGTGAAGAAGCTTTTGACAGGAAAAAGAAGGCCATTATGAGTCCTGATGTCATGGCGTATCCTAGGGTGGATAAAGATGGATAAAGATGCCGAAGAGTTCATTCTTGACGTTGACGGTTGTGATAAGGGTATAGGGGCCTTACTAACACAAAAGCAGAACGGAAGAGAGAGAGAGTTATAAGTTATGCAAGTAGGGATTTAAATAAGTCTGACGTGAATTACTGTATATCTGAAAAGGAGCTTCTAGCGGCACGATACTTCCTGGAGTATTATCGACAATACCTCTTCGGAAGGAAGTTTAAGGGTCGTAGCAACCATCAGGCATTGGTTTGGTTATTCAAACTTAAAGGACCCAGAGGAAAAAATGCACGTTGGATAAAAGTGTTGACACAGTTTGAATTTGTTATCGAGTATCGGCCTGGTGATGCACTATCTAGGTGTAATAACCATAGAGATTGTGATTGCCCGAACATTGATACAGAAGAAATGCTGAAATGTGGACCATGTAAGAAGTGTTAGAAACGGTCTAAAGATATGACTTTTTGTGGAATGGAGTCTAAATTAATGGGATTGAATTAGATTGGAAACGAAGTAAGAATGGGAGAATGGCAAATGACCGACACTGAATAGTTTGAGTAGTATAAAGAATGTGCGAAGTCTAAGCAGCAATGTTTGTGACGATATGAGGAAAAGCCAGGAGGAAGATATCGACATAGAAATGCTTCGTGCTAAGGAAACTGGAATACATATTCCAACTGAAGAATTGGTAAGATCAGGGCATGCAACGAGGCATTATGTGATACTTTCATAGTCGAAGATGAAATATTGAAGAAGAGGTATGTGAAGAGAGATGGAACATGTGAATCAATGCAGATATTAATGCCTAGAACTCAAGTTAAAGTTAAAACAGTTTTGACGATGACGATAATGCACAACTCCGTCATGTCTGGTCACATGGGAGTAAAAATGACGTTAGAAAAACCCCGAACGCTATTTTATTGGTTTAATATGAAAGACGACATACAAATGCATGTTCGGCAATGCGACATATGCGCAGCCGACTAAACACCTACTTAACCTCCGAAATCCCCTCTAGGTCCCTTGTTGACTGGAGCGCCGTGGGATATAGTCGCAATAAATTATCTGGGACTGTTTCCCACGACACAAAGAGAAGACAGATACATATTATTACTTACTGACCATTTCACGAAGTGGGTTGAAGTTGTTGCGTTGCCTGTTTAACCAGCTGAAGTATGCGCTTGGACAATAGTAAATGAGTTTGTAGCCAGATGAGGATGTCCGCTGAGTATACACAGTGATTTAGGTTGAGGATTTGCAAAATGCTGAAGATCAAGAAATCACAAACGAGTTTGAGAAACTCGAAATGTAATGGACAGTGTGAGAGGTTCAACAGAACGCTCGTTAGAATGATTAAAGCGTATTCGCACGATGCTGTAATGATAAAGTAGTGTGATGCTGTGGGTTTCCTACGCATCACTTACTTTCGTCATAACGTATAGAAAATATCGGCGCATGGACATTTAGTTTTCAAATAGATCGTTTTTCTTTTCGTTACTTGCATTTGAAAAACTCGTCAGGAAGTGCCAGGTTGGAGCTCTGTAAAACCGGTTTAAGCACCCCAGTCGGTCCATATTGCCGACTGACCGTTCCAAGGCGGTAACTGTCAGGTTTGCTCTTTTCCTTAAATGACTCATCACAAATTTGTTCTTACTTTTCGCTTGGCTTGCATTAGAAATACCTTTGTTCTGTGCCTTTTCGGAGTTTGGTATATGTTGCAATACTTATAGGACTTTGTCATATATTCTTATTAAGACATGTTTTTTTTATTTTTCCTTTTTAAATAACAAAAACACATTGTTAAAAAGATACAACTCTCTAACAGAAACAGCGCTTGTTATGTATATCATTAGCGTAAGGTTTTGTTACCGTTGAAGGGAGATCACTGCTGCGGGTTTGACAATAGCATTACATGCCGCTGAAGTTCTAAAGAAGAGACCCATATAGTTATAAGCAAGTTTATTTACAAGATAAAGTGCTTATATCAGGAGGGTTTTGTTAAAAATAAACATTTTTAAAGTCTTCGGTATCTGCAGCAAAACGTTTTGAGACGAAAAGGGGATAATTAACGACATTTTACATTACTTACATTACTTAGGGTTAAATATTTTTAGCACTAATGAGTAACCCTTTTAAGTAAGTAATATATATGTTCAATAATTCATTAATAAAACATTCTGCTACAGCTAAATGGCTATATTTATTTGTCGTCACAGCATTAATGTCATTGTTCAGTATTAGCAAAGACATGCCTTTGTATGAAGCTTAATAGTATATTTAACTTTAAAATATACACTGCTATTATGACTTCATGCATATTTTCATGTTCCGTATTCACAATTCAAATTTACCTCATGGTAAGTTATTGAGGAACATAGTTGAATAGCTCACAGTTATATTTAGATTCACTTTGTTTTTCTTATCTTAACAGCGCAAAGATATATGCCGTTTTGTTTAAAACTAATTTCTTAACATGTAAACAATCCACGAATTATTATAAATTATTCTAGTTGGCATACAATATATCAAATAATCACTTTCTATTCAATATCTGCTTAACGTCAACTTTTAGAATTAAACTATCATTATTGAAATATCTGTTTTTCTTTGAACAGGAAATATAGGACAACATAAAGATGACACTTTTTCTTACTACAGCTATAGAAACATCGTACAGCAAAAAAAAAAATTTAGTTTTTAAATAGGTTAGTTAGCATTAAAACTTGGGAGAAAACTCATGTTGATTCGATACACAGAACATGAATCGACTAAATAATATGTTATATCTGCACGACATCTGTTGTATGATAGTAAGTTTTTATACACTAATTATACACTTTATTTTCAGTTAAATAATCTCACTCGATGTAATTTGTAATTCATTTATAATATCTGCGATATGATGTTATCCGATATTATATTTGACAGGCTCAACTCATTTGTATAAGTTCATGACAGCTTACTATTTGGTAAATAGAAAACATGTGTGACACATTGAGGTCTTGTAGCTTTTTATATTTACACGATCTTGTCATACTGTTTTATCGTATATCTTTATCTCGATGTTTAAATTATTTTGTACTATATACAATGATGTCTTTATTGTATGTGCTTTAACTTCTGTTTATTAAGTAAAATTCGTCCATATTACATATACTTTATTTACAACTGTCTGTCATGTACAATTTACGTTAAGTTACTATGTTACCAAACAATACTTAATTCGCTGTACTCATATTTTTTGTCTCGTTACTTTCTTTTATTTGATGATAATTATATTATTATGTAATCCTATTTGTTTTTCCATTCTTTGTTTATGTAGAACATATTACGTTTTAGTTTACGAAAACAAACTATTGCTATGTCATCTCATGTTTAAGCTCATCATATTTTTGTGAACCAATTAAGTTTAATAAACTGACTTCTGTTTAAATTTGCTTGGGGATGAACGACGAATGTGCAACTTTTATCCCAGGAAACGGTTGAAAAATGGCTTCTAAATTTCCGTTCGAACAAGGACAAACATTTCTTGGGGGTAAAACTATTGCTTGTCAATTAAAAAAATGTTATTCAGATGCAGGTTCTGACATTATAATTACGTTTTAATAAACTTTTGTCTCATCCATGTTAGCGTTCCTTTGTAGTGTCCTTCTCTGTATGCATATGCCCAGTATTGACTGTAATTAGACCAGATACCTAACTGAAAGATTCTAAGCGAGCAGATAAACACAAATACGAAAATAAGAAAAGGTCCTATGAGGATAAGCACAGATATTTGAATCTAAACTTCCTCTAGACAAAGGCAAACATGGAAAATATAAAAGTGACCAAAAGCACAGAGACGAGACATAACACACAAAAAGAAAAACCCAGCAGTTACCGCCTTGGAACGGTCAGTCGGCAAAAGGACCGACTGGGGTGCTTAAACCTGGTTTGTGTATCGCTCCAACCTCGCATTTCCCTAGGTGTTTCTATCAAACAAACAGTGTAAATAAAAATATCCCAACAAAGTGAGACAACTAACAGTAAACACATGCATTCAATCCGAGTAAAACAAAATTGCATGAAATGTTACATTTTAGTCGGCCTAAAGGAATTTCAAATCGAACGCATGAGGTTTAAAATGTACATTGTAATAAACAGTTTAGATATTAGATATTTAACTCACTCTAAATATGTCGATAGTCACACCACGAACTATAATCAAAAGCATTATCATAAACAAAACATTCGAAAGAAGGTTTACGTACAAATGTATCCATATCTGTAAATATTAACATAAAACACTATTAATTATAGCATTTACTCCATACACCCAAGATTTACGCGCAAGAAGAAGCCCAAAGAAACATACAATTATATATGTACTGAACTACTCTACATTAACATTAATTCGCAAATAATCACACACGCGTGTTTGTGCGAGTCCATACTGCAAGTGCAAATAATAATATCAACAGACGAAACAAACATGTTTATCGGCAGAAAACATCGTACATGTATTCAGATATGTATAGGATCATTTCACAAGTTTAAATTCAATGGGAAAATCAATACACCCCCTTTAACACATTATAGACAAATAAGTTCATTTGTAGTCAAACAGTTCTGTTTAGGAGTTTTTAAGAAATCATAACATCGCTTGTCAATAGCATACGGAAACAACGATCATTGTCTATCTTTTTTCCTTTATTGTCTCCTATCTTATGTCCAAATTAAAATCAATGTTTTTTTTCAACGGCTCTTCTCTATCGCTTCGTATCTTCACTGTGAGAAATGCACACCGGAAACTTTGTAACTGTTAAGCATCAATGTCCTGTCAACTGAACCGGTGTAATTGTCACAGTTAGAAGAGTTTTAGAGATAATGTTACTTTGTAAGATATGTGTATCTTAATTAAGGTCGTTCTTAGTTTCACAACTAGTTTTCACAATCAAAGGTACGTCATGTATATTCACATATAAAATCGGCGGTTGTTCAAAGTACTGATTGGTGCCATATTGTGCCAGTCTCAATCATCAGTAGCGATTTTTCTGAAATTATCTTAAAACTGAAATGAAATCAAGACTATCTATATGAACACCAGTATGAAGCACTAAACGAGTTTACGTATATATAACATATATAACTTAATCATAGTATAATTATAATTAATTATAATTTCAATTTGATACTTTAAAGCATAAGTTCAAATTTATTATTACCAATAAATAATTGCCATTGAAAATGTTAAGTAGTCACTGATTTGCTGATCTTATACAATTATCAAGGATTTGGTAATGTCATATCGCTGTTGAATATTACTTTATCATGGGGATAAAACAATATCATTTACAGACAGAATGGGAAAACTGAATGGAAAATACAATAAATCAGGATCAAATAAAGACATATTATTAATTTCCAGTTTGTGTTCATGTTTTGATGCTTTTAGCATGGTACTTAACACTATTAATGATGGTAATTTCTCAATCCCGCTTATCAAATGTATTTACCGAATCAAAGTTCATCAATTCCTAATTAATGAACACTTATAACACAACTATTTACAGTAACAACTCCATGTTGGTGAAAGTATACACTTGAGGCATACTGTAAATCACACATGCATACTTTTAACTAGGCATCAGTTAAATGAATGTGTTTTACTACTTGACTACGAGTGCAAAGGTCGTGGAACATGCCAGAATAGGAATTTAGAATCCAGTGGAAGAACAAGGCATACCTCATTGAAAACAACAGTATTGATGTATACTGCATAACCCTATTTAACATCAGCATTTGGTGAATATTATGCCCTTTGGCTCAATGCCTCCGACGAGTGAAGAATATAAGATATATTAATCCCTCGGCCCTACCACAACTTTCATCAAAATGGTTATTGCTCGACCTTAAGCGATTTTGAAAATTGCGCCATGATCATATCATGGATATACACTAATACAAATAGTTAAATGTGTGATTTTAACAGGTGGCAAAGTATTAGTCCGCTTTGCTTAAATGTGTAGTGCACATAGGCACATCCAACAGCTTTTCTGTTAGGTTAACGACTGAGTGTCTTCCTACAGAACTGAATGTCTTGGGTTCGAGTCCAATTGGGGACAGGACCTTGCCCTCCCAGATCTACCCTTAATGATATAAAATGTTTATTATTTGAACGTTATGTAAGTGTTTGGTCTCTCATATAAATCCTTTCTTTCTCATTTATATAAGTTAAGCTTGGGCTCACTTAATAACTATGGGATGTAATGCCGTTTAAAAATTATCCTAATTAAGACGAAGCGTTATTCAAACAAATCTTATCTTTGCCGATCCTTACCTACTTTTCTCAGAATGTCAAAGGCATGTGCACCGATCTCCATAAACATATTTTGCACTAAATGACACTGACATACCTCGATACTTTAAATGTCTGACAAATGTTATTTAACATTTAAATGTTATTATTTAAAAGAGACAATATACGTATGGCTGTCATTTGTACCGCACTGTGTTGTAACAAATGACTGAATAAGAATGTCTCGACATCGTTTGTTTTAATGGTGCATTTCATAAATTTGAGTGGTCTAAGTTTGTACATTGGACATTTTTATTCAAATAGATTGGTTTTCTTTCAATTGTTTGCATTTGTGAAACACCCCCAGGAAGCGCAAAGTTAGAGCTCTGTAAAACAAGTTTAAGCACCCCAGTCAGTCCCTTTTGCTCACTGCCCGTTCCAGACAGGTAACTGTTGGGTTTGTTCAGTTTATTTAATGCTTCACCTCATATTTCTACTTACTTCTACATTTGGCTTGTAGTTGTACACATTTGCCCTGTGCCTTTTCAAAATTTGCGATCTATGCAATGCTCATAGGACTTTGTCATATTTTCTTATTTATGGCTCTACTAACTGCCAAATATTGTTTATGTTACAGGTTTCATTCAGCATTGTTTCGCAGATACAAAACGTTGAACAAATTTTATTTTAATTGACACGAGTGCTTAATATATGCATATATTTTATATTATTCCTACCAGAACAATTACAATAACTAAACACATTCAATTACGACTATTTAATTATACTGTTTGAACAAGATTTACACAATTCCTTTCATTATTCCTTTTTGTTGATATATATAATGAGGTTATGTACACAGTGTATACAGGGTATAGTAGAAGGCTAACGTAATAGTACCTATATGTGCAAAGTTACGACTTAAATTAGCATATTATAATTACATTTGTTAGCCAAATTGATACACGTTTTCACATATGCTGACAATATATGTCGATGTGATCCAAACGTCATTGACTAATAGAGCAATATTAAAAGTTCACATTAACAGATGCAAATTGTAGCCAGCAAATGTTTGTTAATAAAAAAAAATCTAGGTTTCCATATATACATTGCTTAACATATATAATTTGTAATACAATAGAGAATACCAAAACGCAATCAGCAGGGCGTCGGCTCCAGGTAACTATCCCCGTTTCATAACCTAGCAACACCAAATCAAATTTGTTCAAATGGTACCTTTATATTTGTTTCATAGATAGCAACGGAACTGTATAGCTGTTTCGTTGAAACAAATATCAGAGTGCATTCACTTTTGCTCAGTTTGGTGTGAAAAAATGAAACTATGAGCAGAAACACACACGGTGATAACAACATGCCCTACACGTTGAATTCACTATTAATTATTCATTCATTGGCTACAGTTAACTTATTGCGTCTTGATGGGACAATTAACAAAACAAACAATATGTAAAATAAAGAAACTCCCATCAGTATTGCCTTTACAAACACAATACTATTCACGTTATCGGATCATTATTGCTTTAAGCATTACAGTATATAGACGTTTCACTGACGTACTATTCCCTGGTCAAAAACTGCTGGACGACCTGGTAACAGAATTGGATCTGTTCCTGAAACAACATGATTTTTGCTATATTAAGAAAGACACGAAGTCACACCAATAGTCAATCCCAAATAACATTTCAGAACATACGTTCCCGATAATGGAACCCAAAAATAAACAGTTTATTTACTAGAGAAAATGTGTTATCAGATTTCTTATACTGTAGCATATTGAATATTTGAACAGTTATTTCTAACAAATTATTAACTTGCAGTAGAGCTCAAATGGCAATAAAGTATCGCATGTTAAAACAACAGGCCGTCTTTGCTTTGATATGTGTTTGTTGTTGTTTAACTATGATATTTTACATTTTCTTCACGAAACATATACCTTGTTAGGTATTGCCAGGGGTCTCCTGACTTTGACCTGTCTCAGATACTGCACAGAACAATCCGCTACGCTCAGCGGCGTTTCTGTTGATGGGAATTATATAAAAAACACGTTCTTATAGACGGAAAGGTTTTGGTCATGACTTTTGCACGTCACTATTTAAACAAAGTTTGGATACATAATAAAGAAGTAATACTACATAAAATATGCCGTGATCTACGTTATGCATCTAAAACAAAATGCTTCAACTTCATGATTGTAAAGATTGTTAACAAAAAGTAAAACTTCTCGTATACCTAAAACAGACTGAACTGTGAATTTAAGCTTGATATTTATGCTAAAAACAACCCTAAATGTATTGTGGATCTCAGAATATATTTCACAGAAATATTGATTTTTGACAACTGATATTATGCCAACGATAGGTTTAACGTAACGTCAACATGTTTAACTTAATTTGTAAATTTTAGATATAATACTTTATGTTAGACAATAAAAGTAGGCTGCTTAACTACATTTATCTACATAACTTAGGCCCCGAGCCATCGAAAGAGATCACAGAGACTATTATATAACTTACAGACAGTGGACCAGCACATGACCACGGTCAGAATCTCTGTCGGCCATTGCGTCAACATCTAGGACGAGCTGCAGGAAGTGAGAAGCTTCCGGGACTCGGTCCTCCTGTGGCCAGTTTTGACATTGGTAGTGGTAGACGGCCAAGGAAGTACTTTCACTATTCTATAAAACGAGACGAATAAATAGTTTATATTGCTTTTTATATTTCCTTTAAAATGGGTCAATAAAGAGCTATACTTTTTTATTACCATCAAAAAAGTTGGGGAACCACATATAAATTGGGTAGGGTGATGATGCTCCAAGAGTGTTTAGAACGAGTAAAGTCACCTTAAAGGTTAAAACCAAACAGACTCGGTTTCTCGAAAATGCATATCAATCCACAAGTTAATAAGACTTAAATTTTTCTCTTATGTATTTGAGAATGACCTGGCGAAGTCGTCAGGCATCATTCTACACATTATTGTGCTGAAAGCAGTGAAGAGCGTCAAGTGACATGTACCCGCCTAGCTGAAAAGTGTACTGCAGGTAGAACTCGACAAGACAGAGATAATGTCGTAAAACAAAATGTTTGTCGGCAAATGCTTACAGACGCAATACCTTTCTGAACATTCTACTACTTCTACTATAACTACTACTACTACTACGACTATCACTACTACTACTTCTACTTCTACTACTACTACTTCTACTACTACTACTTCTACTACTACTTCTACTACTACTACTACTACTACTACTACTACTTCTACTACTACTTCTACTACTTCTACTACTACTACTACTACTACTACTACTACTACTACTACTACTACTACTACTACTACTTCTACTACTACTACTTCTACTACTACTACTACTACTACTACTACTACTACTACTACTTCTATTACTACTACTACTATTACTACTACTACTACTACTACTACTACAACTACTACTACTAATACTATATAAGTACTTCTACATTGCATTCTTAACAGCCCAGTTTAACACACAAATGTGAACGAACACGCTTCATTAAAAAAAACGTTTCAGTAACATTGACCTACCCCTTGGTTGTGTCGAATTATCAGTTTTCGCAGGATGTAGCTGGGATTTTCCATCAACTCCTGTGTCTCGACCTCATACAGACCCGATGGAATGTCGAATTTCTTATTGGCCCTCCGAGAAAAGTAGTCTCCAATGGTCTGAAACAAGGCACTGACGATATCAACAACACCTACACTAATACCTAAGCAACACATATGTAGTGGATTTAAAACTAAAATATTAAAGGTAAGGTATATGTATACATAATCTTAACTCTCTCAATCTTACAGATACAATTATAATTAACAGTTAATTTTACTTTTACGTTGTTTTACATTGCAAATAATTTATATTTCATTGCTTGTACTATTAACATTAGGGCAGCAGTTATGCATAAAAAGCAATTAAAGACAATTGATTTTAAATGTTAAATGACTATTATAAGAATACAAGACGATTATTGTTTATGATTAATAATATATACAAGAAAGAAGCATTAAAATGTGTAAAGTAATAAAAGCAAACGACAGATGGTTAAGGCTGTGACCTAAGTAAACGTTATTGTTTATCTGTAATAAAGGTCGGCAAATATTTGTCTGCATGTATCATGGAAATGAAAACCAGAACCAACTTATGCAATTCCAAGTAAATAGAAACGTGACAATTATGTAAAAAAAAACAGAATATACAATGTTTATGAATGAAACTCAAAATGACCCTCCTTCCAAAACAAAAACCTGGAAATTACTTTACCGGGTCTCTAAGACCAGGAGGGTCCATGGAGACTATACAGGAGCAGGATTCCTGTGTGATAAGAGCTAGGAAATCTTCCACGGTGTTTGGAAGTGGCGTTTGGCAGATAAGGAAACGGTCCTTGACAGTGTAAGTCTGTAAAAAGGTAGAAGGAATCAGATATGCATATAAATTAATGATACAAATATCTAAACAATAATAAAATTTAAACCAGACTTACAATCTTTTATATGTTAAGTGTTGTAATAGTTAAGTGCACCTGGTCTTTACTTCGACAATACTATCCGGTAGAACTGGGCCCAGCGCCAAGTATCGGTCCGAGGGCCACCAGGACTGAAGGCCGTTATTTAAAGTAGGGCCTAACTCCATTATAATGTATCAATTAAATTAATACTGTACAAATTGGAGGTTTCGATAACTGTTCACTTGATAATCGGCGCAGTATTCAGAGCTGCACAATATCTAATAGGGCACAAGCGGCCATATCGCCGCGTAACCAAGGCTGTTTTGTTAGTATTTAAAAGAGTAATATACATTAAAGAGTCGTGCCCATTTAAAAGTAAATTGAATGATAACAGTAAATCTTCTATACTTACATTTAAGTAGACAGCGTTTATATAGTTGCATTTGCCATGACGAAGGAGGGGTCTATTGAGCAATCCTATAGAAAAGGCAACACAGTATTTGTGAAAGCTCCTTAACATAATAAGCAGTATTGCTTTTGTCCTCAAGTATATTTCCACTGAATATAACTAGTTAAAAGGAAGCAATAAAAATGAATTGGTACAGGAACTCGTGTACAATATATAATTTGCATGAAAAGCTGTATGTTGAAATCATCAAACATTAAATTATCTAACGTTAAAAGATATTAAACAAACATGTATATTTACTAAAGAAGTCGTTTTATATTTACGGAACCCGTTACTTTATTTCCAAGATCTGGTTTGCCCCATTATAAACGTTCATGGACTCATTTACATATATTACATACAACATGTAAGGGTCATGTTTAAAAAATCAACAGACCCAATGTCCAACATTAGAAACAGTTCACAAGTAGTTTTCATGAGGTCAAAAGGTGGTCTCTTCATTTTATATGACAATACGTTTTAATAAAGTGTATGCTGCATAGAAGAAGGGCATTATAAACCATCAGGTTAGTTGGCTTAAAACTTGAGCTTCTATTATAACAAATGTTTCTACAGGAGGTATATTAACAAGTGAACAAGTAAACGGATGTGCTGTACCTGGAATATCAGCTCCTTCCCTATTCAATCCTTCATATCCCTTGTTTATTGTTCTTGCTTCTGTTTCACCTTCTGCGGGTTTCTCCGGTTTTTCCAGTTGCTTTTGTCATAAAATATTAAACACACATACAACAACCTTACAGCAACATTGCATGATGAATGCTTGTAACATTTCACGTTGAAGATTAAAGTGGGTGCTATTCCATTTATTTAAAATCTGAACCAGATTAATAACTACACATAGTTGAATTGAATACTTGTTGAACATATCTTATATACGAGGGACACTTTTTTATAAGAATATATGACATAGTCCTATGAGCATTGCAACATATACCAAACTCCGAAAAGGCACAGAACAAGGGTATTTCACATGCAAGCCAAGCAAAAAGTAAGAACAAAGGTGAGAAAGCCTATAACTTTTTATCGCGATAATGAAATTACACAGAGCTAGTGTAAACATTCCTCGAACTGTATCAAGGTATGTGGCGCACGTGGTCCACGTGCGCGCTGCCCTGGATATTTTCAACACGTGATTCTATACACTACAGTAAAACATAGCGTTCAATATGGATGGAGAAGTCTCTTTACAAAGAGTATATTGTAAGATTCGAGCACAGCTCTGGTATCCTCCGACAGAAATCCGTGCTGATTTGCAGAACGTTTATGGGAATGATGCTTTAAAATATGCGACAGTTTGCAAGTGGGTACGTCGTTTTAACTATTGGAGACAATTGAAAATGGCCCTCGATAAGGAAAGCCGGTTTCCGTTTGGACGGAAGAGTCCTTTGCTACCTTGAAAACTTTAATTGAGGAAGACGCACGTTATACAGTGCAAGAGATAGAAGAAGTAACTAGCATTCATTCGTCCAGTGTTTTGAAGATCTTACAAGAACGGCTTGGGCTACATAAGGTCTTCCCGCGCTGGGTACCCCAATCGCTCACCGACGAGGAGAACATAGTCGGGATAGACTTGCATCACAAATGATAGAAAAATATTATAAATATACCCACATAGTTTGGAAAAGAATGTTACAGGTGATGAAACCTGGATCTATCATTTTGAACACGAATCTAAGGCTAGAAATAAGGTTTGGATTTCATCTAAGGGAGACAGACATGACATCAAATGACATGTTGTATGCCATATTCTTAGATTCGAAGGGTCCAGTTCTTCAAATTCCAGTCCAGAAAGATAGTTCGGTCACTGGAAAGTTTTACAGAAAAAGCGTTCTCACTCAACTTGTTGATTTCTATCAGAAAAGCAGACCGGCACCGGCGTACGCGGCATAACATTACTCCATGATAACGCACCGGCCCATAAATCCGCTACGGTACGGGAGTATCTGAACGAATCTGGGCTTGATGTCTTAGATTGTCCTCCATACAGCCCTGACCTGTCCGCCTGTGAATTTTGGTGGTTCACAAGACTAAAGAAAATGGTAGCACGGTGCCGTTTTGAATCTCGTTGTTGTATATGCAGTGCGGTCTACCAGTGTCTGCAACATATACCTGAATAGGAGTACCGGGCGGCGTTCCGGAAGTGGGTAGATCGATGTAAAAATTGTGTGAAGGCAGATGGGGCAACATTTCGATACTTTAAGTGGTTGCAAAAAAAATGCCCTACCCATCGAACTTGGAAAGTGTCCTTAGTATGAATACATTATTCAATTCCGACATTGTGTTCAGCAGCGTAACATGAATTCGGATTTCTTTCAAAAGTAAAACTAAGTTGTTCCCGTTAGACAAATCCATCTTTTAAATAACGAGTCACTAAATATGACGACAACATTGCAATGTATCATTTTCTTTGAATAAATTTTATATGATAGAAAATTGATGGAACAAACTAAAGAAAGTATTATAGAAAGGGCCTGATGACAGAAATATGCAACGGTAGCTGATGAAACTTGTTTAATGACGGTAAGGATTTAATTAATACATATGCAATCCAGTCATTTTGTCAAATTTACATGACCATTTCAGATATAAAGCATTTATAAGGAAACATTGCAAAATCCCAAGTGCGTTGAAACATATACCAACATTTGAAAAGGCACATGACAAAGGTATCCACATGCAAGCCAAATTTAAAAGTAAGAACACATCTGTGATGAGTTATTAAACAAAAAAGAACCAACAGAACAGTTACCGCCTTGGAAAGATCAGTCGGCAAAAGAGACCGACGGGCGTGCTGTTAACCCCGTTTTACGGAGTTCTTAACTCGCACTTTCTGATGCGTTTCCCAAATGCAAGCATTGAGAAGGAAACATATCTTTTTTAATAAACATGGCCATTTGCTGACGTTTTATTAGTTATGATGTCGTTAAAAGAACGAACGTGGTAACGTAATTGAAAACAATTTCGAATCATGAAAAAAGTCAGGAAAAGACATGTAAATGGTTTTATCATTCTGCTACTGTGTATATGGGATTGAAGAACTAAAGTCCAAAGGTATTAGCGGGAATTATCTTAAGTTTACCTCACCTTGGCAAGTGTTTGAAGGTGTTCTTCTGTCAAGGAACCTATGTCTCGCTGAAACTTGCTCTTCTTGAATGGTTCGCAGTAAAAGGTCAACGCATATACCAGGGCACGGTGAAGAAACTCGTATTGTTGCTGAAATATTGACATTCACTATGGTTCGCAGAAAAAGGTCAACGCATATACCAGGGCACGGTGAAGAAACTCGTATTGTTGCTGAAATATTGACATTCACTATTATTTACAGGAGAACATTGATGGAAAGCATCAAAATTTGTCGTCGACGTCCTGTTCAACAATGGCATATTTTTTCCCTGCAAGAAACTATCCCAAAAAGAGCGAAACCTTGTTGTTACTAAAATATTTATACTGCCATCATACGTGCATGTCTTGAAATTATATGCAATGGCAAATTGTAATTGGACGTATGGGAGAAGGCCCGAATACTAACTACGGAAAAAAAGCGTATAGCATTTGACTTGTGCATAGTACACCGTCGTAACAAATACAACAAATTTAAATAGAAAGAGATCATACCTACAATGGAAGATTAACAATTTCGCGTAACCGGTAACATTGTAAATTACAAGCAACTTATGATATTAACCAAAGTTGTATAATAACCGATATTCAAGATTCATATTCAATATGAAGCGACTCACTTCACTTGCTTTAGAACAACATAGCGCCATCCATAAGACTTTATCGAGAACTATTACACATAGACACTGCGCGCATGAACGGCGAAAATTCTATACACAAATAGTAACAAATCACGCTTTGGGAATATTTAGGATATCTGTTTGAAGGTTATATTTGTATGAAAATATGTGCTTGACGCCTCCATTAGGGTCATCCGACTTCAGTCGGAGGACACTTTACTGATTCTATTTATTTTTCATCCTTTTATTATTATTATTATTCTTTTTCTTTAAACTTTTTTCAAATGCATCTACAGCAAAAAGTTCTGCACCGATTTTCTTTTCAAATTTTCAGGCGTTGTTGGCACCAATCAGTACAACAATGTCCAGCTGTTTGCATCGTTTTAGCCTTAGTAGAACCAGCGCTATTTTAAATTGTTTGCCGTTTTAAGGGGTATGTTGCTTGTACTACATGTATCGGACAAAGTATCAAAGCTAGAAAGATAAAAATTAGATAGTCATATTCAGAAGGTAACGTAGTGGAGCCTAGGAAAAACTAAATTAATAAGTCTTCACAATCCTGAGCTGCATCTTCTTAAAGTTGACAGTTTCAGATTCTCGGCCGAGAAAATCATGCGTTACCAATTTTCAAACTCTCATAACTCTGTCAGATTTAGTAATTGTTCGCTGAAACTTCACCCGTTTGTAGTCCATGATAAGCCGAACATTTCATTCACAGGTACTTTGGGGATCTGACTTACCGTTTAGCCACGATCTGCAATTTAGTGGGGGCATGCTATAAGTCGTTAAACCTATATGGCTGGGGAACTACATACAGCCTTCTGCTACTGGCAGTGTCAGTGGAGCGGCAGTACAGCAAGCCACCTGCACATATACACACCCCTGATCCTGGTGAACAAAGTCGCTCTTGTTTTAGCATTTCACCAATAATCACAGCATCCTAACTATGTCAGTTTTGGGAATTTATCGCTCAAACTTCACCAGTCTGTTGTGCTTGATAATCCAAATATTTCATTCGCTGAGACTATGGGGATCGGAATTACTATTTAACCAAAATCCGCAATTAAATGTGGAGTATTCTATAGGTTGCTGTACAGTTACATAAAGCCCTCGCTCACTGTCGGTTTCAGTGTACGTTAATCCGACTCTGCGGGAGCATTTACACATGGTAGACATTAGTAGTCGCTGTTTGTGTAAATATTTCAGAATTTTTTAAAGGATCATAACTCTGCTAGTTATAGCAATTTATTGTTGAAACTTCACCAGTGTATCGTTCTTGATAAGTCCAACATTTCATTCACTGGTACTCTAACTATCAGAACAACTGTCTACAATTAAATGAGGATTATTGTTTTGCTCAAAGAGGTATGCATTCATTTGCTTCTATTTGCTCTTAGCAACGACATCTGCGTGTTTTGAATGCTGTCTAAGGGAAACAAGTCTGTTAACAAGTATTCTTGTGAAGCTTGATGAGTTTCATTACTTGTATTAAAGATGTGATGTTAGCACGTGGCGTTGTTATCTCTTCCTATAAACGGATTATAAAGCAAGTATATTACCGCACTCATGATTAACTAATATACTAACTTTGTACATGGGAGTATGTTTGAATTTAGTATGCATTCGATGATGACTCAGGGTACACACTGTTCACCTACACTACATGTTTAAACATTAAATATAAACAAACTGATCGTTTGAACAAATGAATTTCATATTTACATGTCCGCACAAACAAATGACTTGTCCGAACTCAGGTAGATATTTCTTTAAGTTATTTCGTAAGCAATGATTGCCATATATCCTCACCATGACTAAAATGCCCGTTTTACTTTTATCACATGATATTGTTTTCAAATTTGTTTGATGAGTTCTTTGTTGTTGTAAAGCTGAAATTCTCAGGTGGATTTTGCATTATGTCACCCGTCTATGTGGCACCATTCAAGCGAAGTGAATATGTAGATTTCACGCAGAGGGCCGCTGCTTATGTATGGAAATTGTCTTGCTACATGATTAGTATGGTGCTCGGAATTAGTGAAAAGTAATTTTTGAAATTGTTGAGAGATGTACAGTTACACACTAAAAATCATGTCTAGAGATCGGGCAAGTAGAATGTTGTTTTACGTTGCCGAACAAAATATTTACATGTCAAAATCAATCGGATAATTGTTTATGTCGCGCCCTGACTTGCATCAGAGGCAAATACTCCATAATGCCTTTCTTATAACTAGTATGGCGCTCGGAAGTGCTGAAAGTAATTTTTGAAATTGTTATAGATGTACAGAAGCACACTGAAAATTATCTCTACAGATCGGACAAATAGAATGTTGTTTTTCTTTGCCAAACAAAATGTTTACCTGTCAAAATCAATCGGATACTTATTTATGTCCCGCCCTGACGCTCGTTAGGGCCAAACAGTTCCGCACAGCATTTGTTCTAACATGACTTTTTCATAAGAACTAACTGCCACATATCCTCACCATGATTTACAAATTTCTGTTTTATTAATGTGCTTACTATCCTGGTTGTTATAATTCACTTCTCATATGTACTTTACATTGTTGCACCGCTCTTTGTGACATCAAAGCAGTGAAGTGATTATGTAAGTTTCATGCACCTGTCAATTGGCCCGCGTGTATTCAAATTTTATATGCGTTTCATTATTATTGCGCACAGAAATTGTTAAAGCGAAAGTAAACTTTGAAATGATTAAGCAATGTAAAATTACACACTGAATATTTTCTAGACAGAAAGGACAAGCTGAATTTATATTTACTCTGCCAAACAAAGCTTTTACTTGTCAAAATCCATCGAACAATCGTTAATGTCTAGCACAGCGAAGTTCAGAGCCACACGGTTATGCATCTTCATTTTAAGAGTTGATTTACATTCGGTTTTCTCGATGTTGTATTACTTGGCTTCATATATGAGCTATTAAGCAACAAACTGTTTCAAAGCATCATCAAAATCCAGCTGCGAGCATAGGATGACCCAGTTTTTGCCTTTCAGCAAAAAGCATCTTTCTAGTTTTTACTGTGCTTCCTATGTTAATGCAATACCTGCGAAATAAATTATTATAGTATGCAGTATCATCAGTTCAACACAAGAGCCAGTAATACGTTTGTCAAAGTTACACAGAAAAACAAAGAATTAACGTTTGAAACACTTGGCATTGCTCTTGGAAACTGTCAACAATGTATTGCGATTAAATGTATTTACATGAAGGTCACCTAAACCAAAAAAAACACACAAAAAGAACAAGAACAACACAATCATACTATATATATATATATATATATATATATATATATATATATATATATATATATATATATTTATATAAATTCTATATATTATTCGTGCCTAAAATATATTTATATATATATATATGACATATATATGACATATTTTAGGCAGAAAAAATACTACGGTAAAATAACACATATAGTCTGAATACTAAGGTATGGCATACGGCTAAACAAAGTGTACACACTTCTTTTCAAACTTACCCAAGTCTGCACCATAGATGTTCGATGATCCCTCATTCTTGTGACGCATTTAAAGATATCCAGAGATTTCTGGGCCCTGCCCTGATGGATCAGAATGTCCAGAGCGATGTACGTCCCAGTGCGACCGATACCTGCACTATTTTTTATTGAAGTCATTTGCATAAATATGTAAATGGAAATCAAAGAGAGTCTAAGGTTGTTGCAAAGTTTAGTAAACGAACTATATCTTTTATTTTTATTAATTGGTTTTGCTACTCTATCGTTTTTGTCACTAAAATCAATTTAAATTATCTAGGCGTTTATCATAATTATTCGTAAAAACATTATCAATAATGTACTGCAATATTAATCTACCTGCAATGTACAATTGTTGGTCCGTCAAGAGAAGATTCGGTGGCCTTAACCTTTTGTCTGAACTCTAACAGACTAGAGATGTCATCAGGTACACGTTTTTCAGGCCAGGCCGTGTAGTGAAGATGATGGAGGGTCCTATGTTCTTTACCCTGGATACATTTGAGATGTAAGTATAGTCCCTCTTTCAGGAATCAGTATAAATTATAGTGTGTTAGACACGTTTTAGAGGAGGATAGCCCTACGTGTGGTGTAAACTCATTTCTAGCTTTGTCTCTCATCGCATAGGTTCGAGTCTCTTAGTGGTAAAACATTAATTACGGAAACGTCTTTAATGTTATGCACAGCGCGCCGGTGGTTCTCTCCAGATATTTTGTCTGGCGTCTTCCTCCACGAAAACAAACAGACGTCACTGTAATTACTCTGCGATAAAAGAAACATATTTACCTAACTTAATATTCTTAAGAACCGGTTAAGCAATAAAGGGTACAACATAGCTCAATCATTTTCTTTTGATTTATATGGTGCAGCTTACATTGCCACTAGGTTTCATGTTTAGATCATATATCAGAATTCTAATCACAAACAAACACGTCAAGTAATAATAATATAAGTTTATATTAAATAAATCTCTAATTTGGGTCAAATAAAGACAAATCCAAGTTATGCCATTTATGTCAAAACATTACATCATGCTACTTTGTTCTAAGGATGAATCTTCAAATATATTACCATGGACATCGTTAGTTTCCTGACATCGAAATCCGAGAAGACGTCAGATGAATGTGACGTCACCGTGATGTCACCGTAACTGCACGATTGTCCCAAGACAGGCCAATACTGCTCACACTTCAATGACTGTGAAAGATATCATGGTTATTGTATTGTGAACTTGAAACATAAATTCAGACATAAAAGTTATATTTTAAGGTAATAGTCAATATTCAATATATGTTGCCATGTAACCGTCCACGTCTACCAAAGAATTGAAAAGTATATAAAATATCACGGTCATTATATTTCTAAAATACGGATGTTTAAATGTTGTAACCTAACACAATACTTTCGTTCGTTTTTAAAATAAGGTGCACTGTTGTCTATAAGGAGCATCATTTTTATCGATAATCAGTTGTTTATATTTTATTTTATGAAAGCCATGTTACCTCTCCTTCAATTAAGTTGGTTACCATGACAATGATGTCAGTTTTCTCCTGCCAGACCATCATCCAGAACGAATGAAATCCTTCAGTGACCTTACGTGTTGGACCTTGTCGTACATAAATAATTGAAATAAAAAAAATGCAAAATCATGCACTGTTTTCCTTAAATATTACATAACATTAACGAAAACACAATGTATGTATAGGTAACTGATAATTATATATGCTTACATGTGAATACCTTTTTCCTGTGGCTTTTCGAATTTTGGTATATGCTGCAATGCTCATACGGCTTTGATATATAATTAAACCATACAATCTCTGGCATTTACTTTGACCAAACATAAAACGTTTTTTTAAAATATTGCAGCGCCTATGGACGTTTGCAAATACGCAAAGAGAGGAATTGTTTGTGTAAATTACTTGAACAAGGCAATTTGCCAAAAATTTGAGTGTGAGCGTTTTAAGATTTCTTTTTTAAAATTAATACAGTTCCTTTAGGGAACAATTTACAACATTGAAATAGTGTTTAAATTTAGTCGCAGTAAAATGCTTTTCTTGCATGAATCAAACAGAGAACCTCTTGTCATAATACTTGCATGTTTTATCCTGCTTTGTTATGAATAACAGACAGTAATGTGTTCATATACAATTAAAGATAAGCAATGCCAGTATACTGACTGACGTGTTCCACCTGGTTCTTATCAGTTTGTTTTAATTAAAGTCCAACACACAGATATTGATACATTCAGATTTCGTTGATATATGCATATTTTGATTATCATGGACATTATCATGGGCTTAGTAACAAACAAAAGGTTAATTGATCTTCATTTTACAGACTCACTTGTAGCCACATTTTAAGTTAGAGCTCACAGTTACAAGAAAAAAAAATGAAGAAAGCTACGTACCTATTGATGCTATATATTCCTTCTTCTTTCTAAACCCCTGCAAAAGATCATTATAAATTGGTTAAGCACATGTTCTCAGTTAATATCAAGTATAAACACTACGCTCAAAGGCAAAACAATAGGATAGGAAGACTGGTATAACTACACTCTAAACACTGTGTAGCTTATTGAATATATACAATAAAACAATTATTTACTTATTAGCTGGGAAATATGCTGTGATATTTACAAAACAAATCGTTAATCAATAACGATTTTTGCGGTCAATATTAACAGCATATTTCCCAGCTAATAAGTAAATAACTGTTTTATTACATGAACTTTAAATAGTTAATTATTATTTAAACTTAAATGCAAGAAAATAGTTTACATTGTTTACTTCGTGAAAATTGTTCGTCTGGGACGAGTATCCCACAATGCGTACAATTCTAAGGAAGTTTTTGCACATGCGCGGGCATAATATTGATAAAAATTTCACATTCTATTAATAGACCGGTTACCAGGGAAAAGAACACGATAAGAATATTATTCTTTCGTTCTTATCCCCATATATTGTATAACATGTTTTGTAAATGTTTGTTTTTTTCCAAATAAAATATGTTTAAACCAATAGACCGGTTAATATCATCGAAAGCGGGTCAATATCCATATTTATTGACTCGACTGTTTTGATGGTGTGGCCAATCGTGTTGCGTCTATTTATAGTTCATGTAATAATTGACAATATTTAATAACTCAATATAATAGTAACGACGGTTTTGAAGTTGTTTTGTGCAGAGATTAGCAACATATAGATATATAGAGAGAAAATACGATTACTAAGAAAATGGGATTCACTTTAGAGCTTATAAAACTAGTTAGTATTAATTAAAGATTGAACAATATATGTATATAAAACATCTTTTCCAGCAAAATATAAAGTTAAAGACGAAAAACGTAATTTAGTATTAACATTTGTAAGTACGTATTTCTTGACTAGTATTGATTTATACTTGTCTAAACTGAAATGTTGGGGGGGGGGGGGTATATCTTAAACGTTGATTGAAATTGAGTTGTGTTTTATTGAATTTAGAGCGAAATTCCTGAGATAAGAGTGAGGAATAGGTAGATAGTTTTATCTAAAATGGACAGTAATAGTACATACGTCAATATAGCAGGCGTTGATAAAATCGGAACCTGGTGGAATAAGCTTAACTCTGTGCTCGTCATCTGAAGAATACAGAATACAAGGTCAGTAACTTGTTGTCATTTCTTCATCTACTTCAGTGTCATGTTTCATTATAAATATGACCATGGGAAATAAAATGCTTAAAACAAATTTAATTCAAGAAAATCAAGGCCTGATTTAAACTGGGACGTGCCTTTGTAATTTACTGAGGCATGTTTAGGTTTTAGAATTAAAACTAAAACACTTGAACGTTGAGACAAAATGTATCTACGTTTGACTTATTTACTTATGAACAAGAATAACCAATAATCTATTAATTAAACATTAAACATGCATTAGACTATTTTTATCCTCATGCAACCATGTTACTGTGACACTGTTGACATTTTGTCCTTCGAATCATTACTTTAAGACATCGCCAAAATGTAAACCACACATACATTATACTACTCGACAGCTATTACGCTAAAGCACATGCCGTCAAATATCTTAACGTCTTTAAAAACATGGAACCAATCACTCACATGGATACACGCCATTGTATCTGTTCTTGAGAATATTCTTCTCTAACTTCGCATCTTCACACGGCTTGATAAGGCCTCTTGGTAGTTTCTGTACGAGTATGAATCAAATATAAATTACCTTTTGTTTTCTTTAAGGTCCATTTGTGTCGACGTGGTAAGAATGACGAGCCAGCTAATTATGGCTTGATTATACTTTCTGAATATAACAACTGCCACATCGATGGTAAGGGAAAAGTCATGCTGGCATGTTTCATATCACACTACCCGAAACAATGAGGCAGCAACGACAAAAGACAAGTACTTAAACCTCTACGCCCTCTAAAACTGTTCACAGCAATATAACATATTGCTAGACACTATGACATTCTTCATTACATCATTTTAACGCGGTTCAAACATGCCTTGAATTGTATGCAGAATAAAAGATATGACACAGCCGGTTAAATAAAATACACACTGAGAAAATAAAGAGACATACAATACGCATAAGGAGAAGTGAGAGACATGATACAAAAATAACCAAAGAAGAAGGGAATATACAAATATTAAATGATGCTATCTTGTCTTACAAGAAATTCTTCCTGGTAGAATTCTTCTCCGTGTGTATCAACAAATTTAGCCAGTTCCTTGACGGGAAGTTTACCAAATGGTTTCTGGTTGTCATCAACTATACCGCTGAAGTACGTAGAGTCAAATTCGTCATTCTCCTCCAATACATCTGACAAAATGGAAAGATATCCATTCTATTAACTCATTACTTACTATCACAGTTGCTTAATTTATGCAGTCAAACGCTAAATAAATAAAAGTAACTACATATATAGTTAATAAATTGTCATATAAATCAAGTACCAACACAATTCTTACCCGTAAGTCTTAAATTGTAGTTCTCTAGATTGATAACATTAAAGTCTCCCTTGAAACGTGTCATTGATCTGAAACAAATAAAATACCAGTGTCATGATATTTCGTGTCATAACGATGACTATTTTCTGACTTCGAAAATCGGAATATTTGCTGGTCTTTGGGAAAAAATATCAGAAACAATATTCTTGAGAAATTTCATGTGTTGGATTGAAAAACCCCAACAACACCTAGTTAATTAGGAAGGCCACGAATTAAAATAAAAATCCATTTGCATTGGATAAAAGACACAATGTTCAAGCATAAACTGTGTCTGTTTGCTTTAAATAATGGAAAGAAATATTGCAATTCTATATGCATCATATGCCTTATGCAAAATTATCAGTTTTTTTAGTTTACCAACTTTCCATCAAACAGTTTGTTCCTGATCTTTTTTACGATTACCATAATGCAGGAAATTTACACAAACAACAATATGATACTAAGGGATAAAAAATACGAGTTATATTGTCGGTAAGTTGATCTTCTCTTCCGATCAATTTTGCAAGGCAGTGTTAGACTTAACTAATGACTGGACAGTTTATATTTACTAACGTAATCAATAATCTCAGAAGTTAACTGAGTTCATTCGGTTTCATCCTCATTGTACATTAGCACTTGATTGACGTGTAAGGTCGAACAAGACTAAGTTCTTTCAGTAATAACTAGATTTAATCATAGCTAAAAATTGTGTCACTGCAATCCTTATATTAATCTGTGAAGCAATTAAAAGTAATTTGCTGTGTCCTAAACTTTATAATATAAGTACAGAAAGGGGGGATTACAATGAAAACTTATACTTAACAGTTAAATAATTATCATTGTATCTATTTTACCTTCGCCTGACAAAAATAATTGCCAACACGATCACGATGATAACCACTAGCGCGGCAAGCACTGTACCTCCAGCGACTAGACCTGCTAATGATGAGGATTCCTGTTGAACTGGCGACAATACCAGCGTTGTTGGTGGACTTCTTGTTGCAAAAACGATGTCACAGTGTCCAGTCATGTTGCATCTCTCATTATAACAGTTAAGCGGACAACTTTCTGTACAGTTTATATCATAGTAACTGTCATTTTTACAACGTGTACATGATCCGTTTGTTTGAGCACATCTAGCACAATTTTTCGTACAATTTAAAGAACAGTTGGATCCGTAAAAACCATCATTACAAGAAAAACAATGACCAGTCGTCCTATTGCAACTATTGTTATTACCACAATTGCCAGGACATGACTGGTTGCAGTAATTACCAAGGAACCCATTTTCACATGAATAACAATCGCCATTAATTCGATTACATCCAGTAGGTTGACAATTTATCGGGCATTGTAAATTACACTCAATACCATAATTACCATCTTTACATTTGTCACATTTGTAATTGTTATAATTCGATGTGAAATTAACTCTACAACTAAACCTGCAGTCGTTTGTATTAAAGTCACAGTTCATCTCAACTGACGATATCGATACAGAATTACACCCGTTAGAACAGAAGCAAGTTTCACTCGAATTGCAGGCATAACATAATGAGTCACATTTTTTGCATTCAGTTCCATTGGTTTGGATTTTATAAAACCCACGCTTGCATGAAGTACAATTTGTTAATGAAGTACATGTTTCGCATTGTGCAATACATTCAGCACATTGGTGGAATTCGTTTATATATAATCTGCGGTTACAAGATGTGCAGTGTGAAGCGCTATTCTCGCAAGTTTTACAGTTACTGGAACAGTTTAATTGACATTGGTACAATGTCGCTGTGGAGTAGTATCCATCCTTACACAGGGTACAGTTTGCTACACCACCACCTTGCTGGGCATCTACACATCTTATGCAGTTATGAGGACATCTGCGCAAGCATTTTCCGCCGTGGTATCCATCTTTACAATTGCCACCACACTGTCCAGAGCCATCAGACGGACACGTTACTGAGCAGCAGGGACATGAAGTTGTGTTGAAGCAGTCTGGCACTGGCATACTTATAGCTTGGCAATGAACAAGACCTGAAAAATGTAACATGGTTGTTATGTTGTTTTAGAAGGTGAATCAATTAAATTCAATCTGCTAAGAAGATAATACAGCTATCTAAATACTATATTGGTGTTTTGAAATAGCTAGATATAAAATTACAAAAAAGTTTATATGTGTGTTAAGGTAGAGTAGAGTTAATCATTCTTAAGGACTTAATCTTATTCATTGTACTTATCTCATCAACGATTTTGTCATATATAATATATTAACCAATCTATATAGAAGTTATCGTGAAGAAATCAGACACTGAGTAAACACACATATAAACTTCTTTGTAATTTTATATCTACCTAATTCAAAGCAATAGTCTGTATATAGATTCGACAAGAAAGTGCTTTCACATTTAAGACATTTTATGTTAATACAGTACTCACTGTTTTGCCGGACCACAGCGATCAATGCAACGCCACAAAGAATCTGCAAGATGAATATATGTTTGTCTTTATTCGGCTTATACTTTTACTTATAAAACAAAATTCAGGAGGGTCGAGCATTTGTTTATGTAGAACCGACTTTCAAACAACACAACTAGAATTAAACACGTATTACGGTTATACAGATATATCAACGGTAAGATTCAAATAGAAGATTTAAATGTTTGTTCCGTGAAAGCTTTTATATAAATATGTATAACCTACATATAAACTGATGTCACTCCAAATATTCTAACCAAAATACGGCTTTAAATATTCAAATGCTAATCTTAACCAAAATGTTGTAGGAAATACGTTGTAGTTCACCTTTACACAGGTCTCCATTTATAATTTTTCCGATTGAGGAAAAAACAGCAACAGTTCTACACGAGTGTACGCTCAATATAACCAATCTCGGGTACATGCAGTCACGACTCGGTATCCCATTTGATAACACCTGACAAACAGGTCAATACTACTGTGAACCTTGTTTTCTATATCTAAAGTTACATGTTATCGCGAATATTAAAGGGGGTAGCATTGTGCAGTTTTAAATATTTTATTGTCTTTCGATATAGTAATTATTTTGTGGAGTGAAATAGCTCAAACAACACGTCCATTGCTGAACTAGCTTCGATAAACGTTTTGCTGAAAAAAAAACACAAAAAAAACAAACAAACACACAAAACAAAGCTACACAGTTTTTTGTATGGTTTATTTTCTTATAAGTGCAATAACCATGCATGTATCCATAAGCCACCCACATGTACACACTATTGAGGTTATGCAAATATGACAATAACGTATTGTCAACACATTTTGAAGCAGAAATAACAGAATCTTATCGGGTTAGCGTTAGTCACACAATTAACCTAGACGATATTTATCAAAAGCCATTATTCTTTCCTCTTTGAAATATTTTATTGAAAATACTAGCGCAACAACTAAGATATATAAGTATAAAGCTGCTATTTTAAAGTAATATTAATGGCACCAGCAAAAATAAAGTTTCTCTCCTTTAGCAAAGATTAGATCAGGAAGTTTGAGGCTAGCAAACAAATCTTAACAACTATGACAAGCGAAACCCGAATCAAAATGTGTACATGGTCAGATAAAATTATGACACGTTCAAGTGATGTGACTTACGGAAACAATAACGTGTCAAAATTATACATGTAGAACTTTATTAGACAACATAAACTTCCTTGTTATTTAAAAGCATATATTTTATGCCATTTAAAAGAAAAGTTCATTTTAACATCGATGTGTTGCTTTTGAAAAAATAAAACAAAAATACTGTCGAACATTGTCTTTACCTGTACAAAGTGTTACAATTTTAGTTTGGTCATAAACCCGTTTCAAAAGCTTTGAAACATAGAGAAATGTATTGATTATTCCGCATACGATCAAAATTGATACAATGCGCAATGGCTTTTGGAAGATCGAGAATACTTCTAAAACTCAAAACTCCCAAAATCTTATGTTTTTTTGTATGAGATATTTCTTTCCTTTTGTTAGGGAAATAGGTTTCTTCTAATCTACGGTCAATTTCAACCATTCAGCACAAAAAAGGATTATATTTACAATCAATAATTTATCACGACAAACAGATTATTCTTCTTCACTAGCTATTTCGGTGCTGCTGTCCATTCCAGCCGTGTCGGTACTTTCTAAGTCATTCAGGAACACATCTTTCTCGGGCTGAAACGGTCGTGTTTCTTTATTCTTACCGCCTCCTCATCGGCATTATCGCATGCTTGGCTCCATTTTACTAACCCGATTGGGGCATTGATCAGCTTGAGAATATGAAAGCTCCTGAAATAAAAAAAAGAAATGTCGAAATGTCAGTAAGGTCCCTAAAACTTGAGAGTATGAGGTGCTTCTGTGAATTCTACAGATGTCTTAATTGTGTTAGAATATAGGGTCGGGGAGAAAGTAAGGAGGTAGCCGTAAAACCGCATGTCTATCGGGTTTTAGTAGTAGGTACAGGGAAAACTACGGTGGAGTTTGACCTTTTGGAGAACCTGTCTTCGTCATATGCTCATCCAAATGAACACACTGGTTCCACGTCCATTCCTGTAATAAAAATAAAACTAAGTTCAATTAGCGGTCTGAAACGATATATCTATACGCTAGGTGTAATTCCGGATCACCGATTTACTTCCAACAATGTAATGATTTGAATAATCCAACTTGCTTTAGAAGTCCGCCATTTTGAATAACTTTATTCTCTGCGGTAATGTGCTTAATGGAGTAAGTATACCATAGATGCGAACGCGTTAACATCGTAGGCAAAATGGACCATACATAATGGTGACAACCCCAATACTTTAACACCGGACCTGGTAGCGCAATCGGTAGAGCGTCGGCTCCATGTACGGGAGGCCCCGGGTTAATCCCGGGCCGCGAAATACCAAAGTCGTTAAAAATGGTAGTGGTATAGCTCTCTTGCTAACGCACAAGCAAATATAAGGGTAGTTCCACGACTGCTTGGCCCGGTGTCAGGATAATGTGACTGGGTGTGGTATCATGCCAGGTGTTCACGGCATGCTATACACAGTGAAGGCAGTACTATATCTGCTTCAAGTGGACACCGTCTCCAGATAACTGAAATACTGTTGGTGGGACGATAAACCCAATAAACAAACAAACAAACCAATACTTTAAACCTGTATGTGATTTAGGTATGCCCCAGTTGCTGTGTCTATCTCCAGATTTCCCCCGCTATGCTTGCCATTTTTCTATTGGGATGACGTGATATTGCTTAGCATTTATATCTATCCACTCTGACAACGTGCATATCGCTGTAAATACAAGTCAATCTAAACTGGATTATCACTCTGCTTAAAAGATTATACATCTTAGCTGATTTTCAAACTTATAAACACGTCATATCCAATTAACCAACCAATTAATGAAGTCTAACATCGATGCTTCTAGAGTAACCTTCCATCACAGTTTGATTGGTGACAATATACAGTTGTCGACTTTTGATACATATTTTTGCCAACACGTATAACATAACGACTCATAATCCATACCCAAATATGAGAGAAAATGTAGCATAACAAAAATATTTATAACTGACAAAAATGATAATACATAAATATATAAAGTTCATTGATACTCAACGGTTTTGTACAAGTATAACATCTTTACAATTTAAAAGTAAAATTGCTTTTGGACTAGTAATATTAATGCTGTAAGAGTCAATTAGTTTAACTTCTTACACAATCTCTGTTAATATTGGTCTTACACAGTCACATAGAGAATTTTATTGTTTCATACAGTACTAGTTATTTGGTTATTTAAATGTAACATTACAAATAAATATTAATATTTTGCGATACTAATTGTTATAGATGTGTCCATTTCGATAGCCGTTAGATTGCCTTTTTCTATAAATCATGTGATATGGTATTTTTTCTTTACGTTTAAAAGACTTTTTATGAAAAATTGTTTGCACTGGAGCACAATAAATAAAGATACTTGTATAAGTATACAGGTGCCATGAGAAAGTGTTATTAATTAAAGATTTTCTCCTGTAGCAAAGATAAAAAGATGCATTTCTTGTTTTTTATTTTTCGTATTTTCTAGTTTTAAACGTGATTTGCGATATATTTATATACATGGAATAGATGTTTGTGCATAAAACATAATATTATGATATTCTTAAGTTTGTGATTAGAATACGAGCGGATTTAGTCATCGATGTGTTTTCTTCAAAAATAATTCATTAGAATATTAATTGCTTGAAACAATCCGCTTAACTTCGACTTGTATTTTAATTTAATCTAGTTTTTTTTTTCGAAATGATACCAAACTAAAGCATATTATTGATATCCATAAAAAAGAGCCAACAACAAAATGCATTCCATTTATAAAACAAATGTCAAGTAAGGACAATGTATAGATTCTGCAGAAGAAAATATGCATCATATTTATAAAATTACAACCTTAAACTAATACAAATCGTTATAAAAGGCTACAAATTTTATTTAAGTCCATATGTTCTTTTTAGATTCCTCTGTGTTAAAAAAGGTCTAAAGTCATGTTTATTTAATCCATCGTTCTAATACAATAATAGTAATCCTAAGGTATAATCGTTCACTATTATATGATCACATATAAAGGTAAGGAATGAATAAACTGCATTATTATATATGCGGTGTCAAATGTTTGTTAGTACAGAATGTAACTGCTGAATTTAAAAAACAACTTTAAGAAAAGTATTGAAATCTCCCCAAGTATTTTTCAAAAATACAACCATGAAGCTGATCCAGAAAATTCTATGAGATAAATATCAAAACTAAAACCGGACCGTCACAATGTGATTTGGGAGGAGCTTTCATATCATTATGATAACATTACGTATATCGCCAAGTAAACTACTACTCGGATAATGTTATCTATTCTATATTTAAGTTCTCTTCCTGTACCCCTATACAACAAAAACAACAATTAATATTGCTGCTTGTGGTTTCCAATGTAAGCATCCGTTTAGCTAAAACTAGCAAAATTTATCATTAAACAATGTCAATTAATTTACTTCTTCCATTTTATTGAAGTATATTTAACTGAGCAGGACGTTTTATCAGCTGTCGTGAAAATATTTTATGCATGTAATATTGACAAATATTTCATAAACCATGGCGTTGGTAATAAACATTTCAGGCATATGTTGTAAATGTTACGAAAACTTTTCAGAATAGTACCTTACAATTAAAATTTCTACATGCCGTTAATAGATGATTGCTTGTCAAAATCATAAAATAAAACCTCAATTATACCATACAGAGCATTAATTAATTCAGAGTAATTCGCACTTGTACACCTTAAGTTTACGTTAATTTTACAACTGTACACGACAAAGTATGAACATAACATGTTTTGTTCATAAATTGTATTGGAATTAACTTTTTATTATATGATTTTTGAATTCTTTAAAGTTGCTTTGATATGTATTCATTACAATTCATTTTTGTTTAAACGGTATCAGATTAAGAATTGAAAAATAAACACAACAAATCGTTTAAGTGGTATTAATCTTTATTAAGCTAACTTTACATCTATAAAAAGTAATACATATTGCATACAATACATATTTATACATATTGATTTAACCGGATAATGATGCTGTTAGACATATAATTTTATCTTTGTTGGAAGCAATGGTTTTTCACAAGTCATTTTGGCTACGTATGAATCTTGCCATTGAGGGCGTGTCTCACTTAGAAGGGTGGTATTTGCATTTGAGATCCTTATGAAATTTATTTCGTATGTAGCTTTATGTTAAAAAATGTGAGTATTTTCAGAGTAGCTTTTTAGCGCTATCGCTGATTTAAAAAATATGAAACAATAATGTACAACGAATCATTTCTTGCCGTGGTCCGTTTTCTCTTCGTATTATAAACACAGTTCTTTATAATGTACTTATTTTGTACTAACGTGCCATTTTTAACACTTATTTAGGTGACAAATTGTCATGAAAAGCTAAACACTTTTCCGGCTAGACCTAGTACCCATTTAAGAATAAAATGTCATAAACTAGCTTATAACAGGAAGGTTTTCTAAATATGTAATGACTGGCCCAAGAAAATATTAAAAAAAGTATTATATTTTTGTTATGTAACAAAAGAAGAGTGATATTTCATAATATATAATTTCATTTAAATTATATAGGAAATGTCACCCTGGCCACTTTTAATGTATCGATGGCACGTAAGAAAGACAGCAAGTTCTCTTTTCCACAATATTCCGGAAGCAAAGTAATCAAATATGTACAATAATTTGTTATCATTCAATTAAATCGATTCATGATGTTTAATTATCTAGTATACGAAATAATGTACAGTTATTGACACATCAATACGTATGCTTATTTAACAAAGCACACAAGAATAACGTTTTAGTTACAACTTTCAAAGGCAGCTTATTTTGAAAGTATAATTTTTATAGTCAATTTGTATCATTTAGTAATTCTATGTTTAAAGACCGGACTATATCAGATTAAGATAAGGTATTTTAACTTGCAACATATAGCGCAGTAAATTTGTCTACATTTCATTGTCACTTTATTATTGCTAAATTTGATTATTACCATTATTACCATTTAAGGCGATTCTCGCTCATACATCTTGGTATTATCATTTTGATTTTAAGATATCAATCTATTTATAACTTTATGCTTTCATAATTATTGTTGTTAAATACATCGCCGGCCACAAGGGGAGGTTATCAATAGATATATTGATTGCCTGAGCGAGGTTATCTTTCTTTGTTAATATGCATATTTCTATCAGGGCACTTGTTTGTTTTGTGTTTGTGCGGGGAGGTGGTTGGGGTGGGCGGCGTTAGTTGCACTTTAGCTTAAAAGAATATTATAGGACAAGGAATTATATTTAAATAGCAATAAACACTTGACTTAATAATTACTGAATGACCTACAAAATACTGTAGCAGGAGATAATGTCGAGATATTTCTTCTAAAATTTAAATACGCAAACGTCACGAAAAATCAAACTCGAGTAAATAATATTGATACTACTACTACTACTACTACTACTACTACTACTACTACTACTACTACTACTACTACTACTACTACTACTATTGCTACTACTTCTTCTACTACCACAACCACCACCACGACGACAACAACGACCACTAAACAACAACAACTACTACTACTACTACTATTACTACTACTATTACTACTACTACTCCACCTCTTCCTTATACTACTTCTACTAAAACTACTACTAATTCTACCACAAGTACCAATAAAACTAATAAGCATTATTATTATTATTATAATTATAATTATAATTATTATTATTATTATTATTATTATTATTATCATTATTATTATTATTATTATTATTATTATTATTATTATTATCATTATTATTATTATTATTATTATTATTATTATTATTATTATTATTATTATTATTATTATTATTATTATTATTATTATCATTCGGCTTTGTTTAAAATACAAAACAGATAAATTAACACAATAAAAATACAGTTACAATCACGAATAGACAATAAGCATACCTAAATTTGGTACTTGCAGATACAAATTAGTGAATGTGGGCGTTATGTCATGGAATTCATACACATTTTAAACCTTATGTACCTAAGAATCGTATATCAAAATTTCGTTGTCTGTCTGTCTGTCTGTCTGTCTGTCTTTTTCCCTGTCATATATATTTTATTCATACAAGAAACAAGAGAAAAACGTGCAAAAAAGGCTCTTACAAGAATCGATCAATAGGACTTTTGTGTCCAATGCATAGGTTCTCCAGCTGTTTCCCTTTATAAGTTTCATATTACAATAAACAGTCAATATTGCATTCTCCTCAACTTGCGCTTCTTACTCCAACTGAAATTGTATATCTGAGTATGTAAATATAAACGAATTTAAGAAATGTTTACATCTAGGTAACAATGTAAAGTGTAGGCAAGCTTTATCACACAAAAGAGCGCGTGTAAGGGTGTGTAAGGAGGTCAACCTTCACCGTATGGTTTTTAGTTTCCCTTAATGAAAAAAAAAATCGGCCTTAGAAAAAAAGGATTGACAATTAAGGAACCATCTAATTGCACCAATAAGCACACAATCGACATAGAAATACCGACAATTCTACACATTACAGTATATAGCAGATTCAGCTACGGATTCCTCATGCTTCCTTAAATCGAGAAATTGCTGGACTGCTTTGTAACAGAACAGGATTTGCTCCTGAAAAGATAACAAAAGTAAAAACTTATTTTGTTCCATTGAACTTTACTATCTAATTATAATAAAGCAAACAAAAGTTATCACTTCAAAAATATAAAAATATGCCAGAATACTTGTTTGCCAGTGAAATTAAATCTAAAATTTCCATAATGAACAGTTTGGATGGACATAGTTTTGCTTAAAAAGCATTTCCTTGTTGCAGAATGTAAAAAGAAAGAAAAAAAAAAAGAAAAAGGAAAGCCCCTTTTAATTAGCTTAATTATACTTGAACGTTTCCTTATCAGTGTATTATATACTATATTCAGTATCGAAACAGTTGTAACCGATCACTGTATAGTGGTTCAATTTGAATATATAGGAATGCTGTTCTATTAATTTAATCATGTATTACTTTGTTAGGGATGGCCAGAGGTCTCCTGACCTTGACCTGTCTCAGGGTATTGATCACGCTAACCTCTCCTTCGAGACCTATCTTCTGGACAAGGTTTGAGACGGCACAATACAGGCCGCTACGCTCTGCTGCATTTCTGAGGATATAAGACACATACATGTATTTTAATGATTTCGAGGTCCGTATTACTAGCACACTGCACAACAGTTTCAGTGAATAACATGAAAAGTATGTGTAAATGATAGACAATATGCAAACTATTACTTAAACACTTACAGACAGTGAACTAGCACCGGACCATGATCAGCACCTCTATCGCCCATAGCGTCAACATCCTTGACGAGCTGGAGGAAGTAGGAAACATCCGGAACTCGGTTCCCGTGAGGCCAATGATGACACTGGTAGTGGTACACGGTCATGGTTGAAGAACCCGACTGAAGTGGAATCAGCATTTGTACAAAAATGAGTTTTATGCAGAAAGAATGATATCGATTATATTATCAAAAAATATACCTATTTACACAAAGTAAAATAGTTGAATGTTCTATTTGGTGACGTAAGATATAGTTCTTTTATGGCATAGATAATATCAAAGGGTAAACACTTAATTCGTCGCTGAAATGAATCTAACAACAACAACAACAATAACAACAACAACTTATAGTATGGAGTTACCAGCAAGCATAATGCGAGGACAAAGTATACCGAATAAAAATTATTGTGATACAAAAGCCATAGCTCATAACCAATAACTCGTTTACAACGTATTTGATTTTTCTTTGCACTGAAGATGTTAATGTTAAGATATTTTAACCACCTACAAACTGCATACAAATCTAGACTGACGTTTTCTTGGAAGAAATAAAAAAAATGTGTATCTACTTTATAACAATGTGTACTTGTTAATTATCGATGTATTGTTCTGTATCCTTCATGAATATATTAAGGACCTTAGCAGAAATAGTCTTCATATTCAATCTTCAAATACGCACACATAATGATCTCTCTTCAAAGAAAAGTAAACGAAACAATACCAAAAACAATCATACCCTTTTGTTGTGTTGAATTATTAGTTTCCGGAGGATGTAGCTGGGATTTTTGTCCAACTCTTGTGTCTCAACCTCATAGATCCCAGATGGAAGGAAGAATGTCCCATCGTTCGTCCGGGAAAAGTACTCCCCGATTGTCTTTGAATTAAGATAAACAATTCATGACAAGATATCGACAATTAAAGGTTCTGTCAATTGAAATCGATAAAAAACAACAGAAGCGCTACATATTTTGAAAAGACTTTGCACGTAGTTCGGAAACATAATATACATCCGGAAAAGCGGTACAGTTATCTTCATGTACACAACGTTACTAACCAGACTGATTGATTGCCCACGAAGTGCTGAATAAACCCTTTTTGTTTCAAATTAAATTTATTATAAATGCTCGATTTATTTAAAGTGGCATATATGTCACATCGTTTGAAGGAGACGTTACTGCATTTGGAAAAACACTTATTTGTATAGTCATGCATCCTTTTTGATAACAAACACAAAAATTGAAGATTAACATTCAGAAAACGAGATTTGATAGTACGTTTCCTTAAACATTGAAATAAAATCGCTTTTACCGGATCTTTAAGACCAGGAGGGTCCATGGAGACAATGCAAGGGCAGGTTTCTTGTACTATGAGAGTAAGAAAATCCTTCACGGTTTCTGGAAGTGGCGTCTGGCAGACCAGGAAACGGCTCTTTATCTTGTAACCCTAAAAGTATAGTTAATCCGAACATGTTCTTAAAAATGCATCAATCATCGTAATAAGATGTGTAACCAAAATCAATTTCATTTTGTTTCAGTCTTTTAGAGGGTAGCTTCACATACAATAAAATTGAAAGAAAAGAATATTTCTTCTTAAAATAACATACATCTTGTTATAGTCATTTTAAGATACCTGTGATTCAATTTACATATTCTGTCAGACTAACAGTGCGCTTTGATATTCATACTTTTTCAAGATCAAGTCCATTGAACAGCTATTACAGTTGTTTATTATTTATGAAAATAGCAATTTGTTTTTCTACTTACGTTCACATAGACGGCATTGATGTAGTTACATTCACCAAAACTTTTATCAACATAGACAAGGGGTCTGTTGAGCGATCCTGGTGGAGAATTGATTGATATATGTATATCATACATTATTCGTTATTATTGTATTGTTTTGCTCGAAACAATTTTTAAACCTAACGGAAAAAGCAAACCAGGTTACGAATAAAATTTCAAGAGAAAAAAAATATAAAAACTAATCAACATCGTGCAATAATCTGATTTGCATGTACCATCCAAACCAAATCGTACATGTCATTGAATGTTTAGGTTTCCACATGCACACACAGAGCTAATTTAAAAATATTACATATTTGTTTCAGTCACTTTCAGAAAGAAGCCTTTTACTCTGCAAACACATCTTTATCTGCACCTCAGGCTGTCAAGCTTCAACATATATTTGTTCTTGTGTTTTACAGCTGATTTCAGTGACAGAAAGCATTATCGAGACAAATACTTTCAGTAACGAAATGTGTTTCAATTGCTGAGACTAGTCAGTAAGAAAATGTGTTCCCACCTGGTATATCAACTCCCTCCCTGTTCAAACCATCATAGCCTCTATTCATTGTTCTTGCGTCTTCTTCTCCCTCTCCCGGTTTCTCGGGTTTTGACACATGCTGCCAATGGAAATGCTATGATACAACTAAGAGCTAAGTAAATATATCTAACACAATTTGTAAAATTTGATAAATGAGAGACATACATTTGTTATTTTGTTTCCATTCTCTGCTAGTACATAAATCAATTGTTAATATTTTTAATTACATTATCTTCTGCATAAGTGTTCTATGTAATGTCCGATTTTACTACTTAGTTTGTCTATCTATCTATCTATCTATCTATCTATCTATCTATCTATCTATCTATCTATCTATCTATCTATCTATCTATCTATCTATCTATCTATCTATCTATCTATCTATCTATCTATCTATCTATCTATCTATCTATCTATCTATCTATCTATCTACCTATCTATCTATCTATCTATCTATCTATCTATCTATCAATCCATCCATCCATCCATCCATCCATCCATCCATCCATCCATCCATCCATCCATCCATCCATCCATCCATCCATCCATCCATCCATCCATCCATCCATCCATCCATCCATCCATCCATCCATCCATCCATCCATCCATCCATCCATCCATCTATCTATCTATCTATCTATCTATCTATCTATCTATCTATCTATCTATCTATCTATCTATCTATCTATCTATCTATCTATCTATCTATCTATCTATAATATATAATATAATATTGTTTGATAATTATATTTTACCAACTTTGAATAAATTTTAATAAAAAAGTACTTTACTACTAAAATCTTTGCAGCAGGATATTAGTTCCTTAGGTTATTTTCTTCCAATCAATTTGTACAGACACCGAAGGGTGTACGTTTTCCGTACTCACCCTGAGCATTGTTTTAAGTCGTTTGTCTGTCATTGAATCCATGAACTGTTGAAATTGACTTTCCTTGATTGGTTCACAGTGGAAGGTCAATGCATGAACCAGGGACCGATGGAGAAAATCGTATTGTTGCTGAAAGATAATGTTTCGTATTTAACTTGATATAACATTCCATAAAAATTTTTTTTAGATGGTTCACACATACTTTTTTACATCCAACACTTCATGCAAGTATACTGCCCTTCCATTCGCTTGTTATGTGAAGCCAACCAGCTGTCACACAAAATAGTTCGAATGCTGTTCATTCCGCTTATTTGTATACACAATTTCTCATATACATAAATTTATGCAAATAACCGGAATATGAGATAATATGAAAATCAATATTGGAGTACGCTTTCTATGAGCGTACACTGTGTGTCGTTAGACAACGACATATAATATAATTTTTTATCATAAGGTAATTAGCTAGTGACAACGAAAACTTTTATACTTATTACAAAGTCCTCTTTTCAGATGTTTTGTATGCATCGGATGTGAAATAAATCTGCATTTACTATGATGTCAACGTTTGTTTTTGGTATTTTTTATTTTATCAACATAAACAAAACCAAAAATATGCATAAATATCGCACTACATAAGATATCGATAAGTTATCGATCGTGTCACACACGGCGTCATTCACCATTGCTACTTGTAAACCTTTGGAAAATCCTGTAAAATTCGTCCTGAAGATGCTACAGAACGCTTATCATTGGTTGTAGACCATAACAGACTTAGCCGAACAGGCTGCTGTTCATGAATTTGTCACAGATTTGCCACAGCGATTGCTAAGTCTAGTGAAAGGCGTGCAAATTGGCCAGAGGTAAACTTATTAGAGAGTTTCGGCAGTCAAATGAGCAGCGATAGATTATGCTTTAACTGAAAGCAGGCTGACACCTTATGCATATAGCCATTAATTTGTCACAAAGATTTAGACTAAACGATTTGGTGTTTGAATTTTTTGTTAAAATATCGGAATATACGTATGCCCATTATTCGATTAACTGTCATTAATTATGGTTAATGAGAATCAAGGAAGAATACAAACAACATTAAACGTATACTAAACTGCTCACCCAAGTTTGTACCATTGATGTCCTCTGCTCTCTCATTCTTGTCACCCATTCAAAGATGTCCAAAGATTTATGGGCCTTTCCCTGATGAATTAAAATGTCCATAGCAATGTACGTCCCAGTGCGACCGATACCGGCACTAAACAACAAGTGATGGGGAGCATGAAAGGTCATTGTCACATTAATAGTCGATAGGTTACATTTTCCCCTAATAAAAAGCATCGACAACAACAGTGATTGTCTTACAAAAGTGCAAATTTCACATACACTATAATCATCATGGAAAGTGTAGGTTAAATACAGTGATAGTATTTTCGGTAATGCATAAGTACACTTTTCTTGATTTTATTAAATTACATTAAATATGTATTGAAAAATATTTATTATGAATGGAAAAAAAAAATGTTTTTAATCATACACCATAGCATTTTTAACTTATTGGCAGTACACCAGATACACGACTTTACATGAAATGTTTAAAAAATACGCAGACACGTATGTAGAATAATGAAACACATTTAATAAATGTACACATTTACCTGTAATTTCAAATTTTTTTCAATGTATTTCTGATTGATAAAATGTGATTTGTTTATGAAGGGTATAAGAAAATACACAGCATTGGTAGAAACAGGTTAGCCTTGTCTTGTCATATAATTCTTGTTGTCTTTTTTGTTGTTAATTATCAATGCAAACTAAAACGTGTTATATATTTTCCTTAACACACAAAGATAGACGAGAACATAAAAAAATCCAGTAACCTGCAGTGAACAATAATAGGCCCTCCCAGATAAGATTCAGTAGCATTGACCTTATGTCTGAATTCGATCAGGCTCGTGACGTCATTGGGCACTTGCTTGTCAGGCCAGGCCGTGTAGTGAAGATGGTTGAGGGTCCTGTTTTCGGTGCCCTTAATTGTCAGTGTAAAGTCATTTAATAATAATAACTACAGTATATATCAGTAAAAAGAAAACAACCCGCGTTGTAAGCATGGTGAAGTATTGTTTTTCCTTACACTCAAAACTGTTTGGTGTCATGAATTGTAAATTCTCAACTATTATATTATCCATACTTATACGAACATTTGATACACTATGTAATCATGATAGAGGTTGCACTACACAAAAATATGCAGCGTAAATTAACAGCTGTTATTAATAGTCTATCTTAAAAGACGTTTGGCATTGCAGTTTATATGTTCATCGAAACGAGTTTCGGTAGATGCTGGTTTTTATTTAAACTGAGGATACGAATACCTGTGATTACACAGAATGAAGTTGAAACATATTGTCCATTAATAATTTTGCTTGGTAAAGTCTTAAAAAGCTGCGCATTCGTTACATTAAAACACATTCAATCGATATTTTTATGCATATTTTAAAACGGTTTAAGACAATGTAGAAACAGTTAACGTTAGACGAAAACTTGTATACAAGATAAAACGAAGATAAAATATGTATATATATATACCATTGACAGCGTCATTTTCCTCACGACAAACTCTGAGTAGACATCTTCAGAATGTACAGTCACAACTATGTTACCATATCGTAAGGAACTTCCGACGCCAGGCCAATACTGCTCACACTTCATCGACTGAAATGAAACTCAAAACTTGCATTAAGATCAGAAAATAGTTTCGCACATTTTTTACAGGTCAATTTTTAATATAAATTTCAACAATATCAAGGAGACAGTTTTGTTATTATTCCCATATTTATCCATGTCTGTCTACAGCTTAAGTTAATTGATATAAACCAGTGCACCTGTCCTTCCATGAGATTGGTCAGCATGACGATGACGTCAGTTTTCTCCTGCCAGACCATCCTCCAGAACAGCTGAAAACCTTCCATCGCCTTGCGTGTAGGACCTTGGGACAGAACATATTGATATTGCATGTACCTGGGACTCGTTGGTACAATGGAATGATACCATGATAAAATGAAAGAGATAGTTGTGCTTTTATGGATCTATATGTTGCATAAAAAACATATGCTACCTTTATTTATCCGCATGTGATAATAATAATAAGTGTGATCTTGCAATTAGAACTTGATTTTGCAATTAAATCTTAGCTGAATACATGTCATTTTTACATTGAAAATAAACACACACAGTATACACTGAATGTTAAAGGCTTGCTCATTTATGTTATATATATATGACATTGCATTTTCTTACAACTCGTGATAGTCATAAAGAGTAAATTACACGTGCTAAGCGAGAAAGGTTATGTCTTGTAATTAATTATCTACTATCAAGAGGGTCCGGATAATATCGTAAAACAAGTGGTACAAACAGTATATTTTAAAGGCCAGTGAATGTATCTTTCATCTGTTCTATCATACTAAGCATATACATATATAGAGACCATGTTGGCCACATTAATTAAAATAATGACGACAATTTAAATGACATCAGAACATTAAAGAAATATAATAACATACCCAGTGATGAAATATATTTTTTTCTCGTCTTGAAGCCCTGTCAAAAATAAAATTGCATGTGAATGATAACCATCCTGTTTATTTCAAGCAAACATATACAAGAGGAAGGTAGATATATTAATATAGTCAATACTTTATTTGTAACTTCAAAAACTATGATTCACTGTTTATAATTAAATCTAAGGAAACAAACCGCCCTGTTTGTAAGGAAGACATTTCTAAGATCGGAATGCTTAAACACTATATTGTATTCTAAATAATGATACACATGTAGTTATACGGTAGAGGACGTGATTTATACTACTTGTAATACGCTTGCAAATATATAGGTGTTTGATCAGATATGTGAATATAAATAATTGTTCTTATTAGCTTTTTGACTGACGATAAAATATTTATTATTGTTTCGGAACTATATTCAACATAGACAGTTTAGTAAATAATAAGATTACTGAAATGGGCGACATTCAGATCTTCATTGTTACTTACATCAATATAGCAGGCGTTGATAAAGTCTGAACCGGGCGGAAGAAGTTTAACTCTGTGTTCGTCATCTGCATAATAAGACGGTTAACGATTCGTTTAAATGCCCTAAGGTATATCTGCGAGATATCAAACAGTTTTAAAGTTCAAATGTTGCTAAGACATTACAATAATCAAAGGACTTCGATAAATCGATCTTACATTACCATATTTCGCAACGATTTTACTTCAACAGGTGTAAATTTAATACTCTACATTAAACAGAGTCATATAACATAAATGTTTCGTATATAAGGTGTGTAATAACTTACAAGGATATATTCCTGTATATCTGTTTTTGATGATATTCTCCTTTAACTTTGCATCGTCACATGGCTTAATAAGACCTCGTGGTAGTTTCTGAAAGATAGTATATATTTTTGTTCTATATAACTGGCATTGTTTTTGAAGCACCGTGGTTTAAAAGTATGATTTTGGCGTCTCATTTTGATTTTTTTTTTCATAAGGACGTTTTGTCGTACACTCAGGTACTTGACAGGCAATTTCTCATAAAATGAAAAGCAATATATGTTTCCTATCTGTCCTACCTGTATTCATGTGAACATATGCGATTAAAGTCACACTTTATCGTAATGGAGATAAAAACCTAATTGTGATGATAGCAAAATACATTTTTGATATTTTGAATTATTATCATACTAACCAGAAATTCTTCCTTGTAGTAATCGTCTCCGTGAGTGTCCACAAATTGGGCCAGATCCTTGACATAGAGTTGGCCACAAGGTTTCTTCGCGTCGTTCACTTTACCAGTGAAGTAGGTGGGATCAAACTCTTCATTGTCTTCAAGAACATCTACATAATGTAATGTTTTATATTAGTATGATCGTGCGGGGAAATATATAATACATAAAAATAAGATATTAGAAGACATTAACCGAAAATTATTAAATACAATATTACTCTGTTTACCTGTTCTTCCTAGCTTATATTCGTCTAGGTTGATCACATTAAAGTTGCCCTTGAAACTAGAAATTGACCTGAAAACATAGACAACACACTATTTAAGGCACACTTTTTTAAAGGCGACACGACAATTTCAATACGAACAGATAAAAATATAACTTAAATAACAAGCAAAAAAAAAACACATTGTAAATATCAGAAAATGCTGAAATCCATTAACAATAACAATAGTTTACCTTCGTTTAACCAGAAACACAGCCAACACGACGCATATGCTAATCACTAGCACGACTGATACGGTTCCTCCCGCAACAGGACCAGCTAAAGTGGCTTGATTCTCGGTGATAACATGTTCAACCACTATAGTAGACGGGAAAGTTGTTCTCATTGGAGTGCTACAATTGATTCCGGTAAATAAATCCAAACATCTGTCACAGTGGCCAGTAGTCCTGTTACATTTTCTTTCCTTACAGTTCGGCGGACAACTCTCTGTACAGTTTGTACCATAGGACCCATATGTACAAGCTGTACACAGTCCGTTTAACTGTTCACATGTTTTACAATTGTGTTCACACGAAATATTGCAACTGAGTCCATATAAACCATCTTTACAAGAATCACAATATCCATTGGTTTTATCACATTCAGCGGAACAATTACCAGGGCATAATTTCGTACAGTAATCCTCATAGAATCCCACTTTACATGCAAAGCATACACCATCCGTTCTTCTACAGCCCGAAGTTGCACAGTTCTGATGACATGTTTCATTACACACAATACCGTAATTACCACCAATGCATATGCCACAAGTATTATTGGATCCAACTGCGGATTGAAATGAATTCTTACAACCAAACAAGCAGCTATTTGTATTAATGTCACAGTTCGACTTGATTAGCGAGCCAGATGCTGAATGACATCCATTAGAACAAAAGCAGGTATCAGATGAATTACAGGAGTAACACATTGGGTTACACTTGCGACAAGTTGTATTTGTTTGATCGAAATATAGCCCTAGGCTGCATGAAATACAGCTAAAGTTATTTGTGACATGAAACCCATCATGGCAAGACGTGCAATGAGAGGCATTTGACGTACAAGTCTTACAGTTACTTGAACAAACTGACTGACATTGGTATAGAGACGATGTTGAGTAATATCCTTCCCTACATAGTGTACAGTTGGCCACACCACCACCTTGCAGAGCATCGACACACCTTAAACAGTTGTCTGGACACAAGTGGTAACAATTACCCCCATGGTATCCATCAAAACACGTACCACATCGTCCGGAGTCAGAACAAGTACAACATGCACACGAGTTGTTGTAGCAGTGAAAAGCAGGTTTACTTATATTTTGGCTTTCAACACAACCTGAAGTACACAATACATAATCATCATCATCATCAGCAGCTGCAGCAGCATCAATTCCAACATAATAATAATAATAATAATAATAATAATAATAATAATAATAATAATAATAATAATAATAATAATAATAATAATCATAATATTAATAAAAATAATAATAATCATTATCATCATCATCATCATCATCATAATTATCACCACCACTACCATTATCATCATCATCCTCATCATCAGCAGCAGTAGCATAAGAAGCAGCAGCAACAACATTGTATTCAATGTCATAAAACTTTAAACATATTTTAACCATTTTTTAAGGTTACTTACAGACACATAAAGTACTCACCTTGCTGAAAACTAGCCAAAACCAAGACGGAGACGACGACGAGTATCTACAAAAAAGGGGACTTTAATAGCCAATGATCCTTTAAACATTAGCGATATGTAGCCATTAGTGTCTTAGTATGAAAGTCTAAACACGGATGAACTATAAACGAGCGAACCATTTGCTTTATTTTTGAGGCATTGTTCGATTCACTTCCATTGACAACGCGCTGCTATTTTTTGTGCTCTTTTGGTTGCTCCGTTTACTTTATGTAATCATGTTTCATACACACAATAATTTCCTAACATAGCGGTTTGGGTTTTCATAAAATTAGTTCAAAAATAGCACCGGAGTGGCAAAGAGACAAATACGATTTAAAAAGGTCTAGATCTAAACATGTTTCTGTTGTAATTTTCAGGTCCATCAAGATCACATCAGAGTATCTATGAATAATATATATATACACTTGATATAATATTTCTAATTCATGTTAATATATAGATTATGTTATGCGAAATGTTGCCAGAAAACATGTGCAGACGAGCTGTCGTTTCAAGCACATTGAGATCTATATTGATGCAAAGTATGGTTGAGACAAGAATGATTAGTCCGGCAAATATGGTTACCGCGGACCCCCCCCCCCCCCCCCCCCCACACACACCTAGACTTCTTTTCATGGGTAACACAATGTTCATTAGAGTGTCTGGAAACAGAGTCATCATGTACTACAAAGATAACTAATTTCGGCAATATGGAAACAACTGGTTTCCATGACAACCATCATGAATTTTGATAGGATGGTGTGTTTAGAAAAACGCTTATAACTTTTTCAAAAATGGTGATAAAAGTGTACAACTGGTACTCAATTAAGGGGTATCGAAAGGCTATTATGGTCATGTGTCAACTATATTATAAATTTTAGTGAGAATCTGAAGATAAACGTTATTATTAAAAGTTGATTAGATTATTTTCCTTTAAAATAATATTTAAACAGATTCAGTAGTTTCTAAAGTTATATACATACGACTACGTGTCTTACACATGTTGGTCTAAGTTTCATACTATTTGGTTTATTTTGTGATTTTTTATGACTTTTTATTGATTTTTCGTATGGATTTTGCTTATTCACTCTTAATGCATGATTTGGTAAGAATTCTGCTTGCAACTTACCATAACTTTAAGGAATGAACTGTTTTCTTAGTCCTTCAGTAGGGACTATCATGAAACGTACAAGTGAAATAATTAATCATACAACTTATATACTAATAATGATAAATTAGCCAACATGAATATTCATACATATTAATGAATCTAACAATAGATGTCATCGTTGACAAGTTAATTATAATTTATTTTATTTAAAAGCCATAATTAAACAAACTGTACTCTTTTATAAGTTTAGCAGGTACCTCACTTAGTCTGATACGTGTTTGTTTAAGCTTTGCATAAATTGCTACTTTTTTAATATTGTATTATTTTTTAAATTAATTTGGTCATTAAGTTTTAAACACAAGAATATGTTAAAAGTTTGCTTATAACATGAAAAGAACAGTAAGTGACTAGTCCTTTGGTGAAGGCTATCGTTAAGCTAAGGTTTAAAATAAATATGCAAATTATTACCCGTGAATATTCAAAACCCTTAAGTGAGCTTACACTGTGCACTTTAACACTAAATAAATTTTTGGTCATTATTAGATTTGATGAATTTTATTCTTCCTTTTTCAAACATTTACCTGGAAGCTCAAACATTTAACTTAAAATCTTTCGGCGTGTAGATGAAAGTGTCTAGTAATTGTTCTATAAGTGAGATTATTCTACACCTTAAAATCTTTATAAACTAGGTAATATTGATTTATTGGTTTTAAAGCTTAAAGCTGATTTTGTGTAAATTAATTGTTTCTCCGATTTTCATAATGCATGAAGTACATAATTTTCTTGACCTAATTTTTTAGGTTTAGATTGTGGGAACTGCTAAACTTTTAAAAAGTTTTATCAATTCCAGGAATGTTCACTTTAGATTAGATGTTGTATTATACTCAAAAACATTTATTGCCATTTACTTACTGTAAATACAATCTGTAATTTTTACTATCGAATGTGGTGCATTCTCTTTCACCTCTTTATAATACATTGATATGTTACTTCAGAAAAATTGTGAACAACTCATCTGAATGTTTTAGGGAATCTTTCAACGATATTTCCTATTACCATACGTATTAACGCAACTAATATGTCATTTTATTATTGAACAATATTGTTACATTTTTCTCCTTTCATTGTCTTATTCTTTGATTAAGGAACTGAAACTTTTATTTTAATTAAGCTCAAACTACAACAGGAAATCAGACTTTATAGAATGAGCAAATTTATTTGATGTTAATGCCTTGTTATTTGACGCAATAAATTTGCTTTGTTATGCTTCAATTTTCTTACTTATTCAAAATCTTTGCCACATGCCCTCATCAAGTCACATTTAGCAACACTGTGTGCTCACTAGTACTGTTGTCTTCTATAGGAATGCAGGATATAATTCTATCCGAAGGCAATTCTTAGCTGAATGTCAATTTTAATGTTAAGTCAGTTATGACATCATTTCTATGGTATCCCGCAAATAACATCCATTTAATTAAAGAACAGTATAAAATGTATGCATTTTGTGTAACCTAACTTCTGCAATATCGGCTGCTTAAATTAAACTTTATATATCAGTTTATTGATTTAGGAGTAAAAGTTATCACAAGTGGTGGTCATTTATAGTAATAATGACTGTCCAACATTGGACTTAAAACCCAACACTTTACGTCCTCGGAATGCTCCACCTTACACGAATAGACAAAACTGCTGCAGGGAATTTTATGGAAATCATCAAATGACTTTATGTTCTGGAAAAATATCTGGTAGCCAGTGCTTGTACAAACTGTTATTGTATTAAATAATTAAAAATTCGACAAATGCACCAAGCACGGAAATGTTGATGTGACACCAGCTGTGCGATACCAGATACTGATTTCAGTAGCTAATCTCAGTTGTTAAACGCATTATGAAACGCCAGGTATACTCGTACTTTGTAAATCAATACCAATGCTATCATTTGTAACAATTTTCATTTTCACCTTACGTGCAAACTTTAACTTGCGAATCATATGTCTAATAAAGCTAATTTGCTAGTGATTCTTCGTTAAATTTGTGTCAATACATGCAACAGTAAACTTATTGTATTTGATAAGAATGTGACTTAGAAAAAAATAAAAAAATATATGTTCACTTTACATCTTAATTAAGACATATAAATCTATTAAGGCTAACTTGCATACCTATTAATTTCAAAATCTAGCTTACTGATAGTCTTCAATATAGTCATGGTTCTAAAACTGATTTTACCAGTAAGTCATAAGCAACACAGTACAATTAACCCGTTTACAAGCAGGTTTCTTATCAACTTCAATACTAAAAATGCAAAGAAATTAAATACAATTTCGTAAAATATCGAAACATATATCAACTTATACAAAACTTTAATCACCTTGTCTCAGACTAAGGTGTCTATTTAACTTAAAAATTGTTCAGTTTGTATGAATATGGATTTACATGGAATTAATTCTAATAAACTTTTCGAAATTTAAGTCCTTTTAGATTCTCATTAAGATATATGAATATTCATGTTGGCTAAGTTAATAATATGCACAATTAATCTCAAAACTAAGTTAAGTGATAGCCCCCACTTAAGGATCGATACAAAACGTTTTCTTTAATGTTATGTTTAGTTATAAGCAGACTTCCAGACAATTTATGCATTAAGATTGAATCAGCAAAATTTGGACGAAAATAATATAAAAAATGATAAAAAATCACAACAATAACCAAATCATATCAAATCTAGACCAACATGTATTGGACTAGTAGGGGTATGTATGTAACCTAGTGTGTTTAGTTGAATGTTGCTTTAGAATAAATATAATATAATAATATGATAAACTTTAAAGTCTATTTTATGCTCTAATTAAAATATAAATATTCATAAGTGCTACATTGCAAAATTGACATATAACCATAATGTACATTTAACAGCCTTTAATTGAGTACCAGTTGCATAATTATATCGCCATTTTAAAAAGTTTTAAGATAGTTTTAAACATACCCTCCTATCAAAATGTCACGATGGTTGTCATGGAAACAATTAGGTTCCACTTAGCCCAAATGAGTTTACCTTTTAGTACCTTGGTTATTCTGTTTCTAGACACACGAATGAACATTTTTGTACACATGAAATACAGTCTTTTGGGGTCGGTGGGGGATTGGGTGAGGGCTGGAGGGGGGGGGGGAGGTGTTGGTGCGCGGTAACCATATCCAGCTGCTGGAGTAATCCTTCTTGTCTTAACCACAGTCTCAATCACTATAGACCTAAATTGTTTTTTTTTTAATTCTCATTAGGGTGCATGAAGATCCATGTTGCATAATTTATTATTTGTTATTTGTTCATATTGTTATGGCATATTCATATTTAGTTTTCCGTAGTTTCATCCAGTTCAACACTATAAACAATGTCACTGTCAATACACATGTATACTATTGTTTCTATACAATAATAATATTAAACCAAGACATGTTCATGCATTCGCCGAGAATCGGCATTAAGTGTACACGAACAATACAATCTAAATATTAAGATTAATTACAATTGTGACTATCAAATGAATGTATTAACATGTATCAAGATTACTTTAGTCAGCTAAAATATAAATAAATAAAATAAATTTATCGAAAAATCACAAAAATTATATATGGCTATTTAATTAATTGGTAATATCAACACCCAGTCTATAAAAATATCTTTTAAAAATAAATATCTTTTAAAAATTAACAGATAAATGATATCATAAATATATTCATTTCAAAACAACCAAGCTTGATGAGTAAATTTTGACTTTTATTAACTGTACACACTTTATTTTTAGATCGGGCCAACTTAAATATTATCTGGGTAAATGTTGTGATCCTAACACATGGTATCTAGGACAGACCAGGAGAAAGTGATATTTATTTTCAATTACATTCATGTGTCGTTTTGTACAAATTCTCTTCTCTGTTGGAATATTTTTGTATCTGACCGCGTCAATGCACAGCGTAATCTAGTAAGATATTGTCAGGATGTGCTCGGGCAGATTGCTCTTGAACTATAATGTTCGAATCTACAGCTCTCGACACTACCTTGACTTAAAAACCGGTCCTGGCACTAAGGTGTCAGTGACTTTGCTTCATATGACTACGGTTACAATGAAAATCAATTGATGCCCGGCATTAGGTTCTAGGGGTTTATATGAGCGTTATATTTACAAACATGTGCTCGACATTAAGTGCTCTACAATATGTACAAACTACTAAAAACTAACTACAACCAATATAAACATGAGAAAAACGATTTATGATTAAACATGAAACCAAACAACATTAATTCTATTTAACATGATGAAAAATCGCGATGATTGTGAAGTCAATGACAACTAAGAAATCTTTTAAACACTAAATCAACGACTATAAAATCAATATTGAACTTTATACTACAATGACTAGCGCAAAATGTACATGGCTCGCTAAGCCCTCTAACCAACTGACCAAAACCACTATAATCTACATTCTGAGGCGATGCAGCTGAAACGCGATACTCTGGTATGCGATAAAATAACAGACCACAGCCGAGGTGTTGAAAATGTCGTCTGCTGTGTCTACCTGCGAAAGCGCTCTCATTGCTCTTTGAAAAGATGCGTTGATACATAGTTATATGTATGTTTTCATGCGCTGATATTAAGTATTACTATAGTCTTTAGCAGATACAATTCCTTGTTTGCGTAAAACTTCAATTTTCTGACAGATATTTTCTACATATATCTTTGTTTATGACATTCAGGTAGATTTCAGTTGTCAGGGGTTGTTTGAACAATTTATAGCTATCCAGTTTAGAAGATGACTTAACATTTGTAAACCATTTTTGGATGTAAGTATCTTTTATTATCTGAATAATCATGTTTACATCATTTTTTAAATAGTTTCCTTGTGAAGTAAGTAACCTAGCGCCAAATCTTGCAATAAGTTATTGGCCTGTGCTCTCCAGTTCTTATCTGAACTTGAGCTAAAAAAATATCGATATTTACATGCACGAGAAGTGTTAAGGACACTCGCTTCCAATCTCGATAGAATGTATGCATTTACTCTAAGGCGTTTTGTTCAAGCAATTAAAGACAAAAAATAATTTAAAAATCAATGCTCCTGTATATTTTGTATCACCAACCTGGTGATACATAAATAGTGTTTTCATCTTACACGCATTGTCTTACCATATTACATAATTAATTATGTAACGAAAAGCACCAAGTCGATAGTTTGTGCAACTATAGCCACTAGTTAAAAAGGCTGGCTATTCAGACTCCATGTAGCTATTTTAAATGACACCAACTGCCTAGTTTGATGACCCTCAAATACATCCGTACGATTACGCTTGTCAACAAATACTGATGACGTGCAGAGTATTGATTCATTAAAAGAAATAGCGTAATGCTAATCGTACCGTTTGGCTTGTTTTTAAAGAAAGTAATTTAAACCTTAAAGATGAGATTTTTAAAATAATTTTGATGGTGTTTATCGGCATTTATCAGTTTGTAAAATACATAAAGACATGTGAATTGCATTTGTTTTGGTATATTATTAGCGTCATAGTTTTACTCTTTTTAATTTGCATAACATGGATTCAGCATTTAAATCGCTTTTAAAGAAAGCGTAAAGAAAATTTGGCAATTTATCAGTGTGAAACATCATTGATAGACTTATTATTCAGGAGCTATAACATAAATACTCTTACATTAAGGCTTTAATTGATGCAAAGCAGACAGGGAGTTCAAAGATACGTTCAAACCTTTATTAGGTTTATATTATGCACACACACTGGTTAGTGTTATTCTTACAGATTTTAATATACATGGTGTCATTTCTTCAATACTTAAATAATTACATAAAAACAACATTAAATAAAAGATTTATCACGTTTTTTGCTGTTTTAATCCATATAAAGCAATTATCAATAAGTCAAGGTATATATAAACATTTAGCGTCAAAATCAGAGTCTAAACAATAATTCATCAGGAGTACATACCTTCCCAAACGCCTCCATTACGAAAACGTCTACTCTTCTAAACGGGAAGTTTTATATGAGTACAAACCCACAAGATACTTAATGCTAAACATTTGTGTCCATATAAGATCCTAATGTAAGTAAAACAGCGTAGTCACGACTCGGTATCTCCAACATTGTAAGCAGTAACCTTTTTTGCAGTTAACCTTGTAAAGCATAGCCAGTTTTAAAGGAGTGTGACTTCGGACAAGTAAATGTTTGCTATCCAAGCTGTGGCGCATATATCAAGAATGTATTGTCAAACCTCTTTGTGTGACCCTGATCGTGTAAAACCTTTATCCCGTAGCTTCCGGTAACTTTATTGCGATATTTTACGCATTTATTACCCTGATTTGGATTCAAACTTGTGATAAGTAACGTTGGAGAACAATGACAAACATGTATAAATGCTCCTTGAATGTCTACATGCACTGACAAAGTTACCGAAATTTGACACACCAAAATCATTACAATGGTAGGAGAATAGATCCATTGCTAACGCTAAAGCAAATACAAGACAGGTAAACCAGGTGTGGGGATAAAATGGCTTGGTGTAGTATTAGTTGTTCACTACAAAGCCAGTAAAATATAAATAATTGGCAGTTCCACACCTTAAGTCTACACTAGACCAGGAAGAGTAAATGAAACGAAACAAACCATTACACAAGCTTTGCATTTGATTAATATTGGGGTTATACTCTGGTGGTTAAACCAACTAGTTTTATTTGCCATTGACTGCCACAGCTTCTGTATGCGACATTATTAGCACCACCACCATTTGAACAAAAATGTGCATGAATTTGCCAAGTAATTTTCGCAGACTGTTGTGAGTCAATATGCAAACTTGTTAAAATATTATGTATTGACATTAGGAGTCTTGCATGCGATTATGCAAAGAATATTTTAATTTATTAATTGTTTTAGGTTAAAAATGTGTGTTGTGTCTTACATGCATTCTGCGACACCAGTAAATCTCTGTTAAAATTATGTTTTTGCAAACATTGTAATTTTAAACTTTATCTTTTTCGTTAACTAATTGTTATAATGACTATATTTGATGCGTTGTTTATGGTTTTGGTACGTTTTATATTTATTAAATGCGTAGCGAAGATTGTCATTTATTATATACTTTGTTCACCTTGGCCACTCACTGCCAAATGTGACTTTGGTCAATGTTTTTATGTCTTGGCTTAGTTAAAGTCTCTGAGAGCACTTTTGACTTAGCTTGAATATAGCAAATTATCAATGCCCGTATCCTACGACAGTTTAACGAGTATTAGAATAAAGGCGAAAAACATAACGTTTCCGCTGCCGTTATATAAGTTAAATACGATTTTCGTCAGTTTGTGCATCATCAACATAGTTTCACCAGGGGAGATTATCAAAATTAATTTTGACTGCTTGAGAGGTTATCCCCCTTTGTTATTGTATATCATACAAATAAAGACTTGTGTTGAGGTCAATATATAGTTTTAAGAACCTGGGTAAAGAGATATTGACCGAGGACGCAGTCATAGGTCAATATCATATTAGTCAGGTCCGATAATCTATATATTGACAGAAACATAAGTCTTTACTTGTTATATCGCATACCCTATTACATTTCGCTGTTATTGTTGTTTTTGTACACTGAGCCACACGTGCTTTACTTTTAAAGATGTCGATCCAATTCACCAGCGTTCATTTCCTCGACAGATCATCACGAAAAATATTTACTGCTACAGAGGTTACAGTTTTTGTTGTTTTCTTGGTTACATTTTCACAAAATATTACCCAAACTGTCGATTGCTTTTATCTGACGCCATATTGATAAACACAGTTTGATAGCACACAGCTATATTTAGATTCACTTTGATTTTTTTTATCTTAACAGCGCAAAGAAATATGCTGTTTTGTTTAAAACTAATTTCTAAAAATGTAAACAATCCTAGAATTATTACAAAGTATTCTAGTTGGCAACAATATATCAAATAATCACTTTCTATTCTATATGTAAATATCTGCTAAAAGTCAACTTTTAGAATTAAACTGTCATTATTGAAATATCTTTTATCCTTTGAACAGGAAATTATAGGACAACATAAAGATCAGACTATTTCTCATTACAGCATGTTATAGGTACATCGTACAGCAAAATAATTAATTTTATTTTTTAAAAGATTAGTAGGCATAACACCTTGAGAGAAAACTCATGTTCATTCGATATGTAGAACATGAATCGACTAAAGAATATGTTATATCTGCACATCATCTGTTGTGTGATTGTAAGTTTCAGGCGATCGTTTTATACACTAATTATACATTAATTATACACTTTATGTTCACTAAAATAATCTCACTTGTTGTATTCTGTAACTCATTCATAATATTCGTGATATGATATAATCCGATGTTATATTTCACACGCTCAACACAGATGTAGAAGTTCATGTCAGCGGTAACTGTCGGGTTTGCTCTTTTCGTTAAATGACTCATCACAAATTTGTTCTTAATTTTCGCTTGGCCTGCATATGAAATACTTTTGTTCTGTGCCTTTTCGGAGTTTGGTAGATGTTGCAATGCTCATAGGACTTTGTCATATATTCTTATTCATGATCACAACAATGTTACTTGTGCAGTGTGGCGGTCGTAAAAATCTCCCCGTGCATATAATCTATGTTGTCATTTAATTCATCCTATAAGGATTGTTACGTGTATTTCCTTTGATGGACATTGGACATTGATTCTTCAATTACATCTTCACATGAACAGGATGCTACAACTATTTATTCGTCTCTTGTCATGTTTGTTCACGATTAAAAAAGTTATTTTTATTTATTGTCAACCATTTTTGTGCAGTTGTTCAAATCGAAATAATACCATTTTCTTTTCTAAACACTATGTGAACATCATTTTTCAATGACGTCACTACTTTCGTCATAACTTATAGAAAATATCAGCGCTTGGACATTTTGTATTCAAATAGATCGTTTTTTCTTTTCACTGCTTGCATTTGAGAAACTCGTCAGGAAATGCGAATTTAGAGCTCTCTAAAACCGGTTTAATCACCCCAGTCGGTCCATATTACCGACTGACCGTTCCAAGGCGGTAACTGTCGGGCTTGCTCTTTTCGTAAAATGACATCACAAATGTGTTTTTACTTTTCGCTTGGCTTGCATGTGAAATACTGTTGTTCTGTGCCTTTTCGGAGTTTGGTAGATGTTGCAATGCTCATAGGACTTTGTCATATATTCTTATTCATGATCACAACAATGTTACTTGTGCAGTGTGGCGGTCGTAAAAATCTCCCCGTGCATATAATCTATGTTGTCATTTAATTCATCCTATAAGGATTGTTACGTGTATTTCCTTTGATGGACATTGGACATTGATTCTTCAATTACATCTTCACATGAACAGGATGCTACAACTATTTATTCGTCTCTTGTCATGTTTGTTCACGATTAAAAAAGTTATTTTTATTTATTGTCAACCATTTTTGTGCAGTTGTTCAAATCGAAATAATACCATTTTCTTTTCTAAACACTATGTGAACATCATTTTTCAATGACGTCACTACTTTCGTCATAACTTATAGAAAATATCAGCGCTTGGACATTTTGTATTCAAATAGATCGTTTTTTCTTTTCACTGCTTGCATTTGAGAAACTCGTCAGGAAATGCGAATTTAGAGCTCTCTAAAACCGGTTTAATCACCCCAGTCGGTCCATATTACCGACTGACCGTTCCAAGGCGGTAACTGTCGGGCTTGCTCTTTTCGTAAAATGACATCACAAATGTGTTTTTACTTTTCGCTTGGCTTGCATGTGAAATACTGTTGTTCTGTGCCTTTTCGGAGTTTGGTATATGTTGCAATGCTCATAGGACTTTGTCATATATTCTTAGTATTAAGTAAATAGAAAACATGTGTGACACATTGAGGTCTTATAGTGGTGTTATCCTATCTCTTTTAGCAATATGTCTATGTTTTTTATATTTACATGATCGTATCATACTGCTTTATCTTATCTTTTTCTCGACTTTCAAATTATTTTGTACATAATATATACAATGATGTCTTTATTATTTGTGCTTTAACTTCTGTTTATAAAGTAAAATCCGTCCATGTTACATATACTTTTATTTACAACTGTCTGTCATGTACAATTTACATTAGATTACTGCGTTACTATGAATTCGCCTTTTCTATCTCTTTTTGGTGAGAATTATATTATTATATAATCCTATTTGTTTTTTCCGTGCTTTGTTTATGTAGAACATAATACGTTTTAGTTTACGAAAACAAACGATGTCTATGTCATCTCATTTTTAATCTCATCATATTGTGATAAACCAATTAAGTTTAATAAACTTCCTTCTGTTTGAATTTGCTTGGGGATGAACGAGAAATGTGCAACTTTTATCCCACGGAACGGTTAAAAAATGGCTCCTAAATTTGCGTTTGAACAATTACAAACATTTCTTGTGTGTAAAACTACTGCGTGTCAATTACAAAATGTTATTCAGATGCAGGATTCTGACATTATAATTACGTTTTAATTGTGTCTTAATCATGTTAGCGGTCCTTCGAAGTGTCGTTCCCTGTACACAACTTATCTACATTGACATCCATTCGCAAATAACCACACACGCATGTTTGTGCGAGTCCTTAAACATGTTTATCGACGGAAAATATCGTGCTTGTATTCAGACATGTATAGGATTGTTTCCAAAGTTAAAATTTAATGGGAAAATAAATATATCACCTTTAAAATATTATAGACAGATAAGTTTATTTGCAGTCAAAAATTCCTATTTAGGAGTTTTTAAGAAATCATATCATCGCTTGTAGTATAAGGAAACAATGATCTTTGTCAATCTTTCTTTATTGTCTTCTATCTTATGTCCAAATTAAAATCCATGTGTTTTTCTTCCAACGGCGGTTCTCTATCTTTTCATAAAACGAACCAATTTGCAACAACATTCTATTTTGATGAACGTATACACTTGAAGCACATAGAAAATCACACATGCATACTTTTAGCCAAGCATCAGTTCAATGAATGTGTTCTACTACTTGACTACGAGTGCAACGGTCGTGGGACAGGCCAGAATACGAATTTAAAATCGAGTAAAAGAATAATGCGTTACGCAATGTAAACTACAGTATTGGTGTATACTGAATAACTCTATTTAACATCAACATTTGGTGAATTAGCGTTTGGCTCAAAACCACCGTCGGGTAAATATTATTCATCCCTCGTCCTAACATTACTTCGACATTTTTATGAAAAAGGTTATTGCGCGGTCTTAAGCGATTTGAAAATTGAATCATGATCATATCATGGGTATACATTTATACAAACAGTTGAATGTGTGATTTTTACAGGTGGCAAAGTATTGGTTTAAGGACTGGTTTAATGGCAAAAGTTGGCATATTGGATGGAATGCTGCTAAAACTAAACATGTCCACATTAGGCATCATGCTGGTATTGTTTATTTAATCATTGCCATTTAGTAATGTAACCTGACCTTGATGGTCTTTAAGTGGACAATTTTGCTTAAATGTGTAGTGCACATAGGCACATCCAACAGATTTGCTCTTAGATTAACCTTTAGCGACACCACTGAGTGTCTTCCAACAGAACTGAGCCCAATTAGGGACATGGCATTTGTCCTCCCAAATTTACCTTAAATAATATATAATGTTTATTATTTGAACGTCATGTAAGTGTTTGGTCTCTCATGTAAATGCTTTCTTTCCCGTTTATATAAGTTAAGCTTGGGACCACTTAATAACTATGGAGTGATAGTACGTTTCAAAAATGATCCTTATTTAGAGGACACGTTATTTAAACAAATCTTACTTTTGACGAGCATTGCCTACTTTTCTCAGAAAGTCAAAGACATTTGCACCGATCTCTATATGCACTAAATGATACAGACATACCTCGATACTTTAAATGTCTGACACATATCTATAAGCAGAATACAATCGACTGCAATAATCATTTCTCGAATAATGAATTTGTTAAGAATAGATATATGACAGGATTTGAATATTTGTGTGAACCTGACATTAAATAACCTAAATTGTTGTATTGTTCACACTTTTAAACAACCTTTGTGCTAATTTACCAATAGCACAAGACAACACTAGAACAGATCGCTTAAAAGTTGTTTCAGCATTTTTTTTCTCAGATATATAACCAGTAAGCAGAACAAAATGCTTTATTATTGTTACATTAATGATGTTCACATTCATTTCATTTTCGTCTTTGCTCTCAATTACTCTATCAATTAAAATAATATTCAACAAATGATAAGAATTTATAATTAGAACTAATTGTCGGACCTGTCGTGTGCTCATATTATTTTTTATTAAAATACATTCAGTAGATGACAGCATTACATTTTCGTTGTTATTTCTTATCTCTCTTTTTCATTCCTGCACTGGATTTTCTAGGTTCTATGCAAGTAGAAATAAAGCTGCGGATCAAATAGACTATTCATCCTGTTGGATACAGGAGAGGGAATTTAAAGCAAATATTCACTTGGTGCAAAAGTACTACTGCTAAGAGGCGTCAGATAATTGTTATAACATACCCTTTCACAATCATTCCCTCAATCAGATAATAATTGTTATAACACACTCTTTTACAATCATTTCCACAATCAAAATAATTGTTATAACATACCCTTTTACAATCATTTCCACAATCAGATAATAATTGTTATAACATACCCTTTTACAATCATTTCCACAATCAGATAATAGTTATAACATACCCTTTTACAATCATTTCCACAATCAGATAATAGTTATAACATACCCTTTTACAATCATTTCCACAATCAGATGATAATTGTTGTAACATACTCTTTTACAATCATTTCCACAATCAAAATAATTGTTATAACATACTCTTTTACAATCATTTCCACAATCAGATAATTGTTATAACATGCTCTTTTACAATCATTTCCACAATCAAAATAATTGTTATAACATACCCTTTTACAATGATTTCCACAATCAGATGATAATTGTTGTAACTTACCCCTTAACAATCATTTCTACAATCAGATGATAATTGTTGTAAGGTAACCTTAGACTAAATGAAAAACTCAACTTTTAAATGAATATTTATTACATTTACTCCTTAAATGGCTTATCATGATATTGAGGCATCGACATTCTTAACCCTGTTCAAAGTTATAATTTAAAAGAGACAAGATACGTATGACTGTCATTTTTACTGCACCGTGTTGTAACTAACGAATAAATAAGAATGTCATAAAAACCACTTGCATGTCAACTTTCATGATTATTGATTAAATTTGAGAATATTGGTCGCAATTGCTGCCATTATAAAACTGGAGCTGGTCTCTTAATTATAATGTGTAATAGGACATAAAAGGATATGCAAAACACATAGACATTAGCAAAATACCATAAGGTAGGATTTATAGCGTTTCGCTATAATGTCATGTTTTGGAGTAGTTTTGATGGATTTAATTGTCATTCGTGGTTGTTTTTTCAAGCAAATCAAGTTCAGTTCATTATCAATGCCAGTGTGTTTACTGTGAGTATTCATGGTTGAGTGCATCTCTTCCAATTTATTACGAATTTATTTGTATTTGCATTTATATGATATGGTAAATACAGCGATAGAACATATGCCTTAAGCAGGGATCTTGGACTTAGTTCCATGTTTATTCTTTCCGTTTAATAAATCTATACGAGACTGGTATCTTTGGAGATAGCGTCCTTTCATTAGTGCATATAGAGATACATTATTTGCAAAAGACAACAACACAACTTTTAAATGCCTTTTATATTTCTTGTATTTAAGTTATTTTGAAACAAATATATAAACTTTATCTCGACATCGTTTGTTTGATATCTGCATTTCATAAATTTTAGTGATCCAAGTTTTTACATTGGACATTTTCATTCAGAAAGATCAGTTTTCTTTCTATTGTTTGCATTTGGGAAACACCCGCAGGAAGTGTAAGGTTAGAGCTCGGTAAAACCTGTTTAAGCACCCCAGGCTGTCCCTTTTGCCAATTGACCGTTCCAAGGCGGTAACTGCTGGGTTTGCTCTGTTTGTTTAATGATTCATAACAGATTTGTTTTTTACTTCTACAATTGGCTTGCAGTTGTACACCTTTGCCCTGGGCCTTTTCAAATTTTGCGATATATGCAATGCTCATAGGACTTTGTCGTATTTTCTTATTTATGGCTCTACTAACTGCCGAATATTGTTTATTTTACAGTTTTCGTCCATCATTTTTATCGCAGATACAAAACGTTGAACATTTTTTATTTCTATTGAATTCATTAAACGAATTGACACGAATGCTTAATATATATATATATATATATATATATATATATATATATATATATATATATATATATATATATTATTTTATCCGTTACATAATAATTACAATAACATAACACATTCAATTATGATTACTTTATTATATTGTTTGAACAATATTTACACAATTCTTTTATTTATCTGTTTGTCTTGATACATATAATGAGGCTATGTACACAGTGTATACAGAGTATAGTAGAAAGCTAACGTAATAGTACCTATATGTGCAAAGCTACGACTTCAATTAGTATATTATAATTACATTGGTTTGACAAATTGCATACACGTTTTCACATATGCTGACAATATATGAAGATATGATCCAAACGTTCTTGTCAAGTAAATCAATATTAAAAGTTCACATATTCCAGATGCAAATTGTAGCCAGCAAATGTTTGTTAATCAAAAATCTAGGATTCCGTACATTGCTTAATATATATAATATGTAAGAGAATACCAAAACGCAATCCGCAGAGCGTCAGCCCCAGGTAACAATCCCCGTTTCATAACCTGGCCCTACCAAATCAAAATTGTTCAAACAGTACCTTAATATTTGTTCCATAGATAGCAACGAAACTTTATAGCTGTTTCGTTGAAACACAATTCAGAGTACATTCACTGTTGCTTGGCTTGGTGTGAAAAAATGAAACTATGAGCAGAAACACACACGGTGTTAACAACATGCCCTACACGGTGAATTCACTATTAATTATTCATTCATTGGCTACAGCTAACTTAAAGCGTCTTGATAGGACAACTAACTAAACAAATAATATGTAAAACAAAGAAAATCTCCTCAGTATTGCCTTTACAAACACAATAATATTCATGTTATCGGATCATTATTGCTTTAAGCATAACAGTATATAGACGTTTCACTGACGTACTATTCCCTTGTCAAAAACTGCTGGACGACCTGGTAACAGAATTGGATCTGTTCCTGAAACAACATGATTTTGTTATATTAAGAAAGACACGAAGCCAAACCAATAGTCAATCCCAAATAACAGAACATACGTCCCCGATAATGGAACCCAATAATAAACAGTTTATTTACTAGAGAAAATGTATTATCAGATTTCTTATTCTGTAGCATATTGATTATTTGAACAGTTAGAAGAATGTCTGTCGGTTATTACTAACACATTATTTACTTGCAGTAGAGCTCAAATGGCAATAAAGTATTGCATGTTAAAACAACAAGCCGTCTTTGCTTTGATCTGTCTTTGTTGTTGTTTAACAATGATATTTAATATTTACTTCATGAAACAAATACCTTGTTACGTATTGCCAGGGGTCTCCTGACTTTGACCTGTCTCAGCGTATTAACCAGGCTGACCTCTCCTTCACCTGTAATCTTCTGGACCAGGTTAGATACTGCACAGAACAATCCGCTACGCTCAGCGGCGTTTCTATTGATGGGAATTATATAAAATCACGTTCTTATAGACGGAAAGGTTTTGGTCATGACTTTTGCACGTCACTATTTAAACAAAGTTTGGATACATAATAAAGGAGTAATAGTACATAAAATATGCCGTGATCTACGTTATGCATCTAAAACAAAATGCTTCAACTTCATGATTGTAAAGATTGTTAACAAAAAGTAAAACTTCTCGTATACCTAAAACAGACTGAACTGTGAATTTAAGCTTGATATTTATGCTAAAAAACAACCCTAAATGTATTGAGGATCTCAGAATATATTTCACAGAAATATTGATTTTTGACAACTGATATTATGCCAACGATAGGTTTAACGTAATGTCAACATGTTTAACTTAATTTGTAAATTAATACTTTATGTTGGACAATGAAAGTAGGCTGCTTAACTACATTTATCTACATAACTTAGGCCCCGAGCCATCGAAAGAGATCAGAGAGACTATTATATAACTTACTGACAGTGGACCAGCACATGACCACGGTCAGAATCTCTTTCGGCCATTGCGTCAACATCTAGGACGAGCTGCAGGAAGTGAGAAGCTTCCGGGACTCGGTCCACCTGTGGCCAGTTTTGACATTGGTAGTGGTAGACGGCCAAGGAAGTACTTTCACTATTCTATAAAGGAGGCGAATAAATAGTTTATATTGCTTTTTATATTTCCTTTAAAATGGGTCAATAAAGGGCTATACTTTTTAATTACCATCAAAAAAGTTGGGGAACCACATATAAATTGGGTAGGGTGATGATGCTCCAAGAGGGTTTAGAAAGAGTAAAGTCACCTTAAGGGTTAAGACCAAACAGACTCGGTTTTTGTGTCGACGAAAGAAGTTTCTCGAAAATGCAAATCAATCCACAAGTTAATAAGACTTAAATTTTTCTCTTATGTATTTGAGGATGATGTATCATTCTACACATTACTGTGCTGAAAGCAGTGAAGAGCGTTAAGTGACATGTACCCGCCTACCTGAAAAGTGTACTGCAGGTAGAACTCTACAAGACAGAGATAATGTCGTAAAACAAATTGTTTGTCGGCAAATGCTTACAGACGCAATACCTTTCTGAACATTCTACTACTACTACTATAACTACTACTACTACTACTACTACTACTACTACTACTACTACTACTACTACTGCTACTACTACTACTACTACTACTACTACTACTATATAAGTACTTCTACATTGCATTCTTAACAGCCCATTTTAAAACACAAATGTGAACGAACACGCTTTATTAAAAGAAACGTTTCACTAACATTGACTTACCCCTTGGTTGTGACGAATTATCAGTTTTCGCAGGATGTAGCTGGGATTTTCCATCAACTCCTGTGTCTCGACCTCATACAGACCCGATGGAATGTCGAATGTCTTATTGGCCCTCCGAGAAAAGTAATCACCAACCGTCTGTAACAAGACACTGACGATATCAACAAAACCTAAAGTTATAAGTAAGCAACCCATTTGTTGTGTATTTAAAGCTAAAATATTAAGGGTAAGGTATATGTATACACAATCTAAACTCTCTACATCTTACAGTTAATATTATAATTAACAGTTAATTTTACTTTTACGTTGTTTTTCATTGCAACTAAATTATGTTTCATTGCTTGTACTATTAACATTAGGACAGCAGTTATGCATAAAAGCTATTAAAGACAATTGATTTTAAATGTTAAGTCACTATTATAAGAATACAAGACGATGATTTTTATGATTAATAATATATACCAAAAAGACCATTTAAATGTTTAAAAAACAACAAACGACAGATGGTTAATGCTGTAACATATGAAAACGTTATTGTTTATCTATAATTTAGGTCGGCAAAGATTTGTCTTCGTGTATCATGGACATGAAAACAAGAGCCAACTAATGTAATTCCAAGTAAATAGAAACGTGACAATTATGTCAAAAACCCGAACATACATGATACAATGTTTATGAATGAAACTCGAAATCAACCTCCTTCCAAAACAAAACCCTAGAAATGACAGTACTGGATCTGTAAGACCAGGAGGGTCCATGGAGACAATACAGGAGCAGGATTCCTGCGTGATAAGAGCTAGGAAATCTTCCACGGTGTTTGGAAGTGGCGTTTGGCAGATAAGGAAGCGGTCCTTCACAGTGTAACCCTGTAAAATAGGAAGAAGGAAAGAATTATAAAATTTAAACCAGACTAACCATGTTTTACCTGTTGAGTTAGTTAAATCCACTTGGTATTTACTTGGACAATACTATCCGCTTGAATTAGAACCAGCGCCAAAATAACGGTCCAAGGGCCCTCAGGACTGAAGGCCGTTATTTAAAGTAGGACCTAACTCCATTGTAATATATCAATTAAAATAATACTGTGAAAATTGGAGGTTACGATAACTGTTCACTTGATAATCGGCGCAGTATTCAGGGCTGCACAATATCTTATAGAGCACAAGCGGCCATATCGCCGCGTAACCAAGTCTGTTTTGTTAGTATTTAAAAGAGCAATATACATTAGAGAGTCGTGCCCATTTAAATGTTAATTGAATGATAACAGTTAATCTCCTATACTTACATTTAAGTAGACAGCGTTGACATAGTTGCATTTGCCATGACGAAGGAGGGGTCTATTGAGCAATCCTATAAAGGCAACACAGTAATTGTGAAAGCTCGTTAACGTAATAGGCAGTTTTGTCTTCAAGTATAATTCCACAGAACCTAACCAGTTAAAAGAACGCAATAAAAATGAATTGTTACAGGAACGCGCGTACAATATATCATCTGCATGACAAGCTGTATGTTACAATTATCCAACATTAAACTATCTAACTTTAAATGATATTAAACAAACATGTATATTTACTAAAACAGTCGTTTTATATTTACGAAACCCGTTACTTTATTTTCAAGACCTGGTTTGCCCCATACCAAAGTCTACGGACACATATACATATATTACAAAAAACATGTAAGGGTCATGTTTAAAAAATCAACAGACCCAATGTCCAACATTAGAAACAGTTCACAATGAGTTTTCATGAGGTCAAACGGTGGTCTCTTCATTTTATATGACAATACGTTTTAATAAAGTGTATGCTGCATAGAAGAAGGGCATTATAAACCATCAGGTTAGTTGGCTTAAACCTTGAGCTTATATTATAACAAATGTTTCTACAGGAGGTATATTAACAAGTAAACAAGTAAACGACTGTGTTGTACCTGGAATATCAGCTCCTTCCCTATTCAATCCTTCATATCCCTTGTTTATTGTTCTTCTTTCTGTTTCACCTTCTGCGGGTTTCTCCGGGTTTTCCAGTTGCTTTTGTCATACAATATTAAACACACATACAACAACATTACAGCAACATTACATGATGAATGCTTTTTACACTTCACGTTGTAGATAAAAGCGGGTGCTATTCCATTTATTTAAAATCTGAACCAGATTAATAACTACACAAAGTTGAATTGAATACTTGTTGAATATATCTTAAATACGAGGGACACTTCTTAATAAGAATATATGACAAAGTCCTATGAGCAGTAGACAAAGGTATTTCACATGCAAGCCAAGCAAATAGTAAGAACAAAGGTGAGTAAGCCTATAACTTTTTATCGCGATAATGAAATTACACAGAGCTAGTGTAAACATTCCTCGAACTGTATCAAGGTATTCGGCGCACGTGGTCCACGTGCGCGCTGCCCTGGGTATTTTCAACACGTGATTCTATACACTACAGTAAAATATAGCGTTCAATACGGATGGAGAAGTCTCTTAACAGAGGGTATATTGTTAGATCGGGATATGATAGAAAATTGATGAAACGAATTAAAGAAAGTATTATAGAAAGGGCCTGATGACAGAAATATGCAACGGTAGCTAATGTATCTTATTTGCCGAATTATCTTCGGTAAGGATTAAATTAATACATATGCTATCCAGTCATTCTGTCACATTTACAAGACCATTTCAGATATAAAGCATTTATAAGGAAACATCTCAAAATCCCAAATACCAAAATTTGAAAAGGCACATGACTAAGGCATCCACATGCAAGCCAAATGTAAAAGTACGAACACATCTGAGATGAGTTATTAAACAAACACTCGCGCATTCTGATGCGTTTCCCAAATGCAACCGTTGGAAAGGAATCGTATCTTTTTGAATAAACATAGCCAAGTGCTGACGTGTTTTAGTTATGGTGTCGTTAAAAGAACGTAGTTATGTTATTGAAAACAATTTCGAATCATGAAAGAAATGAAAAGAAAAGACGTGTAAATGGTTGTATCATTCTGTTCATGTGTAGATAGAATTGAAGAACTAAAAGTCCAAAGGTATTAGCGGGAATTATTTTAAGTTTACCTCACCTTGAACAGTGTTTGAAGGTGTTTTTCTGTCAAGGAACCTATGTCTCGCTGGAACTTGCTCTTCTTGAATGGTTCGCAGTAAAAGGTCAACGCATATACCAGGGCACGGTGAAGAAACTCGTATTGTTGCTGAAATATTGACATTCACTATTATTTACAGGAGAACATTGATAGAAAGCATCAAAATTTGCCGTCGACGTGCTGTTCAACAATGGCATATTTTTGCCTTGCAAGAAACTACCCCAAAAAGAGCAAAACCTTGTTGTTACTAAAATATTTATACTGCCATCATACGTGCATCTCTTGAAATTATATGCAATGGCAAATTGTAATTGGACGTATGGGAGAATGCCCGAATACTAACTACGGAAAAAAGAGTATAGCATTTGACTTGTACATAGTACACCGTCGTAACAAATGCAACAAATTTAAATAGAAAAAGATCATGCCTACCATGGAAGACTAACAATTTCACGTAACCTGTAACATTGTAAAGTACAAGCAACTTATGATATTAACCAAAGCTGTATAATAACCGATATTCAACATTCACATTCAATATGAAACGACCCACTTCACTTGCTTTAGATCAAGATAGCACCATCCATAAGACTTTATCTAGAATGAGTACACATAGACGCTGCGTGCATGAACGGCGACAATTATACACACATATAATAACAAATCACGCTTTGGTAATATTTAAGATGACATATATATGACATATATATGACATATTTTAGGCAGGAAAATATACTTAGGTAAAATAACACATATAGTGTGAATATTAAGGTATGGCAATGCGGCTAAACAAAGTGTACACACTTCTTTTCAAACTTACCCAAGTCTGCACCATAGATGTTCGCTGATCCCTCATTCTTGTGACGCATTTAAAGATATCCAGAGATTTCTGGGCCCTGCCCTGATGGATCAGAATGTCCAGAGCGATGTACGTCCCAGTGCGACCGATACCTGCACTGTTTTTTTATTTAAATCATTTGCAGGAATATGTAAATGGAAATCAAAGAGAGTCTAAGGTTGTTGCAAAGTTTAGTAAACGAACTGTATCTTTTATTTTTATTAATTGGTTTTGCTACTCTATCGTTGTCACTAAAATCAATTTAAAATATCTAGGCGTTTTTCATAATAATTCGTAAAAAAATATCAATAATGTACTGCATTATTAAACTACCTGCAATGTACAATTGTTGGTCCGCCCAGAGAAGATTCGGTGGTCTTAACCTTTTGTCTGAACTCTAACAGACTAGAGATGTCATCAGGAACACGTTTTTCAGGCCAGGCCGTGTAGTGAAGATGATGAAGGGTCCTATGTTCTTTACCCTGGATACATTATTAGATGTAAGTATAGTCCCTCTTTCAGGAGTCAATTATATAAATTATAGTGTGTTAGATACGTTTTAGAGACGGAGAGCCCGACGTGTGGTGTAAAGTCCCGAATTCTAACTCATCTTCAGCTTTGTATGTCATCGCATAAGTTCGAGTCTCGTAGTGGCAAAACAATTATTACGGGAACGTCTTCAATATTATGCGCAGCGCGCCAGTGGTTCTCTCCAGATATTTTGTCTGGCGTCTTCCTCCACGAAAACAAAAGGACGTCACTGTAATTACTATGCGATAAAAGAAACATATTCACCTAACTTAGTATTCTTAAAAACCGGTTAAGGAATAAAGGGTAGAACATAGCTCAATCATCTTGTTTTGATTTACATGGTGCAGCGTACATTGCCACTAGGTTTTATGTTATATCAGAATTCTCATCACAAACAAGTAAAGTAATAATAATATAAGTTTATATTAAATAAATCTCTAACTTGGGTCAAATAAAGACAAATCCAAGTTATGCCATTTATGTCAAAAATACATCATGCTTCTTAGTTCTAATGATGAATCTTCAAATATATTACCCTGGACATCGTTAGTTTCCTGACGTCGAAATCCGAGAAGACGTCAGTTGAATGTGACGTCACCGTGATGTCACCGTAACTGCACGATTGTCCCATGACAGGCCAATATTGCTCACACTTCAATGACTGTGAAAGATATCATGGTTATTGTATTGTGAACTTGAAACATAAATTCAGACATAAAAGTTATATTTTAAGGTAATAGTCAATATTCAATATATGTTGCCATGTAACCGTCTGCGTCTACCAAAGAATTGAAAAGCATATAAAATATCACGGTCATTATATTTCTGAAATACGGATGTTTAAATGTTGTAACCTAACACAATACTTTCGTTCGTTTTTAAAATACAGTGCACTGTTGTCTATAAGGAGCATCATTTTTATCGATAATCAGTTGTTTATAAATATTTTATTTTATGAAAGCCATGTTACCTGTCCTTCAATTAAGTTGGTTATCATGACCATGACGTCAGTTTTCTCCTGCCAGACCATCATCCAGAACGAATGAAACCCTTCAGTGACCTTACGTGTTGGACCTTGTCGTACATTTATAATTGAAATAGAAAGTTAAATTTGTAAAATCATGCACTGTTTCCCTAAATATTACATAACGTTAACGAAATACACAATGTATGTATAGGTAACTGATAATTATATAGGCTTGCATGTGAATACCTTTTTCCTGTGTCTTTTCGAATTTTGGTATATGCTGCAATGCTCATACGACTTTGATATATAATTAAACCATACAATCTCTGGCATTTACTTTGACAAATAATAAAAAACGTTTTTTTTAATATGGCAGCGCCTATGGACGTTTGCAAATACGCAAAGAGAGGAATTGTTTGTGTTAGATACTTGAACAAGGCAATTTGGCAAACATTTGAGTGCGAGAGTTTAAAAAAACACTAATTAATACAGTTCCCTAGGGAACAATTTACAACATTGAAATAGTGTTAAAATTTAGTAGCAGTAAAATGCTTTTCTTGCATGAATCGAACAGAGAACCTCTTGTCATAATACTTGCATGTTTTATCCAGCTTTGTTATAAATTACAGACAGTAATGTGTTCACATACAATTATTTTTATAGATAAGCAATACCAGTATACTGACTGACGTGTTCCACCTGGTTCTTGTCAGTTTGTTTTTAATTTAAGTCACACAGGATAGATCGATATTGATAAATTTAGACTTCGGTGATATATACATATTTTAATCGTTTTTTTTATTGGAATGCAACGAAGTCCTATGAGCATTGCAACATATACCAACATTTGAAAAAAAAACACAGGGCAAAGGAATTCACATGTAATTCAAATGGAAAAAGTAAGACCAGATCTGTGATGTGTTATTTAACAAAAAATGCACACGCAACAGTTACCACCTTGGAACGGTCAGTCGGAACGCGGGGCCGACTGGGCAGCTTACTTTACAGAGCTCCAACCTCGCACTTGCTAAAAGTTTCTCAAATGCAAGCAATAAAAAGAAAACCGTTCTTTTTAAATAAAAAGTGTCCAAGCACAAACGTTTTCTTTGATAAGTTATGACGAAATAAAGTGCACCAGGTATTGAGACGAAAGAGAAGTATTATTTCTTTTAGGAGTACGACACAAAAATAATGTAAAATAAATATCAACTTAACCTCCTAAACAAGATACATTAATTGCAAACATGAAGAGACATACAAATAGAATGCATTGTCAAGGGCTTAATAACAAACCAAAGGTTAAGTTATCTTCATTGTACAGACTCACTTGTTGCCACATTTTAAGTTAGAGCTCACGGTTACAAGAAAACAAACGATGAAAGCTACGTACCTATTGATGCTATATATTCCTTCTTCTTCTTAAATCCCTGCAAAAGATCATTATCAATTGGGTAAGCACATGGTCTCAGTTAATATCAAGTATAAACACGACGGTCAAGGGCTAAACAATAGGATAGGAAGACTGGTATGCCTACACTCTAAACCGGCCGCAATACCTCAGGTAGTAGAGCGTCGGCTTGTGGATCAGGAGGTCGCGGTTCAAACCCCGGCCGAGTCCAACCAAAGACTGTAAAGTTGGTAGTAGTGGCTTCCCACCTAACGCTCGGGGCTAAGGGGACAGCATTACGCCTGACTCGTCGGTGTCAGTATAATAGACCGGCCGGGTTAAGTCCCTGACCACCTCAGTGCCCTGTGCTATAACGATAGAAATGTCGCTGCACAGTATCGGCAAAAATGCCGGAAAATCCCATCCCATCCCAATCCTACATTCTAAACATGGTGTAACTTATTAAATATACGCATTAATTGTCAAGTATTGACCTATAAGCTGGGAAATATGCTGTCATTTTGACCAAAAGATCGTTAATCAATAACGATTTTTGCGGTCAATATCAACAACATATTTCCCAGCTAATAAGTAAATAACTGTTTTATTACATGAACTTTAAATAGTTAAAAAAATAGTTTTTATTTTTACTTAAATGCAAGAAAATAGTTTACATTGTTAACTTCGTGAAAATTGTTCGTCTGGGACGAGTATCCCACAATGCGTACAATTCTAAGGAAGTTTTTGCACATGCGCGGGCATAATATTGATGGAAATTTCACATTCTATTAATAGGCCGGTTAATATCAACTAAAGCGGGTCAATATCTATATTTATTGACTCCACTATTTTGGCGTGTGTCCAATCGTGTTGCGTCTATTTAAAGTTCATGTAATAATTGTCAATATTTAAAAGCTCAATAACAATAACGACCTAGTAATAACGTTTTTGAAGTTGTTTTGTGCAGAGATTAGCAATATATACATTTATTGAGATACTACGATTACTTAGATAATGGGATTCACTTTAGAGATTATAAAGCCTGTTAGTATTTATTAAAGATTGAACAATATATGTATATAAAGCATATTTTCAGCACAATATAAATTTAAGGACGAAATGCGTGATTTAGTATAAACATTTGTTAGAATGCTTTTCTTGAAAAGTATTTTATACTTGTTTTAACTGAAGTGTTGTGGGTAAAACCTATCGCATTGATTAAAGTTAGTCTGTGTGTTATTGAATTTTAGAGCGAGGTATAGATAAATCGATTATCTAAAATGAACTGTAATTTTACATACGTCAATATAGCAGGCGTTGATAAAGTCGGAACCTGGTGGAATAAGCTTAACTCTGTGCTCGTCATCTGAAGAATACACAGCCAGTAACTTGTTGCCATTTCTTCAACTACTTCAGTGTCATGTTTCATTATAAACATGATCATAGGAAATAAAATGCTTAAAACAAATTTGATTCAAGGAAATCAAGGCCTGATTTAAACTGGGACGTACCTTTGTAATTTACTGAAGCATGCTTAGGTTTAACAATTCAAACTAAAACACTTGAACTTTGAGACAAAATGTATCTACGTTTGATTTATTTACTTATGATCAAGAATAACCAATAATCTATTAATTAAACATTAAACATGCATTAGACTATTTTTACCCTCATGCAACCATGTTACTGTGACATTGTTGACATTTTGTCCTTCGAAACATTACTTTAAGACATCGCCAAAATGTAAATCACACAAACATTATACTACTCGACAGCTATTACGCTAAAATACATGCCGTCAAATATCTTAAAGTCTTCGAAAAACATGGAACCAATCACTCACATGGATACACGCCATTGTATCTGTTCTTGAGAATATTCTTCTCTAACTTCGCATCTTCACACGACTTGATAAGGCCTCGTGGTAGTTTCTGTACGAGTATGAATCAAATATCAATTACCATTTTGTTTTCTTTAATGTTCATTTGTGTCGATGTGGTAAAAATGACGAGCAAGCTAATTATGGTGTGATTATACTTACCGAATATAACAACTTCCATCGATGGTAAGCGAAAAGTCATGTTGGCATGTTTAACATAACACTACCCGAAACCATGAGGCCGCAACGACACAAGACAAGTACTTGAACCTCTTGGTCCTCTAAAACTTTTCACAGCCATATAACATATCGCTAGATACCATGACATTCTCTATTACATCATTTAACCTCGGTTCAAACATGCCTTTAATTGTATGCAGAATTAAATGTATGACACAACCGGTTAAATAAAATACATACTGAGAAAATAAAGAGACATACAACATTCATAAGAAAAAAAGTGGGAGATATCATACTTAAATAACCTAAGAAGGAGGGAATATACAAATATTCAATAATGCTATCTTGTCTTACAAGAAATTCTTCCTGGTAGAATTCTTCTCCGTGTGTATCAATAAATTTAGCCAGTTCCTTGACGGGAAGTTTACCAAATGGTTTCCGTTTGTCGTCAACTTTACCGCTGAAGTACGTAGAGTCAAATTCGTCATTCTCCTCCAACACGTCTGATAAAATGAAAAGATACCCATTTTATTAACTCATTAAGGTGTATACTTATTATCACAGTTGCTTAATTTATACAGTCAAACACTAAATAAATAAAAATAACTACATATATAGTTAATAAATTGTCATATATATCAAGTACCAACACAATTCTTACCCGTAAGTCTAAAATTGTAGTTTTCTAGATTGATAACATTAAAGTCTCCCTTGATACGTGTCATTGATCTGAAACAAATAAAATACCAGTGTCATGATATTTCGTGTCACAACGATGATTATTTGCTGACTTCGAAAATCGGAATATTTGCTGGTCTTTGGGGAAAAATATCAGAAACATTATTCTTGAAAAACAAAACAACAACACCTAATTAATTAGGAAGGCCACGAATTAAAATAAAAATAAAAATCCATTTGCAATGGATAAAAAAACACAATGTTCAAGCATAAAATGTCTCTGTGTGCTTTAAATGATGGAAAAAAAATATTGCAATTCTATATGCATCATATGCCTTATGCAAAATTATCAGTTTTTTTAGTTTACCAACAGTTTGTTCCTGATCTTTTTTACGACTACCATAATGCAGGAAGTTTACACAGACAACAATATGATACTTAGGGATAAAAAATACGAGTTATATTGTCGGTAAGTTGATCTTCTCTTCCGATCAATTTTGCAAGGCAGTGTTAGACTTAACTAATGACTGGACAGTTTATATTTACTAACGTAATCAATAATCTCAGAAGTTAACTGAGATTATTCGGTTTCATCCTCATTGTACATTCGCACTTGATTGACGTGTAGGGTCGGACAAGACAAAGTTCTTTCAGTAGTCACTAGATTTAATCATAGTTAAAGATTGTGTCACTGCAATCCTTATATTAATCTGTGAAGCAATAAAAGTTAATTTGCTTTGTCCTAAAAGTATGCAAATTTTATAATATAAGTACAGAAAGGGTGGATTACAATGAAAACTTATATTCAACATTAAAAAAAGTACCAATGCATCTATCTAACCTTCGCTTGACAAAAATAACTACCAACACGACCACAATGGCTACCACTAGCCCGGCTGCCACGGTACCTCCAGCCACTGGACCTACTAATGATGAGGATTCCTGTTGCACGACTGACAAAACCGTCGTTGGTATGATTGTTGTAGTAGAAACGATGTCACAGTGGCCAGTTATGTTGCATTTCCCATATTTACATTTAGATGGACAACTCATTGTACAGTCTTTACCATGGAGCCCATCCGCACAACTTATACATGATCCGCTTGTTTGTACGCATTTCGTACAGTTTTCGATACACTCCATAGTGCAGTAGTCTCCATAGAAGCCGTTTTTACAGTTATCACATTGACCACTGTTTCTATTACAAGAGTCTTGACAATTTTTTGAACAATTCAGTTGACACGTGACTCCATAATGACCCGGCATACAGTTATGACACGTACCAACTAATCTTTCACAGCTACTAGGTTCACAGAAGTTGCTGCATTTCTTTTCACATTGAACACCGTAAAAACCATCTTTACATTTGTCACATAGACTTGTGTTAGCTGTTGACGATTTAAAATTGGGTTTACATCCGAACAGACAATTGTTTGAATAATTACTACACATAATTGCATTTACCACATTACATCCGTTAAAGCAGGAGCAGGTTTGAGAGGAATTGCAAGAATAACATATTTGTTTACATCTGAGACAAGTTGCACCGACCTCATTTAGATAAAATCCGACCTTACATGACGTGCAAAGTGTTGATGATTTACTACATGTTTCACATGTTTCAGCACATTTAGCACACTGACTATTATCATTTAAATAATACCCAGTCTGACAAGATGTACAGTGAGTAGCCGATTGACATTTCGTACAATTACTGGGACAAGACGACTGACACTGATACTGGGACGTTGTGGAGTAATATCCATCCTTACACAGAGTACACCTGGCTTCACCTTGTTGGGCTTCTACACATCTTATGCAGTTATCAGGACATCTGCTCCAGCATTTTCCACCGTGGTATCCATCTTTACAGTTGTCACCACACTGTCCAGAGCCGTTAGATGGACACGTTACTGAGCAGCAGGGACATGTTGCTGTGTTGAAGCATTCTGGCGCTGGCACACTTATAGCTTGACAACGAAGAAGACCTGAAGTATAAAATGTAAAATGGTTGAAGTGTTGTTTTTAGAAATAAAATCAATTAAATTCTAACTGGTAAGAATATAAATAGCTATCCGAATCGTATCTTGGTGTTACTCATTTAAGAATGATTAACTCTACTCTGCCTTAGAGGATTATTCACCAAGTTACACTTTTCATATCAATATCAAGTAACAGTTTTGGTTTACGTTCTATCGTACGTTTAGAGTGTTGTGGCTCGTGCCGTTTATCATTATTCTATGGTACTGTGGTAAATACGTATCAGGAAAATTGTTTTGGCTCGTGCAGTATCATGCTTCTCGATTTCAGAAAGCAAAACAGCTTCATAAACATGTCCTCTTCATTTGTTGATTTCATTGACTCAATATGGCTTTTACTGTCATCCTTTAATGAATGAACATTGATTAATAAAATGTTTTCTAAAAGCAACTTTATATACGAAGTGTTAATGAGTGACCAAATTAGTAAATCTAGGGCATAGTGCTCTACTTTCGATCTTTGGGACTATAAATATGGAATTTCAACTTCCCGAAATGAAGAGGTTTTAGTCAAAGGTCTCTTCTCAAGTTAAAGCCCATGAATATTATGCACATTTTAATAATAGCGGCACTTAGCCATACCTCAGTTATTGTCACACGACCAAAACTGTTAAAAAGTAAAAAGTCACACAGCGAGAAATTTTTACAGGATCTGGCGTTAATACAGCACATCATGTTAATAAAAGATATTTCTTATCACTAATAACTAATTGTCTTAATTTCAATTGCAGCATACTTTTGTATCCGCTTTATGCTAATGCTTTTCATGTTCGAAAAATTTTGACATTTTTAAATGTTGACATTCAAGATTGAAGTTGACCTCACAGTGTTTTCACCTAAAAGAGATAGATAAAAACAAAGCAATAATAAGCTAGTACAACTGAGTTTAATGCAATATCGTCACAATTGCTTAAGGACCTTCAAGATAAATCAGGTTATTGCAGCCTTTACTTGGAGCAATACGTTAACAGTATGCTTAGGGCAATAATAAAATAAACATCTCCTCTGTAGAATTATTGTTGATAATTGGCCGTATTAAATATGCTTATATATCTGTCAGTGCATGTCTGTTAAACTGTTCAAGACAATATAAATTATTAATGAAATTAAACAACAAAGAAGGATGGTAAGTTTTATTTAATAAAACGTAATGAATTAAAATTTGAATACCATTTGACACTAAAATGTAAGTTGTTGAAAGCATTCAATGTTGACGAAAAATAGCAAAATTAACAAAGGCAAGACAGTATCAGCGTATATCAGCGTTTTTGTAATATAATTACAAATAAATTGCATAAGTTAGCGATATTGTTTATCGTCCTAACACTTTTGTACTTGCATATTTTAATGCAATAAACGATTCAAGTGGTTCAATAATTCCACTTTGGTGAATCGAGTACTGTGATTGACTATTCCATTTGAATTGGATCGGTTGATCTACTAAGCAGATAGAGCCTACCTACTTTAGCAAAACAAAAGAGAAACATACGTAATCATGTTTTTTTTTAAATACATTGCAGCGAAATATACGATCATTATAGCAACTTCCAGCTTTTTGGTGAAGGAAGACACCAGACACATGTCAGCGTAGAACTACCAGTACACTGCAAGTCAGCTGGAAGACCTTCCCACATTAAATCCTTTGCCCCAAAACGGTACTCGAACCCACGAGAGACTAATCAGTCAGAGGAGTTACACAGGACCTTTTTAAACTTGACAAAATGTATACAGCCAAAAGGCCACTTACGGACACCATTTTGCACGATTCTAAAAGATTCAAAAGCTAATTAATTAATTCAGATAATTCACAGATTGTCGATTTTGATTATTTCTAATCCTTTAAATTTTGTCAAGCTAAAACGATTACATATTTATTATAACTAGCATGGCCTTGGTATAATACAAGTATATTTAATTCGGATTTGAACATGTAAGTAAGTAATTTTCTTTTCTATAACTGTAAGCAAAAAAAGCAAGTTGTTAAGCTTCGATTTTTTTTCGTTAAAACATGTCTTTTAAATCACATTTTAGCGCTAAAGATTTCAAACAAATTCGCCAAAATCACATTTATGAAAGAAAACTGTAAATAGGAATTTGTTTCGTACGTTATTAGCATGATATCTTATCATTATATTATTCTCTCAGGTTGCATTATTTGTTTAACCTGACTAGATAAACAGTTCATATCCTGTCAAACATTCAAAGCGTTTCAAAGACCATACAAATGGTTCAATCTTATTCATTGTACTTATATCATGAAAGATTTTTTCATATATAATGTATTTACCAAGTTATATAGAAGTTATCGTGGAGAAATCAGACACTGAGTTAACACACATATTAACTTCTTGTATATCTTGTAATTGTATATCTAGCTAATGCAAAACAATAGATTCGACAAGAAAGTATTTTTACATTTAAGACATATTATGTTAATACAGTACTTACTGCTTTGCCGGACCACAGCGATCAATGCAACGCCACAAAGTATCTGCAAGATGAATATAAGATTTGTCTTTATTCGGCTTATACTTTATTATTAAAACAAAACTCAGGAGGGCCCGGCGCTTGTGTTTGTAAAACCGACTTTCAAAAAGTACAACAAGAATGTAACACGTATTACGGTTATACAGATATTGCATAGGAAAAGCCCAATTAGAAAACTTAAATGTTTATTCCGTGAAAGCTTTTATATAAATATGTATAACATACATATAAACTTATGTCACTCCAAATAATCTAACCAAAATACGGCTTTAAATATTCAAATGCTAATGTTAACCGACATGAAGTAGGAAATACGTTGTAGTTCACCTTTACACATGTCTCCATATCTAATGTTCCGATGAAGGAAAAAACAGCAACAGTTCTATAAGAGTGTACGCTCACTCTCTATCTTTCTATCAATGTATAAGTTAACACAGGTACATGCAGTCACGACTCGGTATCCAGTTTGATAACACCTGACAAACAGTTCAATACCACTGTGAACCACGTTTTCTATATCTAGAGTTACATGTTATCGCAAATATTAAAGGGAGTAGCATTGTGCAGTTTTAAATATTTTATTGTCTTTCGATATAGTAATTATTTTGTGGAGTGAAATAGTTAAAACAACACGTCCATTGCTGAACTAGCTTCGATAAACGTTTTGCTGAAAAAAAACAACAACAAAAAAACAACAACAACAACAACAACACACACACACACAAAACAAAGCTACACAGTTTGTTATGGTTTATTTTCTTATAAGTGCAATTACCATGCATTTATCCATAAGCCACCCGCATGTACAAACTATTTAGGTTATGCAAATATGACAATAACGTATTGTCAACACATTTTGAAGCAGAAATAACAGAATCTTATCGGGTTAGCGTTAGTCACACAATTAACCTAGACGATATTTATCAAAAGCCATCATTCTTTCCTCTTTGAAATATGTTATTGAAAATACTAGCACAACAACTAAGATATATAAGTATAAAGCTGCTATTTTAAAGTTATATTAATGATACCAGCAAAAATAAAGTTTCACTCCTTTAGTAAAGATTAGATCAGGAAGTTTGAGGCTAGCAAACAAATCTTAACAACTATGACAAGCGAAACCCGAATCAAAATGTGCACATCGTCAGATAAAATTATGACACGTCCAAGTGATGTGACTTACGGAAACAATAACGTGTCAAAATTATACATGTAGAACTTTCTTAGACAACCTAAATTTCCTTGTTATTTAAAAGCATATATTTTATGCCATTTAAAAGAAAAGTTCATTTTAACATCGATGTGTTGCTTTTGTAAAAATAAAACAAAACTACTGTCGAACATTGTCTTTACCTGTACAAAGTGTTACAATTTTAGTTTGGTCATAACCCCGTTTCAAACGCTTTGCAACATAGAGAAATGTATTGATTATTCCGCATACGATCAAAGTTGATACAATGCGCAATGGCTTTTGGAAGATCGAGAATACTTCTAAAACTCAAAACTCCCAAAATCTTGTGTTTTTTTTTTTTTGTATGAGATATTTCTTTCCTTTTGTTACGGAAATAGGTTTCTTCTAATCTACGGTCAATTCCAACCATTCAGCACAAAGAGGATTATATTTACAATCAATAATTTATCACGACAAACAGATTATTCTTCTTCACTAGCTATTTCGGTGCTGCTGTCCATTCCAGCCGTGTCGTTACTTTCTAACTCATTCAGGAACACATCTTTCTCGAGCTGAAATGGTCGTGTTTCTTTATTCTTACCGCCTACCCATCGGCATTATCGCATGCTTGGCTCCATTTTACTAACCCGATTGGGGCATTGATCAGCTTGAGAATATCACAGCTCCTGAAATAAAAAAAAAGAAATGTCGAAATGTCAGTAGGGTCCCTAAAACTTGAGAGTATGAGGTGCTTCTGTGAATTCTACAGATGTCTTAATTGCGTTAGAATATAGGGTCGGGGAGAAAGTAAGGAGGTAGCCGTTAAACCTCATGACCATAGGATTTTAGTAGTAGGTACAGGGAAAACTACGGTGGAGTTTGATCGTTTGGAGAACCTGTCTTCGTCATATGTTCATCCAAATGAACACACTGGTTCCACGTCCATTCCTGTAATAAAAATAGAACTAAGTTCAATTAGCGGTCTGAAACGATATATCTATACGCTAGGTGTAATTCCGGATCACCGATTTACTTCCAACAATGTAATGATTTGAATAATCCAAATTGCTTTAGAAGTCCGACATTTTGAATAACTTTATTCTCTGCGGTAATGTGCTTAATGGAGTAAGTATACCATAGATGCGAACGCGTTAACATCGTAGGCAAAATGGACCATACATAATGGTGACAACCCCAATACTTTAACACCGGACCTGGTAGCGCAATCGGTAGAGCGTCGGCTCCAGGTACGGGAGGCCCCGGGTTCGATCCCGGGCCGCGACATACCAAAGTCGTTAAAAATGGTAGTGGTATAGCTCCCTTGCTAACGCACAAGCAAATATAAGGGTAGTTCCACGACTGGTTGGCCCGGTGTCAGGATAAAGTGACTGGGTGTGGTATCATGCCAGGTGTTTACAGCATGCTATACACAGTGAAGGCAGTACTATATCTGCTTCAAGTGGACACCGTCTCCAGATAACTGAAATACTTTTGGTGGGACGATAAACCCAATAAACAAACAAACAAACCAATACTTTAAACCTGTATGTGATTTAGGTATGCCCCAGTTGCTGTGTCTATCTCCAGATTTCCCCCGCTATGCTTGCCATTTTTCTATTGGGATGACGTGATATCGCTTAGCATTTATATCTATCCACTCTGACAACGTGCAATATCGCTGTGAATACAAATCAATCTAAACTGGATTATCACTCTGCTTAAATGATTATACATCTTAGCTGATTTTCAAACTTATTAACACGTCATATCCAATTAACCAACCAATAAACGAAGTCTAACATCGATGCTCCTAGAGTAACCTTCCTTCGCAGTTTGACTGGTGACAATACACAGTTGTCGACTTTTGATGTGTATTTTTGCCAAAACGTATAACATAACGACTCATAATCCATACCCAAATATGAGAGAAAATGTAGCATTACAAAAATATTTATAACTGATAAAAATGATAATACATAAATATATAAAGGTCATTGATACTCAACGGTTTTGTACAAGTATAACATCTTTACAATTTAAAAGTAAAATTGCTTTTGGACTAGTAATATTAATGTTGTAAGATTCAATTAATTTAACTTATTACAAAATCTCTGTTAATATTTGTATTACACGGTAGCCTAAAGAATTTTATTGTTTCATACAGTACTAGTTATTTGGTTATTTAACTGTAATATTAGAAATAAAGATTCATATTTTGTGATAATTATTTTTCGTCCATTTCGATAGCCGTTAGATTGCCTTTTTCTATATCATGTGATATGGTATTATTTCTTTATGTTTGAAAGACTTTTTTATGAAAAATTGGTTGCACTGGAGCACAATAAATAAAGATACCTGTATAACTATATAAGTATACAGCTGCCATGAGAAAGTGATATTAATTAAAGGTTTACTCCTTTAGCAAAGATAAAATGATGCATTTCTTGTTTTTTATTCTTCGTCTTTTCTACTTTTAAACGTGATTTGCGATATATTTATATACATGGAATAGATGTTTGTGTATAAAACATAATATTATGATATTTTTAAGTTTGTGATTTGTGTATTTACACAAGTTATATATTGTTAATAAGTAACAATTAAGTGAGACTACAATCCTGTGCATCTGGATTGGGAAAAAATTAATATCTGGTTTAAAGTTTAAATACATAGCATTTTGAGTAAATACACAATTGCATTTTATTTCACTTCACTAGGTCACAGCAAAATAATATTTAAGCAATTGTGCCTGTGCTACTTTGAAAGTTTTTCTTTGACCACAATGATACAATACAAACCAAAATAAAGTTCCTCTATATCCACAGTAACACTGTTAGTTGTTTCACTTTGACGGGATGTTGTTATTTACACTGTTTGTTAGCTAGAAAAACCTTCAGGAAGTGCGAGGTTGGAGCGCTCCACAAACCAGGTTTAAGCACCCCAGTTGGCCCTTTTGCCGACTGACCGTTCCAAGGCGGTAACTGATGGTTTTTCTTTATGTGTGTTATGTCTCGTCTCTGTGTTTATTTGTTTTTCACATTTGCATTTACCTTGTTTGCCTTTGACTACTGGTAGATAAAATTTAAATGTCTGTTAGAGTTTTGACCGGACCTTTTCTTATTTACCTATTGAGTACGAGCGAATTTAGCCATCGATGTGTTTTCTTAAAAAAATAATTAATTAGAATATCCTTTGCTTGAAACAATCCGCTTTTCTTCGACTTGTATTTTAATTTAGTCTAGTTTTTTTTCGAAATGATACCAAACTAAACCATATTATTGATATCCAGATGGCACACCATAAAAAAGAGCCAACAACAAAATACATTCCATTTATCAAACAAATGTCAAGTTAGAACAATGTATAGAATTTGCAGAGGGAAATATGCATCATATTTATAAAATTACAATTTTGAACTGATACAAATCGTTATTAAAAGGTTACCAATTTGATTTAAGTCCACAGGTTCTTTTTAAATTCCGCTGTGTTAAATAAGGTCTAAAGTCATTTTTATTTAATCCATCGTTCTAATACAATAATAGTAATCCTAAGGTATAATCGTACACTATTATATGCTCACATATAAAGGTAAGGAATGAATAAACTGCATTATTATATATGCGGTGTCAAATGTTTGTTAGTACAGAATGTAACTGCTGAATTTAAAATACAACTTTAAGAAAAGTATTGAAATCTCCCCAAGTATTTTTCAAAAATACTACCATGAAGCTGATCCAGAAAATTCTATGAGATAAATATCACACCTGAAACCGGACGTACTTTCATATCATAATGATACGATTATGTATATCTCCCAGTAAAATGCTGCTCAGATAAGGTATCTATTCTACATTTAAGTTCTCTTCCTGTGCGCATATACAACCAAAACAACAATTAATATTGTTGCTTGTGCTTTCCAATGTAAGCATCCGTTTAGTTAAAACTAGCAAAATTTACCTTTAAACAATGTCAATTAATTAACTTCTTCCATTTTATTGAAGTATATTTAACTGAGCAGGACGTTTTATCAGCTGTCGTGAAATTATTTTATGCATGTAATATTGACGAATATTTCATAAACCATGGCGTTGGTAATAAACATATCAGGAATATGTTGTAAATGTAACGAAAACTTTTCAGAATAGTAGCTTACAATTAAAAATTCTACATGCCGTTATAAAGATGATTGCTTGTAAAAATCATAAAATATAACCTCAATTATACCATACAGATCATTAATTAATTCAGAATAATTCGCACCTGTACACCTTTAGTTTACGTTCATTTTACAACATTTTATATCAAAACCACAACTGTACACGACAAAGTATGAACATAACATGTTTTGTCCATAAATTGTGTTGGAATTAACCTTTTATTATATAATTTGTGAATTCTTTAAAGTTGATTTGATATGTATTCATTACCATTCATTTTTGTTTAAACGGTATCAGATTAAGAATTGTAAAATAAACACAACAAATCGTTAAAGTGGTATTAATCTTTATTAAGCTAACTTTACATCTTAACAAAGTAATACATACTGCATACAATACATATTTATAAATATTGATTTAATCGGATAATGTTTCTGTTAGACATATAATTTTATCATTGTTGGAAGCAATGGTTTTCACAAGTCATTTTGGCTACGTATGAATCTTGCCATTGAAGGCGTGTCTCACTTAGAAAGGGTGGTATTTGCATTTGAAATTGATGTAGCGTAGTTTTAATCTTTTTATCATTATAACAATCAAGATCCTTATGAAATTTATTTCGTATGAAGCTTTATGTTAAAAAATGTGAGTATTTTCAGAGTATATTTATAGCGTTATCGCTGAATTAAACAGTATGAAACAATAATGTACAGCGAATCATTTCTTGCCGACGTCCTTTTTCTCTTGCTATTATTAACACAATTCTTTATAATGTACTTATTTTGTACCAACTGGCTGTTTACAACACTATATAGGTGACAATTTGTCATAAAATGCTAAACCACTGTGCCAGCTAGACCTAGTACCTCGTTAAGAATGAAATGTCCTAAACCAGTTTATAACAGGAAGGTCTTCTAAATATGTATTGTCTGGCCCTAGAAAATATTAATAAAATATTATATTTTTGTTATGTAACAAAAGAAGAGTAATATTTCATATATACAATTTTATTTAAATTATATAGGAAATGTCACCCGGGTCACTTTTAATGTATCGATGGCACGTAAGAACGACAGCAAGTTCTTTTTTCCACAATATTCCGGAAGCAAAGTAATCAAATATGTACAATATTTTGTTATCATTGAATTAAATCGATTCATGATGTTTAATAATCCAGTATACGAAATAATGAACAGTTATAGACACATCAATACGTATGTTTATTTAACAAAGCACACAAAAATAACGTTTTAGTTACAACTTTCAAAGGCAGCTTATCATGAAAGTATCATTTTTATAGTCAGTTTGTATCATTTAGTAATTCTATGTTTCAAGACAGGACTATATCAGATTAAGATTAGGGATTTTTACTTGCAACGACTAGCTCAGCAAATTTGTCCACAAGGTAACACTTTCATTGTCACTTTATTATTGTTAAATTTGATTATAACGATTATTAACATTTAAGGCGATTCTCGCTCATACATCTTGGTATGGTCGTTTTGATTTTAAGATATCAATCTATTTATAAATTTATGCTTTCATAATTATTGTTGTTAAATACATCGCTGGCCACAAGGGGAGGTTATCAATAGATATATTGATTGCCTGAGCGAGGTTATCTTTCTTTCTTAATATACATATTGCTACACTATCAGGGCACTGGTTAGTATTGTGTTTGTGCGGGGAGGTGGTTGGGGTGGGCGGCGTTAGTTGCACTTTAGCTTAAAGGAATATTATAGGACAAGGAATTATATTTAAATAGCAATAAGCACTTGACTTAATAATTACTGAATGACCTACAAAATACTGTAGCAGAAATTACTGTCGAGATATATCTTCTAAAAATTTAAATACGCAAACGTCACGAAAAGTCAAACACGAGTAAATGATAATGATACTACTACTACTACTACTACTACTACTACTACTACTACTACTACTACTACTACTACTACTACTACTACTATTGCTACTACTTCTTCTACTACCACCACCACCACCACCACAACGACAACAACCACCACAAAAACAACAACAACAACAACTACTACTACTACTATTACTACTACTACTACTACTACTACTACTACTACTACTACTACTACTACTACTCCACCTTTTCCTTATACTACATCTACTACTACTACTAATTCTACCACAAGTGCCAATAAAACTAATAAGCATTATTATTATTATTATTATTATTATTATTATTATTATTATTATTATTATTATTATTATTATTATTATTATTATTATTATTATTATTATTATTATTATCATTCGTCTTTGTTTAAAATACAAAAAGGATAAATTAACACAATAACAATACACCACATATTGCAGTTACAATCACGAATAGACACTAAGCATACCTAAATTTGGTACTTGCAGATACAAATTAGTGAATGTGAGCGTTATGTCATGGAATTCATACACATTTTAAACCTCATGTACCTAAGAATCGTATATCAAAATTTCGTTGTCTGTCTGTCTGTCTGTCTGTCTCTTTCCCTGTCATATATATTTTATTCATACAAGAAACAAGAGAAAAACGTGCAAAAAGGCTCTTACAAGAATCGATCAATAGGACTTTTGTGTCCAATGCAGAGGTTCTCCAGCTGTTTCCCTTTATGAGTTTCATATTACAATCAACAGTCAATATTGCATTCTCCTCAACTTGCGCTTTTTACTCCAACTGATATTGTATATCTGAGTATGTAAATATAAACGAAATTAAGAAATGTTTACATCTAGGTAACTATGTAAAGTGTAGGCAAGCTTTATCACACAAAAGAGCGCGTGTAAGGGTGTGTTAGGAGGTCAATCTTCACCGTGTGGTTTTTAGTTTCCCTTAATGAAAAAAAATCGGCCTTAGAAAAAAAAGGATTGACAATTAAGGAACCATCTAATTGCACCAATAAGCACACAATCAACATAGAAATAACGACATTTCTACACATTACAGTATATAGCAGATTCAGCTACGGATTCCTCATGCTTCCTTAAATCCAGAAATTGCTGGACTGCTTTGTAACAGAACAGGATTTGCTCCTGAAAAGATAACGAAAGTAAAAACTTATTTTGTTCCATTAAACTTTACTATCTAATTATAATAAGGCAAACAAAAGGTATCACTTCAAAAATATAAAAAATATGCCAGAATACTTGTTTGCAAGTGAAATTAAATCTAAAATTTCCATAAGGAACAGTTCGGTTGGACATAGTTTTGCTTAAAAAGCATTTCCTTGTTGCAGAATGTAAAAAAAAATAAACAAAGAAAAAGGAAAGCCCCTTTTCATTAGCTTAATTATACTTGAACGTTTCCTTATCAGTGTATTATATACTATATTCAGTATCGAAACAGTTGTAACCGATCACTGTATAGTGGTTCAATTTGTATATATAGGAATGCTGTTCTATTAATTTAATCATGTATTACTTTGTTAGGGATGGCCAGAGGTCTCCTGACCCTGACCTGTCTCAGGGTATTGATCACGCTAACCTCTCCTTCGAGACCCATCTTCTGGACCAGGTTTGAGACGGCACAATACAGGCCGCAACGCTCTGCTGCATTTCTGAGGATATAAGACAAATATATATATATATATATATATATATATATATATATATATATATATATATATATATATATATATATATATATATATATATATATATATATATAACTTATAATATAATTATAATGAACTGTATTTTCAATTTGATACTATAAACACACGCCTAAATTTATTATTACCAGTAAATAGTTGCCATTCTATGCAGTCACTGGTTTGCTGATGTTATACAATTATCAAGAATGCGGTAAAATCATATCGCAGTTGAATATTACTTTATCATGGAGATAAAACAATATCATTGCATACAGACTGGGAAAACGGATGTGAAAATAAAATAAATCAAGACAAACTGGTTAATTTTCAATTTGTGTTCATGTTTTGATGGTATCATTATCATACTTTACACTATAAATGATGTTCCTTTCTCAATCCCGCTTATCAAATGTATTTACCGAACCAAAGTTCGTCAATTCCTAATTAGTTAACACTTAGAACGCACCAATTTACAACAACATTTTGGTGAACGTATACACTTGAAGCACATAGAAAATCACCCATGTATATCTATTTAACATCAACATTTGGTGAATATGGCTTTGGGCTCAAAGTCTCCGACGAGTAAAGATTTTTCATCCCTTTGTCCTAACATTACTATAACATTTTCATCAAAAAGGTTTTTACCCGGCCTTAAGCGATTTTGAAAATTGCGTCATGATCATATCATGAGTACACACTAATACAAATAGTTAACTGTGTGATTTTTCTAAATGGCAAAGTATTGGTTTAGGGAATGATTTAATGGCAAAAGTTGGCATATTGGATGGGATTAAAATATGCTGCTAAAATTAAACATCTCCACATAAGGCATCATGCTGGTATTGTTTATTTAATCATTACCATTTAGTAATGTAAATTGACCTTGACGATCTTTAAGTGGACATTTAAAGAATTAAAAAGAATACAGCACTGACAACAATTGACGACGCAGTTCATTCTCCGGTGTGGTGTTTACTTTTTGCAAAAAAAAATCAGCCATTAACACTAATTTGATGGGGAAAGATACAATGACAGTCAAGTCCGCTTTGCTTAAATTTGTAGTGCTCATAGACACATCCAACAGCTTTGCTGTTATGTTAACCTTTAGCGACACTGCTGAGCGTCCTCCTACAGAACTGAAGGTCATGGGTTCGAGCCCAGTTATAGACAGGACCTTTGTCCTCCTAGATTTACCCTAAATGATATAAAATGTTTATTATTTGAACGTTATGTAAGTGTTTGGTCTCTCATATAAATCATTTCTTTCTCGTTTATATAAGCTTGGGCACACTTAATATCTATGGAATATTAGTACGTTTACAAAATTAATCCTAATTTAGAGGAAACGTTATTCAAACAAATCTTATCTTTGACGACCATTACCTACTTTTCTCAGAACGTCAAGCACATATGCACAGATCTACATATGCATCTTATGCACTACATGAAACAAACATACCTCTATACTATAAATGTCTGACACATATTCACACGCAGAATACAATCGACTGTTCTTGCAATAATCATTTCTCGAATGATGAGTTTGTGAAGAATAGATATATGACATGATTTGAATATTGTTGAGAGCCTGACATTAAATAACCTTAATGGTTGTATTGTTCACACTCTTAAACTTCCTTTGTGCTTATGTACTTATTTCACAAGACAACACTAGAACAGGTCACTTAAAAGTTGTTTCAGCATTTTTTTTCCAGATGAATTCAGTCAACAGAACCAAATTCTTTATTATTGTCTTAATGATTACTTTTACATTCATCTTATTGTCTTCATTGCCCTAAATTACTTTAACAATTAAGAGGATATTCTACAAATGATGAGAAATCATAATTAGAGCTATTTGTCGAGCTCGTTGTGTGCTCATATCATTTTTAATAAAAAAAACAGTAGATGGCAACTTACACATTTTCCATGTTATTTCTTATCTCTCTTTTTCATTCGTATACTAAGTATTCTAGGTTTTATGCAATTAGAAATAAAGCTGCGGATTATATAGACGTTTCATCTTGTTGGATACAGGTGAGAGATTTTAAAGCAAAGATTCGCTAGGCGCAAAGTAGCAAAATCTACTGATTAGAGGCGTCAGATCAGATAATTGTGTAACATGCTCTTTCACAATCATTTCTACATTCAGAGGATATTTGTAATAACTACCTTTTTCAATCGTTTTCACAATCAGATATTTGTAATAACATACCATTTTACAATCATTTCTACATTCAGATGATATTTGTGATAACATACCTTTTTACAATAATTTCCACTATCAGATGATAATTGTTATAACATACACTTTCCCAATCATTTCCCCAAGCACATGATAATTGTTATAACATACACTTTCACAATCATTTCCACTATCAGATGATCATTGTTATAACATACCTTTTCCTAATCATTTCCACTATCAGATGATCATTGTTATAACATGTCCTTTCACAATCATTTCCACTATCAGATGATCATTGTTATAACATGTCCTTTCACAATCATTTCCACTATCAGATAATTGTTATAACTCACCCTTTTTCAATCATTTCTACTATCAGATGATCATTGTTATAACATACACTTTCACAATCATTTCCACTATCAGATGATCATTGTTATAACATACACTTTCCCAATCATTTCCAAAATCAAATGATAATTGTTATAACATACACTTCCACAATCATTCCCACAATCAGATGATAATTGTTATAACATATCCTTTTACAATCAATTCTTCAATCAGATAGTTGTTATAACATACCCTATTACAATCATTCCCACAATCAGATAATTGTTATAACATACCCTTTCACAATCATTTATTCAATCAGATAATTGTTATAACATACCCTTTTACAATCATTTCCGTAATCTGTAGAAATTGTAATATGAACCAAATCGAAACAGAATACCACTTTTTACTAATTTTTCTCAACTACGCTCCCTTTACTTGAAAAGATACTATTATACATGGCCAACTAAACATAAATTTGCTTTATTAATGAAAACAAGATCAAAACATATTGTTAGAAACGTTTCAAAATATATATACTTTGCAAACAATTTGAGAAACTAATATCTTTATGTTGCTTTTCAGATAAACTAATGTATCCTATCATTTGTCACAATTACATGTATGTTTATATTGCCTTGCTATAAAACATGTATGTTTTAATGCAATAAAAATTGTATTGTATTGTAATCATATAATTGTTATAACATACCCTTTAACAATCAGTTCTTCAATCAGATAATTGTTATAACTTACCCTTTCCCAATCATTTCCACAATCAGAAACTTGTTATAGGATAACTTTCACAATCATTTCGACAATCAGATGATAATTATTATAACATACCCTTTCCCAATCATTTCCACAATCAGATTATAATTGTTATAACATACTCCTACCCTTTCCCAATCATTTCCACAATCAGATGGTAATTGTTATAACATGTCCTTTCACAATCATTTCCACAATCAGATGATAATTGTTATAACATGTCCTTTCACAATCATTTCCACAATCAGATGATAATTCTTATAACATACCCTTTCACAATCATCTCCACAATCAGATGATAATTGTTATAACATACCCTTTTACAATCATTTCCACTATCAGATGATAATGGTTCTAACATACCCTTTCACAATCATTTCCACTATCAGATGATAATGGTTCTAACATACCCTTTCACAATCATCTCCACAATCAGATGATAATTGTTATAACATACCCTTTTACAATCATTTCCACTATCAGATGATAATGGTTCTAACATACCCTTTCACAATCATTTCCACTATCAGATGATAATGGTTCTAACATACCCTTTCACAATCATCTCCACAATCAGATGATAATTGTTATAACATACCCTTTCACAATCATTTCCACAATCAGAATAATTGTTATAACATGCCCCTTTACAACAATTTCCACAATCAGATGATAATTGTTGTAACTTACCCTTTAACAATCATTTCTACAATCAGATGATAATTGTTGTAACGTAACATTAGACTAAATGAAAAACTCAACTTTTAAATGAATATTTATTACATTTACTCCATAAATGGCTTATCATGATACTGAGGCATCGACATTCTAAACCCTGGTCAATATTATTATTTAAAAGAGACAAGATACGTATGACTGTCATTTTTACAGCACCGTGTTGTAACTAACGAATAAATAAGAATGTCATAAAAACCACTTGCATGTCAACTTTCATGATTATTGATTAAATTTGAGAATAATGGTCGCAATTTCTGCCATTATAAAACTGGAACTGGTCTCTTAATTATAATGTGTAATAGGACATAAAAGGATATGCAAAACACATATACATTAACAAAATGCCATAGGGTAGGATTTATAGCCTTTCGCTATAATGTCATGTCTAATTAATATATTTTAAATTAGGTTTTGGAGTTGTTTTGAAGGATTTAATTGTCATTCTTGGTTGTTTTACCAAGCAAATCAAGTTCATTATTAGTGCCAGTGTGTTTACTGTGAGTATTCAAGGTTGAGTGCATCTCTTCTAATTTATTACTAATTTTCTTGTGTTTACATTTATATGATATGATAAATACAGCAATAGAACACATGCCTTACGCAGGGATCTTGGACTTAGTTCCATATTTATTATTTCCGTTTAATAAATTTTTACGACACTGGTATCTTTAGAGACAGCAGCATTTCATTAGTGCTTTTAGAGCTACATTATTTGCAAAAGACAGAAATAAAACATTTCAATGCCTTTTCTATTTCTTGTATTTAAGTTATTTTGAAAAAAAATATAACCTTTATCTCGACATCGTTTGCTTGATTGCTGCATTTGAGAAACACTCTCAGGAAGTGCAAGGTTAGAGCTCTGTAAAACATGTTTAAGTCAGTCCCTTTTGCCAACTGATTGTTCCAAGGCGGTGACTGCTGGGTTTGCTCTGTTTGTTTAATGATTGTTCTTACTTCTACATTTGGCTTGCAGTTATACACATTTGTCCTGTGTCTTTTCAAATTTTGCGATATATGCAATGATCAAAGGATTTTGTCATATTTTCTTATTTATGTCTCTACTAACTACCGAATATTGGTTATGTTACAGTTTTCATCCAGCATTGTTATCGCAGATACAAAACGTTTATTTTCACGAAATCCATTGTACAAATTTACACGAATGCTTAATAGAGGAATATATTTTATTTTATTCCTACCAGAACAATTACAATAACTAAACACATTCAATTACGACTATTTAATTATATATTTGAACAAGATTTACACAATTCCTTTCATTATTCCTTGTTGTTGATACATATAATGAGGCTATGTACACAGTGTATACAGGGTATAGTAGAAGGCTAACGTAATAGTACCTATATGTTACGACTTCAATTAGAATATTATAATAATATAATTACATTGGTTGGACAAATTGCATACACGTTTTCACATATGCTGACAATATATGTCGATGTGTTCCAAACGACATTGACAAATAAAGCAATATTAAAAGTTCACATATTACAGATGCAAATTGTAGCCAGCAAATGTTTGTTAATAAAAAAACTAGGTTTCCGTATATACATTCCTTAACATATATAATTTGTAATACAATAGAGACTACCAAAACGCAATTAGCAGGACGTCGGCTCCAGGTAACAATCCCTGTTTCATAACGTAGCCACACCAAATCAAAAGTGTTCAAATGGTACCTTATTTGTTATATATTTGTTTCATAGATAACAATAAAACTGTATAGTATTCACTTTTGCTCGGCTTGGTGTGAAAAAATGAAACTATGAGCAGAAACACACACGGTGTTAACTACATGTCCTACACGTTGAATTCACTATTAATTATTCATTTATTGGCTACAGTTAACTTAAAGTGTCTTGATGGGACAACTAACTAAACAAACAATATGTAAAACAAAGAAACTCCCATCAGTATTGCCTTTACAAGCACAATACTATTCACGTTATCGGATCATTATTGCTTTGAGCATTACAGTATATAGACGTTTCACTGACGGGCTATTCCCTGGTCAAAAACTGCTGGACGACCTGGTAACAGAACTGGATTTGTTCCTGAAACAACATGATGTTTGCAATAGTAAGTAAGAAAGACACGAAGCCACACCAATAGTCAATCCCAAATAACATTTCAGAACATACGTTCCCGATAATAGAACCCAATAATAAACAGTTTATTTACTAGAGAAAATGTATTATCAGATTTCTTATTCTGTAGCATATTGATTATTTGAACAGTTAGAAGAATGTCTGTCGGTTATTACTAACAAATTATTAACTTGCAGTAGAGCTTAAATGGCAATAAAGTATTCCATGTTAAAACAACAGGCCGTCTTTGCTTTGATCTGTGTTTGTTGTTGTTTCACAATGATATTTAATATTTACTTGATCAAACAAATACCTTGTTAGATATTGCCAGGGGTCTCCTGACTTTGACCTGTCTCAGGGTATTAACCAGGCTGACCTCTCCTTCAACTGTAATCTTCTGGACCAGGTTAGATACTGCACAGAACAATCCGCTACGCTCAGCGGCGTTTCTGTTGATGGGAATTATATAAAAACACGTTCTTATAGACGGAAAGGTTTTGGTCATGACTTGTGCACGTCACTATTTAATCAAAGTTTGGATACTTAATAAAGAAGTAATAGTATATACAATATGCCGTGATCTACGTTATGTATCTACAACAAAATGCTACAACTTCAAGATTGTAACGATTGTTGACAGAATGTAAAACGTCTCATATACGTAAACCGGCTACACTGTGAATTTAAGCTTGATATTTAAGCTCAATAAAAACTTAAATGTATTGAGTATCTCAGAATATATTTCACAGAAATATTGATTTTTGACAACTGATATTATGCTGTTGAAAGGTTTAACGTAATGTCAACATGTTTAACTTAATTTGTAAATTTTGGATATAACACTTTATGTTGGACAATGAAAGTAGGCTGCTTTACTATATTTATCTACATAACTTAGGCCCCGAGCAATTGCCAGAGATCAGAGAGACTATTATATAACTTACAGACAGTGGACCAGCACATGACCACGATCAGAATCTCTGTCGGCCATTGCGTCAACATCTAGGACGAGCTGCAGGAAGTGAGAAGCCTCCGGGACACGGTCCTCCTGTGGCCAGTGTTGACATTGGTAGTGGTAGACTGCCAAGGAAGTACTTTCACTATTCTATAAAAGGAGACGAAAAAATAGTTCATATTGCTTTTTATATTTCCTTTAAAATGGATCAATAAAAAACTATCCTTTTTAATTATCATCAAACAAGTTGGGGAACCACATACAAATTGGGGAGGGTAATGATGCTCCAAGAGAGAGGGTTTAGAACAAGTAAAGTCTCCTTATGGGTTAAGACCAAACAGACTCGTTTTTGTGTCGACGAAAGAAGTTTCTCGAAAATGCATATCAATCTACAAGTTAATAAGACTCAATTTTTTCTCTTATGTATTTGAGGATGAGGTATCATTCAACACATTATTGTGCTGAAAGCACTGAAGAGCGTCAAGTGACATGTACCCGCCTAGCTGAAAAGTGTACTGCAGGTAGAACTCGACAAGACAGAGATAATGTCGTAAAACAAATTGTTTGTCGGCAAATCCTTACAGACGCAATACCGTTCTGAACATTCTACTACTTCTTCTATAACTACTACTACTACTACTACTACTACTACTACTACTACTACTACTACTACTACTACTACTACTACTACTACTACTACTACAACTACTACTACCACTACTATATAAGTACATCTACATTGCATTCTTAACAGCCCAATTTAACACACAAATGTTAACGAACACGCTTTATTAAAAAAACGTTTCACTAACATTGACCTACCCCTTGGTTGTGTCGAATTATCAGTTTTCGCAGGATGTAGCTAGGATTTTCCATCAACTCCTGTGTCTCGACCTCATACAGACCCGATGGAATGTCGAATGTCTTATTGGCCCTCCGAGAAAAGTAATCTCCAATGGTCTGTAACAAGGCATTGACAGTATCAACAACACCTACACTAATACGTAAACAACACATTTGTAGTGGATTTAAAACTAAAATATTAAGGGTAAGGTATATGTAAACATAATCTAAACTCACTACATCTTACAGTTAATATTATAATTAACAGTTAATTTTACTTTTACGTTGTTTTTCATTGCAAATAATTTATGTTTCATTGATTGTACTATTAACATTAGGACAGCAATTATGCATATACAGCAGTTAAAGACAATTGATTTTAAATGTTAAATGACTATTATAAGAATACAAGACGATTATTTTTTATGATTAATAATATATACAAGAAAGAAGCATTGAAATGTGTAAAGTAATAAAAACAAACGACAGATGGTTAAGGCATAAGACATAAGAAAACGTTATTGTTTATCTGTAATAAAGGTCGGCAAATATTTGTCTGCATGTATCATGGAAATGAAAGCCAGAATCAACTTATGTAAGTAAATAGAAACGTGACAATTATGTCAAAAACCCGAACATACATGATACAATGTTTATGAATGAAACTCGAAATCAACCTCCTTCCAAAACAAAAAACTAGAAATGACAGTACTGGATCTGTAAGACCAGGAGGGTCCATTGAGACAATACAGGAGCAGGATTCCTGCGTGATAAGAGCTAAGAAATCTTCCACGGTGTTTGGAAGTGGCGTTTGGCAGATAAGGAAGCGGTCCTTCACAGTGTAACTCTGTAAAATAAGTAGAAGGAAAGAATTATAAAATTTAAACCAGACTAACCATCTTTTACCTGTTGAGTTAGTTAAATCCACTTGGTATTTACTTGGACAATACTATCCGCTTGGACTAGGCCCAGCGCTAAAATAACGGTCCAAGGGCCCTCAGGACTGAAGGCCGTTATTTAAAGTAGGACCTAACTCCATTGTAATATATCAATTAAAATAATACTGTAAAAATTGGAGGTTACGATAACTGTTCACTTGATAATCGGCGCAGTATTCAGGGCTACACGCTATCTAATAGAGCACAAGCGGCCATATCGCCGCGTAACCAAGTCTGTTTTGTTAGTATTTAAAAGAGCAATAAACATTAAAGAGTCGTGCCCATTTAAACGTAAAATGAATGATAACAGTTAATCTCCTATACTTACATTTAGGTAGACAGCGTTGACATAGTTGCCGTTGCCATGACGAAGGAGAGGTCTATTGAGCAATCCTATAGAAAAGGCAACACAGTAATTGTGAAAGCTCGTTAACGTAATAGGCAGTATTTTTTTTTCCTTAAGTATATTTCCACTGATTATAACCAGTTAAAAGAAAGCAATAAAATTGAATTGCTACAGGAACGCGTGTACAATATATAATCTGCATGGCAAACAGTATGTAGAAATCATCCAACATTAATGTATCTAACGTAAAGAGATATTAGTCAAACATGTATATTTACTAAACCGGTCATTTTATATTTACGAAACCCGTTACTTTATTTCCAAGATCTGGTTTGTCCCATTATAAAAGTCCAAGGACACATTTACATTCAACATGTGAGGGTCATGTTTAATAATCAACATACCCAATGTCCAACATTAGAAACAGTTTTAAAGTAGTTTTCATGAGGTCAAACGGTAACCTCTTCATTTTGTATGACAATAAGTTTTATTAAAGTGTATGCTGTATACAAGAACGGTGCTATAAACCGTCAGGTTATCTGGATTAAAACGTAAGCTTATATTATAACAAATGTTTCTACAGGAAGGATATTAACAAGTGAACAAGTAAACGATTGTGTTATACCTGGAATATCAGCCCCTTCCCTATTCAATCCTTCATATCCCTTGTTTATTGTTCTTGCTTCTGTTTCACCTTCTGCGGGTTTCTCCGGTTTTTCCAGTTGCTTTTGTCATAAAATATTAAACACACATACAACAACCTTACAGCAACATTACATGATGAATGTGTGTTTCACTTCACGTTGTAGATTAAAGTGGGTGCTATTCCATTTATTTAAAATCTGAACCAGATTAATAACTACACATAGTTGAATTGAATACTTGTTGAACATATCTTATATACGAGGGACACTTTTTAATAAGAATATATGACAAAGTCCTATGAGCATTGCAACAAATACCAAACTCAGAAAAGGCACAGAACAAGGGTATTTCACATGCAAGCCAAGCAAAAAGTAAGAACAAAGGTGAGAAAGCCTATAACTTTTTATAGCGATAATGAAATTACACAGAGCTAGTGTAAACTTTCCTTGAACTATATCAAGGTATGTGGCGCACGTGGTCCACGTGCGCGCTGCCCTGGGTATTTTCAACACGTGATTCTATACACTACAGTAAAACATAGCGTTCAATATGGATGGAGAAGTCTCTTAACAGAGAGTATATTGTAAGATTCGAGCACAGCTCTGGTATCCTCCGACAGAAATTCGTGCTGATTTGCAGAACGTTTATGGGAATGATGCTTTAAAATATGCGACAGTTTGCAAGTGGGTACGTCGTTTTAACTATTGGAGACAATTGAAAATGGCCCTCGATAAGGAAAGCCGGTTTCCGTTTGGACGGAAGAGTCCTTTGCTACCTTGAAAACTTTAATTGAGGAAGACGCACGTTATACAGTGCAAGAGATAGAAGAAGTAACTAGCATTCATTCGTCCAGTGTTTTGAAGATCTTACAAGAACGGCTTAGGCTACATAAGGTCTGCCCGCGCTGGGTACCCCAATCGCTCACCGACGAGGAGAAACAAAGTCGGGATAGACTTGCATCACAAATGATAGAAAAATATTATAAATATACCCACGTAGTTTGGAAAATAATGTTACAGGTGATGAAACCTGGATCTATCATTTTGAACACGAATCTAAGGCTAGAAATAAGATTTGGATTTCATCTAAGGGAGACAGACATGACATCAAATGACATGTTGTATGCCATATTCTTTGATTCGAAGGGTCCAGTTCTTCAAATTCCAGTCCAGAAAGATCACTGGAAAGTTCTACAGAAAAAGCGTTATCACTCAACTTGTTGATTTCTATCAGAAAAGCAGACCGGCACCGGCGTACGCGGCATAACATTACTCCATGATAACGCACCGGCCCATAAATCCGCTACGGTACGGGAGTATCTGAACGAATCTGGGTTTGGTGTCTTAGATTGTCCCCCATACAGCCCTCACCTGTTCGCCTGTGAATTTTGGTGGTTCACAAGACTAAAGAAAATGGTAGCACGGTGTCGTTTTGAATCTCGTTGTTGTATATGCAGTGCGGTCTACCAGTGTCTGCAACATATACCTAAATATGAGTACCGGGCGGCGTTCCGGAAGTGGGTAGATCGATGTAAAATGTGTGTGAAGGCAGATGGGGCAAAATTTCGATACATTAAGTGGTTGCAACAAAATGCCCTACCCAACGAACTTAGAAAGTGTCCTTAGTATGAATACTTTATTCAATTCCGACATTGTGTTCAGCAGTGTAACATGAATTCGGATTTCTTTCAAAAGTAAAACTAAGTTGTTCCCGTTAGACAAATCCATCTTTTAAATAACGAGTCACTAAATATGACGACAACATTGCAATGTATCATTTTCTTTGAATAAATTTTATATGATAGAAAATTGATGGAACAAACTGAAGAAAGTATTATAGAAAGGGCCTGATGACAGAAATATGCAACGGTAGCTGATGAAACTTGTTTAATGTCGGTAAGGATTTAATTAATACATATGCAATCCAGTCATTTTGTCACATTTACATGACCATTTCAGATATAAAGCATTTATAAGGAAACATTGCAAAATCCCAAGTGCGTTGAAACATATACCGACATTTGAAAAGGCACATGACAAAAGTATCCACATGCAAGCCAAATTTAAAAGTAAGAACACATCTGTGATGAGTTATTAAACAAAAAAGAACCAACAGAACAGTTACCGCCTTGGAAAGATCAGTCGGCAAAAGAGACCGACGGGCGTGCTGTTAACCCCGTTTTACGGAGTTCTTAACTCGCACTTTCTGATGCGTTTTCCAAATGCAAGCATTGAGAAGGAAACATATCTTTTTTAATAAACATGGCCAAGTGCTGACGTTTTATTAGTTATGATGTCGTTAAAAGAACGAACGTGGTAACGTAATTGAAAACAATTTCGAATCATGAAAAAAGTCAGGAAAATACATGTAAATGGTTATATCATTCTGCTACTGTGTATATGGGATTGAAGAACTAAAGTCCAAAGGTATAAGCGGGAATTATCTTAAGTTTACCTCACCTTGGCAAGTGTTTGAAGGTGTTTTTCTGTCAAGGAACCTATGTCTCGCTGAAACTTGCTCTTCTTGAATGGTTCGCAGTAAAAGGTCAACGCATATACCAGGGCACGGTGAAGAAACTCGTATTGTTGCTGAAATATTGACATTATCATTATATACAGGAGAACATTGATGGAAAGCATCAAAATTTGTCGTCGACGTCCTGTTTAACAATGGCATATTTTTGCCTTGCAAGAAACTACCCCAAAAAGAGCAAAACCTTGTTGTTACTAAAATATGTATACTGCCATCATACGTGCATGTCTTGAAATTATATGCAATGGCAAATTGTAATAGGACGTATGGGAGAATGCCCGAATACTAACTACGGAAAAACGAGTATAGCATTTGACTTGTACATAGTACACCGTCGTAACAAATGCAACAAATTTAAATAGAAGAATATCATGCCTACCATAGAAGACTAACAATTTCACGTAACCTGTAACATTGTAAAGTACAAGCAACTTATGATAGTAACCAAAGTTGTATAATAACCGATATTCAACATTCATATTCAATATGAAACGACCCACTTCACTTGCTTTAGAACAACATAGCACCATCCATAAGACTTTATCTAGAACGATTACACATAGACACTGCGTGCATGAACGGCGACAATTCTACACACATATAATAACAAATTACGCTTTGGTAATATTTAAGATGACATATATATGACATATATATGACATATTTTAGGCAGGAAAAAATACTAAGGTAAAATAACACATATAGTCTGAATACTAAGGTATGGCAATGCGGCTAAACAAAGTGTACACACTTCTTTTCAAACTTACCCAAGTCTGCACCATAGATGTTCGCTGATCCCTCATCCGTGTGACGCATTTAAAGATATCCAGAGATTTCTGGGCCCTGCCCTGATGGATCAAAATGTCCAGAGCGATGTACGTCCCAGTGCGACCGATACCTGCACTGTTTTTTATTTAAATCATTTGCATAAATATGTAAATGGAAATCAAAGAGAGTCTAAGGTTGTTGCAAAGTTTAGTAAACGAACTGTATCTTTTATTTTTATTAATTGGTTTTGCACCTCTATCGTTGTCACTAAAATCAATTTAAAATATCTAGGCGTTTTTCATAATAATTCGTAAAAAATATCAATAATGTACTGCAATATTAAACTACCTGCAATGTACAATTGTTGGTCCGCCCAGAGAAGATTCGGTGGTCTTAACCTTTTGTCTGAACTCTAACAGACTAGAGATGTCATCAGGTACACGTTTTTCAGGCCAGGCCGTGTAGTGAAGATGATGGAGGGTCCTATGTTCTTTACCCTGGATACATTTTAGATGTAAGTATAGTCCCTCTTTCAGGAATCAGTATAAATTATAGTGTGTTAGACACGTTTTAGAGGAGGATAGCCCTACGTGTGGTGTAAACTCATTTCTAGCTTTGTCTCTCATCGCATAGGTTCGAGTCTCTTAGTGGTAAAACATTAATTACGGAAACGTCTTTAATGTTATGCACAGCGCGCCGGTGGTTCTCTCCAGATATTTTGTCTGGCGTCTTCCTCCACGAAAACAAACAGACGTCACTGTAATTACTCTGCGATAAAAGAAACATATTTACCTAACTTAATATTCTTCAGAGCCGGTTAAGCAATAAAGGGTACAACATAGCTCAATCATTTTCTTTTGATTTATATGGTGCAGCTTACATTGCCACTAGCTTTCATGTTTAGATCATATATCAGAATTCTAATCACAAACACGTCAAGTAATAATAATATAAGTTTATATTAAATAAATCTCTAATTTGGGTCAAATAAAGACAAATCCAAGTTATGCCATTTATGTCAAAATATACATCATGCTACTTAGTTCTAAGGATGAATCTTCAAATATATTACCCTGGACATCGTTAGCTTTCTGACGTCGAAATCCGAGAAGACGTCAGTTGAATGTGACGTCACCGTGATGTCACCGTAACTGCAAGATTGTCCCATGACAGGCCAATACTGCTCACACTTCAATGACTGTGAAATATATCATGGTTATTGTATTGTGAACTTGAAACATAAATTCAGACATAAAAGTTATATTTTAAGGTAATGGTCAATATTCAATGTATGTTGCCATGTAACCGTCTGCGTCTACCAAAGAATTGAAAAGCATATAAAATATCACGGTCATTATATTTCTGAAATACGGATGTTTAAATGTTGTAACCTAACAGAATACTTTACTGTTCGTTTTTAAAATACAGTGCACTGTTGTCTATAAGGAGCATCATTTTTATTGATAATCAGTTGTTTATAATTTTTTTTATTTTATGAAAGCCATGTTACCTGTCCTTCCATTAAGTTGGTTAGCATGACGATGACGTCAGTTTTCTCCTGCCAGACCATCATCCAGAACGAATGAAACCCTTCAGTGACCTTACGTGTTGGACCTTGTCGTACATTTATAATTGAAATAAAAAAATAAATTTGTAAAATCATGCACTGTTTTCCTTAAATATTACATAACATTAACGAAGTACACAATGTATGTATAGGTAACTGATAATTATATAGGCTTGCATGTGAATACCTTTTTCCTGTGTCTTTTCGAATTTTGGTATATGCTGCAATGCTCATACGACTTTGATATATAATTAAACCATACAATCTCTGGCATTTACTTTGACAAAAAATAAAACGTTTTTTAATATGGCAGCGCCTATGGACGTTTGCAAATACGCAAAGAGAGGAATTGTTTGTGTTAAATACTTGAACAAGGCAATTTGGCAAACATTTGAGTGCGAGAGTTTTAAGATTTCTTTTTTAAAATTAATACAGTTCCTTTAGGGAACAATTTACAACATTGAGATAGTGTTAAAATTTAACAGCAGTAAAATGTTTTGCTTTGCATGAATCGAACCTAGAACCTCTTGTCATAATACTTGCATGTTTTATCCTGCTTTGTTATGTATAACAGACAGTAATGTGTTCATATACACTTTTAAAGATAAGCAATGCCAGTATACTGACTAAAGTGTTCCACCTGGTTCTTATCAGTTTGTTTTAATTAAAGTCCAACACACAGATATTGATACATTCAGATTTCGGTGATATATGCATATTTTGATTATCATGGACATTATCACGGGCTTAGTAACAAACCAAAGGTTAATTGATCTTCATTTTACAGACTCACTTGTAGCCACATTTTAAGTTAGAGCTCACAGTTACAAGAAAATAAATGAAGAAAGCTACGTACCTATTGATGCTATATATTCCTTCTTCTTTCTAAACCCCTGCAAAAGATCATTATAATTGGTTAAGCACATGGTCTCAGTTAATATCAAGTATAAACACTACGCGCAAGAGCTAAACAATAGGATAGGAAGACTGGTATACCTTCACTTTAAACCTGCCGCAATAGCTCAGGTAGTAGAGTGTCGGCTTGTGGATCGGGAGGTCGCGGTTCAAACTCCGGCCGAGTCCAACCAAAGACTATAAAGTTAGTAGTAATGGCTTCCCACATAAAACTCGGGGCTAAGGGGACAGCATTACGCCTGACTCGTCGGTATCAGTATAATAGACCGGCTGGGTTAAGTCCATGACCACCTTTTAAGTGCCCTGTGCTATAACGATAGAAATGTCGCTGAACAGTATCGGCAAAAATGCCGGAAAATCCCCTCCCATCCCAATCCTACATTCTAAACATGGTGTAACTTATTAAATATACGCATTAATTGTCAAGTATTGACCTATAAGCTGGGAAATATGCTGTCATTTTGACCAAAATATCGTTAATCAATAACGATTTTTGCGGTCAATATCAACAACATATTTCCCAGCTAATAAGTAAATAACTGTTTTATTACATGGACTTTAAATAGTTAAAAAAAGTTTTTAGTTTTACTTAAATGCAAGAAAATAGTTTACATTGTTTACTTCGTGAAAATTGTTCGTCTGGGACGAGTATCCCACAATGCGTACAATTCTAAGGAAGTTTTTGCACATGCCAGGCATAATATTGATGGAAATTTCACATTCTATTAATAGGCTGGTTAATAGCAACGAAAGCGGGTCAATATCTATATTTATTGACTCCACTATTTTGGCGTGTGTCCAATCGTGTTGCGTCTATTTAAAGTTCATGTAATAATTGTCAATATTTAAAAGCTCAATAACAATAACGACCTAGTAATAACGTTTTTGAAGTTGTTTTGTGCAGAGATTAGCAATATATACATTTATTGAGATACTACGATTACTTAGATAATGGGATTCACTTTAGAGATTATAAAGCCTGTTAGTATTTATTAAAGATTGAACAATATATGTATATAAAGCATATTTTCAGCACAATATAAATTTAAGGACGAAATGCGTGATTTAGTATAAACATTTGTTAGAATGCTTTTCTTGAAAAGTATTTTATACTTGTTTTAACTGAAGTGTTGTGGGTAAACCTTTCGCATTGATTAAAGTTAGTCTGTGTGTTATTGAATTTTAGAGCGAGGTATAGATAGATCGATTATCTAAAATGAACTGTAATTTTACATACGTCAATATAGCAGGCGTTGATAAAGTCGGAACCTGGTGGAATAAGCTTAACTCTGTGCTCGTCATCTGAAGAATACACAGCCAGTAACTTGTTGTCATTTCTTCAACTACTTCAGTGTCATGTTTCATTATAAACATGATCATAGGAAATAAAATGCTTAAAACAAATTTGATTCAAGAAAATCAAGGCCTGATTTAAACTGGGACGTACCTTTGTAATTTACTGAAGCATGCTTAGGTTTAACAATTCAAACTAAATCACTTAAACTTTGAGACAAAATGTATCTACGTTTGATTTATTTACTTATGAACAAGAATAACCAATAATCTATTAATTAAACATTAAACATGCATTAGACTATTTTTACCCTCATGCAACCATGTTACTGTGACATTGTTGACATTTTGTCATTCGAAACATTACTTTAAGACATCGCCAAAATGTAAATCACACAAACATTATACTACTCGACAGCTATTACGCTAAAATACATGCCGTCAAATATCTTAAAGTCTTCGAAAAACATGGAACCAATCACTCACATGGATACACGCCATTGTATCTGTTCTTGAGAATATTCTTCTCTAACTTCGCATCTTCACACGACTTGATAAGGCCTCGTGGTAGTTTCTGTACGAGTATGAATCAAATATCAATTACCATTTTGTTTTCTTTAATGTCCATTTGTGTCGATGTGGTAAAAATGACGAGCAAGCTAATTATGGTGTGATTATACTTACCGAATATAACAACTTCCACATCGATGGTAAGCGAAAAGTCATGTTGGCATGTTTAACATAACACTACCCGAAACCATGAGGCTGCAACGACACAAGGCAAGTACTTGAACCTCTCGGTCCTCTAAAACTTTTCACAGCCATATAACATATCGCTAGATACCATGACATTCTCTATTACATCATTTAACCTCGGTTCAAACATGCCTTTAATTGTATGCAGAATTAAATGTATGACACAACCGGTTAAATAAAATACATACTGAGAAAATAAAGAGACATAGAACATTCATAAGGAAAAGTGGGAGATATTATACTTAAATAACCTGAGAAGGAGGGAATATACAAATTTTCAATAATGCTATCTTGTCTTACAAGAAATTCTTCCTGGTAGAATTCTTCTCCGTGTGTATCAACAAATTTAGCCAGTTCCTTGACGGGAAGTTTACCAAATGGTTTCCGTTTGTCGTCAACTTTTCCGCTGAAGTACGTAGAGTCAAATTCGTCATTCTCCTCCAACACGTCTGATAAAATGAAAAGATACCCATTTTATTAACTCATTAAGGTGTATACTTATTATCACAGTTGCTTAATTTATACAGTCAAACACTAAATAAATAAAAATAACTAATTATATTGTTAATAAAGTGTCATATATATCAAGTACCAACACAATTCTTACCCGTAAGTCTAAAATTGTAGTTCTCTAGATTGATAACATTAAAGTCTCCCTTGAAACGTGTCATTGATCTGAAACAAATAAAATACCAGTGTCATGATATTTCGTGTCATAACGATGACTATTTTCTGACTTCGAAAATCGGAATATTTACTGGTCTTTGGGCAAAAATATCAGAAACAATATTCTTGAGAAATTTCACGTGTTGGATTGAACAAAAACCACAACAACACCTAATTAATTAGGAAGGCCACGAATTAAAATAAAAATCCATTTGCATTGGATAAAAGACACAATGTTCAAGCATAAACTGTCTCTGTTTGCTTTAAATAATGGAAATCAATATTGTAATTCTATATGCATCATATGCCTTATGCAAAATGTTCAAAATTACTTTTTAGTTTACCAACAGTTTGTTCCTGATCTTTTTATCACATTTTTTTTAGTTTACCAACAGTTTGTTCCTGATCTTTTTTACGACTACCATAATGCAGGAAGTATACACAGACAACAATATGATACTTAGGAATAAAGAATACGAGTTATATTGTCGGTAAGTTGATCTTCTCTTCCGATCAATTTTGAAAGGCAGTGTTAGACTTAACTAATGACTGGACAGTTCATATTTACTGACGTACTCAATAATCTCAGAAGTTAACTGAGTTTATTCGACTTCATCCTCATTGTACATTCGCACTTGATTGACGTGTAGGGTCGAACAAGACCAAGTTCTTTCAGTTGTCACTAGATTTAATCATAGTTAAAGATTGTGTCACTGCAATCCTTATATTAATCTGTGAAGCAATTAAAGTTAGTTTGCTTTGTCCTAAAAGTATGCAAATTTTATAATATAAGTACAGAAAGGGTGGATTACAATGAAAACTTATATTCAACATTAAAAAAAGTACCAATGCATCTATCTAACCTTCGCTTGACAAAAATAACTACCAACACGACCACAATGGCTACCACTAGCCCGGCTGCCACGGTACCTCCAGCCACTGGACCTACTAATGATGAGGATTCCTGTTGCACGACTGACAAAACCGTCGTTGGTATGATTGTTGTAGTAGAAACGATGTCACAGTGGCCAGTTATGTTGCATTTCCCATATTTACATTTAGATGGACAACTCATTGTACAGTCTTTACCATGGAGCCCATCCGCACAACTTATACATGATCCGCTTGTTTGTACGCATTTCGTACAGTTTTCGATACACTCCATAGTGCAGTAGTCTCCATAGAAGCCGTTTTTACAGTTATCACATTGACCACTGTTTCTATTACAAGAGTCTTGACAATTTTTTGAACAATTCAGTTGACACGTGACTCCATAATGACCCGGCATACAGTTATGACACGTACCAACTAATCTTTCACAGCTACTAGGTTCACAAAAGTTGCTGCATTTCTTTTCACATTGAACACCGTAAAAACCATCTTTACATTTGTCACATAGACTTGTGTTAGCTGTTGACGATTTAAAATTGGGTTTACATCCGAACAGACAATTGTTTGAATAATTACTACACATAATTGCATTTACCACATTACATCCGTTAAAGCAGGAGCAGGTTTGAGAGGAATTGCAAGAATAACATATTTGTTTACATCTGAGACAAGTTGCACCGACCTCATTTAGATAAAATCCGACCTTACATGACGTGCAAAGTGTTGATGATTTACTACATGTTTCACATGTTTCAGCACATTTAGCACACTGACTATTATCATTTAAATAATACCCAGTCTGACAAGATGTACAGTGAGTAGCCGATTGACATTTCGTACAATTACTGGGACAATACGACTGACACTGATACTGGGACGTTGTGGAGTAATATCCATCCTTACACAGAGTACACCTGGCTTCACCTTGTTGGGCTTCTACACATCTTATGCAGTTATCAGGACATCTGCTCCAGCATTTTCCACCGTGGTATCCATCTTTACAGTTGTCACCACACTGTCCAGAGCCGTTAGATGGACACGTTACTGAGCAGCAGGGACATGTTGCTGTGTTGAAGCATTCTGGCGCTGGCACACTTATAGCTTGACAACGAAGAAGACCTGAAGTATAAAATGTAAAATGGTTGAAATGTTGTTTTTAGAAATAAAATCAATTAAATTCTAACTGGTAAGAATATAAATAGCTATCCGAATCGTATCTTGGTGTTACTCATTTAAGAATGATTAACTCTACTCTGCCTTAGAGGATTATTCACCAAGTTACACTTTTCATATCAATATCAAGTAACAGTTTTGGTTTACGTTCTATCGTACGTTTAGAGTGTTGTGGCTCGTGCCGTTTATCATTATTCTATGGTACTGTGGTAAATACGTATCAGGAAAATTGTTTTGGCTCGTGCAGTATCATGCTTCTCGATTTCAGAAAGCAAAACAGCTTCATAAACATGTCCTCTTCATTTGTTGATTTCATTGACTCAATATGGCTTTTACTGTCATCCTTTAATGAATGAACATTGATTAATAAAATGTTTTCTAAAAGCAACTTTATATACGAAGTGTTAATGAGTGACCAAATTAGTAAATCTAGGGCATAGTGCTCTACTTTCGATCTTTGGGACTATAAATATGGAATTTCAACTTCCCGAAATGAAGAGGTTTTAGTCAAAGGTCTCTTCTCAAGTTAAAGCCCATGAATATTATGCACATTTTAATAATAGCGGCACTTAGCCATACCTCAGTTATTGTCACACGACCAAAACTGTTAAAAAGTAAAAAGTCACACAGCGAGAAATTTTTACAGGATCTGGCGTTAATACAGCACATCATGTTAATAATAGATATTTCTTATCACTAATAACTAATTGTCTTAATTTCAATTGCAGCATACTTTTGTATCCGCTTTATGCTAATGCTTTTCATGTTCGAAAAATTTTGACATTTTTAAATGTTGACATTCAAGATTGAAGTTGACCTCACAGTGTTTTCACCTAAAAGAGATAGATAAAAACAAAGCAATAATAAGCTAGTACAACTGAGTTTAATGCAATATCGTCACAATTGCTTAAGGACCTTCAAGATAAATCAGGTTATTGCAGCCTTTACTTGGAGCAATACGTTAACAGTATGCTTAGGGCAATAATAAAATAAACATCTCCTCTGTAGAATTATTGTTGATAATTGGCCGTATTAAATATGCTTATATATCTGTCAGTGCATGTCTGTTAAACTGTTCAAGACAATATAAATTATTAATGAAATTAAACAACAAAGAAGGATGGTAAGTTTTATTTAATAAAACGTAATGAATTAAAATTTGAATACCATTTGACACTAAAATGTAAGTTGTTGAAAGCATTCAATGTTGACGAAAAATAGCAAAATTAACAAAGGCAAGACAGTATCAGCGTATATCAGCGTTTTTGTAATATAATTACAAATAAATTGCATAAGTTAGCGATATTGTTTATCGTCCTAACACTTTTGTACTTGCATATTTTAATGCAATAAACGATTCAAGTGGTTCAATAATTCCACTTTGGTGAATCGAGTACTGTGATTGACTATTCCATTTGAATTGGATCGGTTGATCTACTAAGCAGATAGAGCCTACCTACTTTAGCAAAACAAAAGAGAAACATACGTAATCATGTTTTTTTTTAAATACATTGCAGCGAAATATACGATCATTATAGCAACTTCCAGCTTTTTGGTGAAGGAAGACACCAGACACATGTCAGCGTAGAACTACCAGTACACTGCAAGTCAGCTGGAAGACCTTCCCACATTAAATCCTTTGCCCCAAAACGGTACTCGAACCCACGAGAGACTAATCAGTCAGAGGAGTTACACAGGACCTTTTTAAACTTGACAAAATGTATACAGCCAAAAGGCCACTTACGGACACCATTTTGCACGATTCTAAAAGATTCAAAAGCTAATTAATTAATTCAGATAATTCACAGATTGTCGATTTTGATTATTTCTAATCCTTTAAATTTTGTCAAGCTAAAACGATTACATATTTATTATAACTAGCATGGCCTTGGTATAATACAAGTATATTTAATTCGGATTTGAACATGTAAGTAAGTAATTTTCTTTTCTATAACTGTAAGCAAAAAAAGCAAGTTGTTAAGCTTCGATTTTTTTTCGTTAAAACATGTCTTTTAAATCACATTTTAGCGCTAAAGATTTCAAACAAATTCGCCAAAATCACATTTATGAAAGAAAACTGTAAATAGGAATTTGTTTCGTACGTTATTAGCATGATATCTTATCATTATATTATTCTCTCAGGTTGCATTATTTGTTTAACCTGACTAGATAAACAGTTCATATCCTGTCAAACATTCAAAGCGTTTCAAAGACCATACAAATGGTTCAATCTTATTCATTGTACTTATATCATGAAAGATTTTTTCATATATAATGTATTTACCAAGTTATATAGAAGTTATCGTGGAGAAATCAGACACTGAGTTAACACACATATTAACTTCTTGTATATCTTGTAATTGTATATCTAGCTAATGCAAAACAATAGATTCGACAAGAAAGTATTTTTACATTTAAGACATATTATGTTAATACAGTACTTACTGCTTTGCCGGACCACAGCGATCAATGCAACGCCACAAAGTATCTGCAAGATGAATATAAGATTTGTCTTTATTCGGCTTATACTTTATTATTAAAACAAAACTCAGGAGGGCCCGGCGCTTGTGTTTGTAAAACCGACTTTCAAAAAGTACAACAAGAATGTAACACGTATTACGGTTATACAGATATTGCATAGGAAAAGCCCAATTAGAAAACTTAAATGTTTATTCCGTGAAAGCTTTTATATAAATATGTATAACATACATATAAACTTATGTCACTCCAAATAATCTAACCAAAATACGGCTTTAAATATTCAAATGCTAATGTTAACCGACATGAAGTAGGAAATACGTTGTAGTTCACCTTTACACATGTCTCCATATCTAATGTTCCGATGAAGGAAAAAACAGCAACAGTTCTATAAGAGTGTACGCTCACTCTCTATCTTTCTATCAATGTATAAGTTAACACAGGTACATGCAGTCACGACTCGGTATCCAGTTTGATAACACCTGACAAACAGTTCAATACCACTGTGAACCACGTTTTCTATATCTAGAGTTACATGTTATCGCAAATATTAAAGGGAGTAGCATTGTGCAGTTTTAAATATTTTATTGTCTTTCGATATAGTAATTATTTTGTGGAGTGAAATAGTTAAAACAACACGTCCATTGCTGAACTAGCTTCGATAAACGTTTTGCTGAAAAAAAACAACAACAAAAAAACAACAACAACAACAACAACACACACACACACAAAACAAAGCTACACAGTTTGTTATGGTTTATTTTCTTATAAGTGCAATTACCATGCATTTATCCATAAGCCACCCGCATGTACAAACTATTTAGGTTATGCAAATATGACAATAACGTATTGTCAACACATTTTGAAGCAGAAATAACAGAATCTTATCGGGTTAGCGTTAGTCACACAATTAACCTAGACGATATTTATCAAAAGCCATTATTCTTTCCTCTTTGAAATATTTTATTGAAAATACTAGCACAACAACTAAGATATATAAGTATAAAGCTGCTATTTTAAAGTAATATTAATGATACCAGCAAAAATAAAGTTTCACTCCTTTAGCAAAGATTAGATCAGGAAGTTTGAGGCTAGCAAACAAATCTTAACAACTATGACAAGCGAAACCCGAATCAAAATGTGTACATCGTCAGATAAAATTATGACACGTCCAAGTGATGTGACTTACGGAAACAATAACGTGTCAAAATTATACATGTAGAACTTTCTTAGACAACCTAAATTTCCTTGTTATTTAAAAGCATATATTTTATGCCATTTAAAAGAAAAGTTCATTTTAACATCGATGTGTTGCTTTTGTAAAAATAAAACAAAAATACTGTCGAACATTGTCTTTACTTGTACAAAGTGTTACAATTCTAGTTTGGTCATAAACCCGTTTCAAACGCTTTGCAACATAGAGAAATGTATTGATTATTCCGCATACGATCAAAATTGATACAATGCGCAATGGCTTTTGGAAGATCGAGAATACTTCTAAAACTCAAAACTCCCAAAATCTTATGTTGTTTTTTTGTCTGAGATATTTCTTTCCTTTTGTTACGGAAATAGGTTACTTCTAATCTACGGTCAATTTCAACCATTCAGCACAAGGGGATAATATTTACAATCAATAATTTATCACGACAAACAAATTCTTCTTCTTCACTAGCTATTTCGGTGCTGCTGTCCATTCCAGCCGTGTCGTTACTTTCTAAGTCATTCAGGAACACATCTTTCTCGGGCAGAAAAGGTCGTGTTTCTTTATTCTTACCGCCTCCTCATCGGCATATCGCATGCTTGGCTCCATTTTACTAACCCGATTGGGGCATTGATCAGCTTGAGAAAATCACCGCTCCTGAAAAAAGAAATGTCGAAATGTCAGTAAGGTCCCTAAAACTTGAGAGTATGAGGTGCTTCTGTGAATTCTACAGATGTCTTAATTGCGTTAGAATATAGGGTCGGGGAGAAAGTAAGGAGGTAGCCATAAAACCTCATGTCCATCGGGTTTTAGTAGTAGGTACAGGGAAAACTACGGTGGAGTTTGACATTTTGGAGAACCTATCTTCGTCATATGTTCATCCAAATGAACACACTGGTTCCACGTCCATTCCTGTAATGAAAATAGAACTAAGTTCAATTAGCGGTCTGAAACGATATATCTATACGCTAGGTGTAATTCCGGATCGCCGATTTACTTCCAACAATGTAATGATTTGAATAATCTAAATTGCTTTAGAAGTCCGCCATTTTGAATAACTTTATTCTCTGTGGTAATGTGCTTAATGGAGTAAGTATACCATAGATGCGAACGCGTTAACATCGTAGGCAAAATGGAGCATACATGATGGTGACAACCCCAATACTTTGACACCGGACCTGGTAGCGCAATCGGTAGAGCGTCGGCTCCAGGTACGGGAGGCCCCGGGTTCGATCCCGGGCCGCGACATACCAAAGTCGTTAAAAATGGTTGTGGTATAGCTCCCTTGCTAACGCACAAGCAAATATAAGGGTAGTTCCACGACTGGTTGGCACGGTGTCAGGATAATGCGACTGGGTGTGGTATCATGCCAGGTGTTCACGGCATTCTATACACAGTGAAGGTGTGATGGGACGATAAACCCAATAAACAAACAAACCAATACTTTAAACCTGTATGTGATTTAGGTATGCCCCAGTTGCTGTGTCTATCTCCAGATTTCCCCCGCTATGCTTGCCATTTTTCAATTGAGATGACCGTGGTATCGCTTAGCATTTATATCTATCCACTCTGACAACGTGCAATATCGCTGTGAATACAAGTCAATCTAAACTGGATTGTCACTCTGCTTAAATGATTATACATCTTAGCTGATTTTCAAACTTATAAACACGTCATATCCAATTAACCAACCAATAAACGAAGTCTAACGTCGATGCTTCTAGAGTAACCTTCCTTCGCAGTTTGACTGGTGACAATACACAGTTGTCGACTTTTGATATATATTCTTGCCAAAACGTATAACATAACGACTCATAATCCATACCCAAATATGAGAGAAAATGTAGCATTACAAATATATTTATAACTGATAAAAATGATAATACATAAATAAATAAAGGTCATTGATACTCAACGGTTTTGTACAAGTATAACATCTTTACAATTTAAAAGTAAAATTGCTTTTGGACTAGTAATATTAATGTTGTAAGATTCAATTAATTTAACTTATTACAAAATCTCTGTTAATATTGGTATTACACGGTAGCCTAGAGAATTTTATTGTTTTATACAGTACTAGTTATTTGGTTATTTAACTGTAATATTAGAAATAAAGATTCCTATTTTGTGATAATAATTTTTAAAGATGTGTCCATTTCGATAGCCGTTAGATTGCCTTTTTCTATATCATGTGATATGGTATTATTTCTTTATGTTTGAAAGACTTTTTATGAAAAATTGGTTGCACTGGAGCACAATAAATAAAGATACCTGTATAACTATATAAGTATACAGCTGTCATGAGAAAGTGATATTAATTAAAGGTTTACTCCTTTAGCAAAGATAAAATGATGCATTTCTTGTTTTTTATTCTTCGTCTTTTCTACTTTTAAACGTGATTTGCGATATATTTATATACATGGAATAGATGTTTGTGTATAAAACATAATATTATGATATTTTTAAGTTTGTGATTTGAGTACCAGTGGATTTAGCCATCGATGTGTTTTCTTAAAAAAATAATTAATTAGAATATTCTTTGCTTGAAACAACACGCTTTACTTCGACTTGTATTTTAATTAAGTCTAGTTTTTTTTTTCGAAATGATACCAAACTAAACCATATTATTGATATCCAGATGGCACACCATAAAAAAGAGCCAACAACAAAATGCATTCCATTTATCAAACAAATGTCAAGTTAGAACAATGTATAGATTTTGCAGAGGGAAATATGCATCATATTTATAAAATTACAATTTTGAACTGATACAAATCGTTATTAAAAGGTTACCAATTTGATTTAAGTCCACATGTTCTTTTTAAGTTCCGCTGTGTTAAATAAGGTTTAAAGTCAGTTTTATTTAATCCACCGTTCTAATACAATAATAGTAATTCTAAGGTATAATCGTACACTATTATATGATCACATATAAAGGTAAGGAATGAATAAACTGCATTTTTATATATGCGGTGTCAAATGTCTGTTAATACAGAATGTAACTGCTGAATTTAAAATACAACTTTAAGAAAAGTATTGAAATCTCCCCAAGTATTTTTCAAAAATAAAACCATGAAGCTGATCCAAAAAATTCTATGAGATAAATATCAAACCTAAAACCGGACCGTCACAATGTGATTTGGGAGGAGCTTTCATATCATTAAGATAACATTATGTATATCGCCAAGTAAAATACTACTCGGATAAGGTATCTATTCATATTTATGTTCTCTTCCTGTGCGCATATATAACAAAAACAACAATTAATATTGCTGCTTGTGCTTTCCAATTTAAGCATCCGTTTAGCTAAAACTAGGAAAATTTACCTAAAAACAATGTCAATTAATTTACTTCTTCCATTTTATTGAAGCATATTTAATTGAGAATGACGTTTTACCAGCTGTCGTGAAATTATTTTATGCATATAATATTGACGAATATTTCATAAACCATGGCGTTGGTAAGAAACATATCAGGAATATGTTGTAAATGTTACGAACACTCTTCAGAATAGTACCTTACAATTAAAATTTCTACATGCCGTTAAAAAGATGATTGCTTGTAAAAATCATAAAATAAAACCTAAATTATACCATACAGAGCATTAATTAATTCAGAGTAATTCGCACTTGTACACCTTTAGTTTACGTTAATTTTACAACTTTTTATATCAGAACCACAACTGTACACGACACAGTATGAACATAACATGTTTTGTCCATAAATTGTATTGGAATTAACTTTTTATTATATGATTTGTGAATTCTTTAAAGTTGCTTTGATATATATTCATTACAATTCATTTTTGTTTAAACGGTATCAGATTAAGAATTGAAAAATAAACACAACAAATCATTAAAGTGGTATTAATCTTTATTAAGCTAACTTTACAACTATAAAAAGTAATACATATTGCATACAATACATATTTATAAATATTGATTTCACCGGATAATGTTTCTGTTAGACATATAATTTTATCATTGTTGGCAGCAATAGTTTTCACAAGTCATTTTGGCTACGTATGAATCTTGCCATTGAAGGCGTGTCTCACTTAGAAGGGTGGTATTTGCATTTGAAATTGATGTAGCTTAGTTTTAATCTTTTAATCATTATAACAATCAAGATCCTGAGGAAATTTATTTCGTACGTAGCTTTATTTTAAAAAATGTGAGTATTTTCAGAGTAGCTTTATAGCGCTTTCGCTGATTTAAATAATATGAAACAATAATGTACAAAGAATCATTTCTTGCCGTCGTCCGTTTTCTCTTCGTATTATAAATACAGTTCTTTATAATGTACTTATTTTGTACTAACGTGCCATTTTAAAAACTTATTTAGGTGACAAATTGTCATGAAAAGCTAAACACTTTTCCTGCTAGACCTAGTACCCATTTAAGAATAAAATGTCATAAACTAGCTTATAACAGGAAGGTTTTCTAAATATGTAATGTCTGGCCCAAGAAAATATTAATAAAAGTATTATATTTTTGTTATGTTATGTATGTAATATTTCATATTATATAATTTCATTTAAATTATATAGGAAATGTCACCCTGGTCAATTTTAATGTATCGATGGCACGTAAGAAAGACAGCAGGTTTTTTTTTCCACAATATTCCGGATATGTACAATATTTTGTTATCATTCAATTTATGATGTTTAATTATCTAGTATATGAAATAATGTACAGTTATAGACACATCAATACGTATGCTTATTTAACAAAGCACACAAGAATAACGTTTTAGTTACAACTTTCAAAGGCAGCTTATTTTGAAAGTATAATTTTTATAGTCAGTTTGTATCATTTAGTAATTCTATGTTTAAAGACCGGATTATATCAGATTAAGATTAGGTATTTTAACTTGCAACATCTAGCGCAGCAAATTTGTCTACATTTCATTGTCACTTTATTATTGCTAAATTTGATTATTACCATTATTACCATTTAAGGTTTCTTTCTTTCTTACGTCGAGATATATCTTCTAAAAATTTAAACGTCACGAAAAATCAAACTCGAGTAATTAATAATGATACTATTACTACTACTATTGCTACTACTTCTACTACCACCACCACCACCACCACGACCACAAGCACCACAAAAACAACAACAACAACAACTACTACTACTACTACTACTACTACTACTACTTCTACTACTCCACCTCTTCCTTATATTACTTCTACTACTACTACTAATTCTACCACAAGTGCCAATAAAACTAATAAGCATTATTATTATTATTATTATTATTATTATTATTATTATTATTATTATTATTATTATTATCATTCGGCCTTGTTTAAAATACAAAAAAGATAAATTAACACAATAAAAATACAACAAATATTGCAGTTACAATCACGAATAGACAATAAGCATACCTAAATTTGGTACTTGCAGATACAAATTAGTGAATATGGGCGTTATGTCATGGAATTCATACACATTTTAAACCTCATGTACCTACGAATCGTATATCAAAATTTCGTTGTCTGTCTGTCTGTCTGTCTCTTTCCCTGTCATATATATTTTATTCATACAAGAAACAAGAGAAAAACGTGCAAAAAAGGCTCTTACAAGAATCGATCAATAGGACTTTTGTGTCCAATGCAGAGGTTCTCCAGCTGTTTCCCTTTATGAGTTTCATATTACAACCAACAGTCAATATTGCATTCTCCTCAACTTGCGATCCTTACTCCAACTGAAATTGTATATCTGAGTATGTAAATATAAACGAATTTAAGAAATGTTTACATCTAGGTAACTATGTAAAGTGCAAGCAAGCTTTATCACACAAAAGAGCGCGTGTAAGGGTGTGTAAGGAGGTCAACCTTCACCGTGTGGTTTTTAGTTTCCCTTAAAGAAAAAAAATCGGCCTTAGAAAAAAAAGATTGACAATTAAGGAACCATCTAATTGCACCAATAAGCACACAATCAACATAGAAATAACGACAATTCTACACATTACAGTATATAGCAGATTCAGCTACGGATTCCTCATGCTTCCTTAAATCCAGAAATTGCTGGACTGCTTTGTAACAGAACAGGATTTGCTCCTGAAAAGATAACGAAAGTAAAAACTTATTTTGTTCCATTGAACTTTACTATCTAATTATAATAAAGATATTTAAATTGTCTAAATCGAAGGCAAACATAAAAGTTATCACTTAAAAAATATAAAAATATGCCAGAATACTTTTTTGCAAGTAAAATTAAATCTAAAATTTCCATAATGAACAGTTCGGTTGGACATAGTTTTGCTTAAAAAAGCATTTCCTTGTTGCAGAATGTAAAAAGAAAGAAAAAAAAAGAAAAAAAAGGAAAGCCCCTTATCATTAGCTTAATTATACTTGAACGTTTCCTTATCAGTGTATTATATATTATATTCAGTATCGAAACAGTTGTGACCGATCACTGTATAGTGGTTCAATTTGAATATATAGGAATGCTGTTTTATTAATTTAATCATGTATTACTTTGTTAGGGATGGCCAGAGGCCTCCTGACCTTGACCTGTCTCAGGGTATTGATCAAGCTAACCTCTCCTTCGAGACCTATCTTCTGGACAAGGTTTGAGACGGCACAATACAGGCCGCTACGCTCTGCTGCATTTCTGAGGATATAAGACACATACATGTATTTTAATGATATCGAGGTCCGTATTACTAGCACACTGCACAACAGTTTCAGTGAATAACATGAAAAGTAGGTGTAAATGATAGACAATATGTAAACTATTACTTAAACACTTACAGACAGTGAACTAGCACCGGACAATGATCAGCACCTCTATCGGCCATAGCGTCAACATCCTGGACGAGCTGGAGGAAGTAGGAAACATCCGGAACTCGGTTCCCGTGAGGCCAATGATGACACTGGTAGTGGTACACGGTCATGGTTGAAGAACCCGACTGAAGTGGAATCAGCATTTGTACAAAAATGAGTTTTCATGCAAAAAGAATGACATCGAATATATTATCAAAATATATACTTAAGCTATTTACACAGACGAAGTAAAGTAGTTGTATGTTCCATTTGGTGACGTAAAATATTGTTCTTTTAAAGCATGATTATATAAAAGGGTAAACACTTAATTTGTCGCTGAAAGGAATCTACAACTTATATTATGGTGTTACCGGAAAGCATAATGCGAGGACAAAGTATAACGAATATAAATTATTGTGATACAAAAGCCATAGCTCATCTCCAATAACTCGTTTACAACGTGTTTTTGCACCGAAAATGTAAAATATATTAAGATATTTTACCCATCCACCCACTGCAGACAAATCTAGACTGACGTTTTCTCGGAAGAAATAAAAGAAACATGTATCTACTTTAATAACAATGTGTACTTGATTAATTATAGATGTATTGTTCTGTATCCTTTTTGACTAAAACTAGGACCTTAGCAGAAATATCATTTGCATTTAATCTTCAATTTCGAACACACAATGATCTCTTTTCAAGAAAAGCAAACGAAACAATGCCAAAAAACAATCCCACCCTCTGATTGTGTTGAATAGTCAGTTTCCTCAGGATGTAGCTGGGATTGTTGTCCAACTCCTGTGTTTCGACCTCATAGACCCCAGATGGATGGATGAATGCCTCACTGTTTGTCCAGGAAAAGTACTCCCCAATTGTCTTTGAATCAAGACAAACAATTCATTACAAGATATCGTTTGAAAATGAAAGGTTCTGTCGATTTAAATCGTTAACAACTAAAAAACCGCTACATATCTCTAAAGGTCTCTGCAAGTAGTTTGGAAACATAAAATACATCTGGAAAAATTATTTGCGTGTAGAAAACCTTACTAACCATAATCATTTAATCATAATGACACAATGTCCTCATTAAACCCTTTTATGTCATAGTTTAAAATTAAATTATTATAAATACTCGATTTTTTTAAATGTTCCATCATTTGAAGGACACGTTACTGCATGTGTAATAAAACTAATTTGCAAAGCCATGCGTCCTTTTTAATAACACATACGAGTTTTGAAGATTAACATTCAGTAAAAGAGGTTTGATAGTACGTCTCTTTAAACATTGAAATAAAATCGCCTTTACCGGATCTTTAAGACGAGGAGGGTCCATGGAGACAATGCAGGAGCAGGTTTCTTGTGTGATGAGAGTGAGGAAATCCTTCACGGTGTTAGGAAGTGGCGTCTGGCAGACCAGGAAACGGCCCTTTATCTTGTAACCCTTAAAGTAACAAGTATAGTTAATAGGTAGACAAATATGGCTACCACTTTCTTAAAAATACATAAATTTTCTATGTGTAACCGAAAGTAAAATTTATTTTGTCTTTTAGAAGATAGCTTCACTTACAACATCGCATGAAAATTGACAGGCTAGAAATTACTTTCTTAAAATAACCTATATCTGTTTATAGTCAATTTAAGGTACCTCTGATTCAATTTACATGTTTCGTTAGACTAACACTGAGCTTTGATATAAATACTTTATAAAGATCAAGCCAAGCCCATTGTACGGCTTTTACAGTTGTTTATTATTTATGAAATTAGCAAACAGTTTTCCTACTTACGTTCACATAGACCGCATTGATGTAGTTACATTCACCAAACCTTTTCTCAACATAGATAAGTGGTCTGTTGAGCGATCCTGGTGGAGAATTGATTGATATGTCTATTATACATTGTTCGTTATTATTGTACTGTTTGTTGCTTTAAACAATGACTAAACCTGGACGAGGTTAAATATACATTTTTCGAAAAGAATATTAAAACTAATTAACATTGTACAGTAACCTGATTTGCATGTACCAGCCTTATTTTTCATTTTTGCGCTCACGTCAATAAATTATTAGTTGTTTAAATTCACACTCAGAGCTAATTAAAACATATTAGACATTTATTACAGACATTTTCCGAAAAAAAGGCTTTTTGTTCTTGTTCTTGTTTTTTACAGCTGATCTCAGTGACAGACAGCATTATTGAGGCAAACACTTTAGTTACGAAATATGTTTCAAATGCTGAGAATAGTCAATAAGAAAATGTGTTCCCACCTGGTATATCAGCCCCTTCCCTGTTTAAACCATCATAGCCTCTATTTATTGTCCTTGCATCTTCTTCTCCCTCTCCTGGTTTCTCGGGTTTCGACATAATCTGAATATTAGTAATACTATGATACAGCTTAGAGCCAAGTAAACATAACAAGCACAGTTTTGGAAATTGTATAGATAAGAGGCTTAAATTTGTTCTGTACATTCGCTCCCAGTACATATAAAACTCGTAAATATTATTAACATCTCTTTGGCTTCAGTGTTCTATTTTCCTTCCCATTTAACTAAATTTGCCAATTATGCAGACCATTATCCGAAATCAGACAGTAATGTACTATATGAATAGATCTTTCAGTAAGTGCAAGTGCAACGCAGCATCTCACTTATCACTTTTCAATTAAGGGTTATCTAAATAACATAGACTTGAAATAAACTGAAATTAAAACAACATTGTAATCCTCTGTGTTCTGTAGTTAAATAATATTTGATTTCGGTAACTCGCGCAAAAAATGGTAAAGGTCTGACATCCAACAAATTGGGAATTTTCTTTTTCCTTAGACATTTAAATGTTCAAGTCTTTTATAAGACTTTTTTAAGAAAAGTTCAAAACGGAAATGTGCACTTTAAAGCATATAACACAAATATAGTGTTGCATGATTTAAAATTACGTATATTTTCCATTTCACAGACTCCACCTTTGTAATATTCCTCACCTATGATGTCTACATATACTTATATTGTTCAACTGAATAGGTAAGTATTACAAATAAACATGAACTAAAATACTACTAAAGTCTGTGCTGCACCATAGTAGGTTATTTGGTAGAGACACTGAAAGACGTAACTTCAACCTAACTTACTTTGAAAATTGTTTTATGTCGTTTGTCTGTCATTGAATCCATAAACTGTGGAAATTTAGTTTCCTTGATCGGTTCACAGTTGAAGGTCAATGCATGCACAACGGCCCGATGAAGAAACTCATACTGTTGCTGTAAGATGACGTTTAACATATTTACTTGATATAAAATTGCATAAAACGAAATTTCACTTGGTTGAAAAACCTTTATTAAGTCAACTCCCGATGCAGGTGCTTACTGTTAGTTGTTTCACTTTGACGGGGTGTTGTTATTTATACTGTTTGTTTGCTAGAAAAACCTTCAGGCAATGCGAGGTTGGAGCGCTCCACAAACCAGGTTCAAGCACTCCAGTTGGCCTTTTTGCCAATTGACCGTTCCAAGGCGGTAACCGATGGTTTTTCTTTATGTGTATTATGTCTCGTCTATGTGTTTTTGTCACTTTTGCATCTACCTTGTTTGCCTTTGTCTACTGGTAGATAAAATTTAAATATCTGTGAAAATTTTGATAGGACCTTTTCTTATTTACCTATTGCAATTTTAGGCCCTTGCATCCGCCTATTATGTAAAGCCATGTTGTCACACACAAAAATGTTCGAATGAGCATTACTTACCGTTAATCAGAATCAAGCACGAATAGGAACAACGTAAAATGAGTAGTAAACTGCTCACCCAAGTTTGCACCATGGATGTCCTCTGCTCTCTCATCCGGCTGACCCATTCAAAGATGTCCAAAGATTTCTGCGCTTTTCCCTGATGAATCAAAATGTCCAAAGCGATGTACGTCCCAGTACGACCGATACCAGCACTAAGCCAAAATTGATGGGAAGCATAAAAGGTCATTGTCACGTTACTATTCGATAGCGGTTATTTATTCCTAATAATAAGCCGGGAAAAAAACAACAGTTAAACAGTTAGGCTCTTGAAAAAGGCACAACTGCCGTCAAATTAAACTGACGTCCGCATGGGAATGCTTGATCATGTGCTTGTTTTATGGTCAAAGACAAATAAAGAATTTGTTTCTTGATTCTAGTTATTATCATAATATAAGTATTAAAAAAAACATATTACGAAATAATGCCAGGCTATATTGAACAGAATATATGACAAAGTCCTATGAGCATTGCAACATATACCAAACTCCGAAAAGGCACAGAACAAAGGTATTTCACATGCAAACCAAGCGAAAAGCAAGAACAAATTCGTGATGAATCATTTAACAAAAAGAGCAAACCCGACAGCTACCGCCTTGGAAAGGTCAGTCGGCAATATGGACCGACTGAATCAAACATAATAGATTTGCACTTATATTATTATACTATACATATAGCCTTTCACGATTGTCATGAACAACAAAATTCCCAATAACCTGCAGTGCACAATGATGGGTCCGCCAAGAAAAGATTCAGTTGCCTTGACCTTCTGTCTGAATTCAATCAGGCTCGTGACGTCGTGAGGCACTTGTTTGTCAGGCCAGGCCGAGTAGTGAAGATGGTTGAGTGTCCTGTTTTCGCTGCCCTTAAATTTCAGTATAAATTAGATAAATAATTATAACTACATTATCTATTTAAACATCTAACAAACCTAAACTAATTCGTGTTGGAAGCACGGTGTAGTGCTGGTATATTATATATAATAATACGAATATTAGATAAACCATGTTATCGTGATTGAGAATGCCAAAATATGTGATTGCACAGAATGCAGTTAAGTTGAAAGATATGGTCTTTCAAAGATTTTCCTTAGTTTCCTAAGTTTCCAAAAGTTGCAATTACATTCAAATAATCCAATCAATAGCTTTTCATGTTTAATTTAAACTTTTTTTTACATAATGTAGAATCTGTTTACGTTAAACAAAACAAACAACAACAAAACACACATATACAAAAAACAACAACAAAAAACAAAACACAACAACAACAACAAAACAACTCGTATACAAAATTAAGCGACGCTTTTAATACTTAACTTAGATACAAATAAATATGTCCATACCATGGAGAGCGTCATTTTTCTCACGACGAACTCTGAGTAGAAATCCTCAGAATGTGACGTCACAATTATGTTACCGTATCGTAACGAACTTCCTACTTCAGGCCAATATTTCTCACACTTCATCGACTGAAATAAAACTTTGCATTAACATCAGGTCTCTTTCAGAGAAATCACCTCTTTAGTTTCTTTTACAGACCAATTTTAAATATAAATTTAAGTCCATACCGTTCTATAGCATATGTCATTTAAAATTATTTATCCAAGACTGAACATTCGCACCTGTCCTTCCATGAGATTGGCCAACATGACGATGACATCAGTTTTTTCTTGCCAGACCATCCTCCAGAATAGCTGGAAACCTTCCATCGCCTTGCGTGTAGGACCTGCAATATCGATAACACCGTTATCATTCATATTGGGACATCGAAAATAAATCAAATATGAAATGGAAGAAAGAGTCGTTTCTAAAAAATTATGTTGCAACTATATTGTATATGCTACCATGTGTATAATTACGCACATATAAGGTACTCACGTTAATTGTATTGATGATATTGATATTAGCTCCGACTTATTAATGTCGAATGCATGTGAATAAAGAATAGAGCAGTATAATTCTAGATACTATGGGGTTACATTTTTCAGCTATATTTACAGCAGTGTAGCTTCTTACTTCACAGGTGAAGAAGTTAATGTATTAACTTAAACATATGTTATTAAATAAACATGCATAATCCTGTCGCAATGAGGCACAAACGGTATAGGTAAAAGGTTAAATTATGGTGAAGTTATCTTGAGGGTTGTTTTACTTTTTAAGACATTTTGCATATTGCATTGCAGTGATGACTGCCGCAATGATTAAAACAATAATTGTGATAGTTATTACGTTTGATATCTAAAATCAGTTCTCAAAGCAAATTAAATCCACATACCCAATGATGATATATATTCCTTCCTCGTCTTAAAACCCTGTGAAAATTAAATTTACATGAAGACGATTGCCATGATGAGTTCAAGAGAAAAAATATGTTAAGAAGAAAGAAGCAGATGTAAATATTTTCAATTCTTTATTTGCGATTTCAAATGATATTATTTTTTCTTTTATTTTAACATAAATGTCCAAGCCTTCATGTCGTCTAAAGGAAACCATTTCTCCAAGGTTGAACTGTTTGAATAAAATGTTTTGCTTAAATTAATACAATAACGTGACTTCTCATACTGTTTTTCTTTAACTTTAAGACGAATTCAAGTTAATTAAATGCAACTTATTAGACGTCTCAACATTTGCTACCTGATGCTACAAAAGCTAGATCATGACAACCAATTTATTAATGTGTGCCTACCAACAAGGTTCTTAGTTTGTACATACAAGAACGCTTGATTAGGTATTTAATTATTCTTCCTTTACGTTAATGTTAATTCGTAGCTGCATTTAATGCAGACAGAATATCAAATACGATATTTGAACTGTGAAAAGAGCTATTGTGTAGGCTGTGTGTTTACCTACATCAATATGGCAGGCGTTGATAAAGTCTGAACCCGGTGGAAGAAGTTTAACTCTGTGTTCGTCATCTGTTGAAAAAAATCGGTAACTCTTTCCTGGACAGCTTTGAAAGAGGAGTTCATGTTTGTTTTTCCACTTTTAATATGAATGCATAATTAAATTGTTAAATTAAACATCAGCATTACAGAATGACAAATCTTAGAAGCTTTAAATCACTTATTTTGTTGTGCAGAAACGAACAAATGGAATAGTAGTAATTTTGATAGATTTCTGGTGCAGCTGTCAAGTACAATTAAATGTTATCTCTAAATATACGTTTCAACCTAATAATAATAATAGTGCAATGTGGGGTTTCTTATTAATACTTGAGAATAATGACAACATTATTCTAGAATTAATAGCCATATTTTTTAGAATTTGTTTATCGAAGTACTATTTTCCATGTGTATATTAATTTACAAGCACAATATTTTTACTTAAACTACATAGAACAAAAATGTACATGACATTAAGTTTTGATTAAAAGCGTGTGTAATTGCTTACAAGGATAGATCCCGGTGTATCTGTTCTTGATGACATTCTCCTTCAGCTTTGCATCTTCGCACGGCTTTATAAGGCCTCGTGGTAGTTTCTGGGAGGACACATTAAATGTAAATTGGTTTTATTTTATCGACAATGATACTAGTATGTTACGATTATAAAGCACTCTTTAAGTTACACGTTTTGATATTGCGCACCAACCCTGACTGGACAGTTGTTTCGTTAACAAATATGTACTTTACAAGTACCTTTGCGTAAACTGAAACTCTGCTTTAAGGTTAAATTTAAGAAGTATTCCTGATAAATGTGTTCATTTACATTGAATTTGTTGCCCAAACAGTGATGGTTTACATTGACAACAAAGCATTATGCAATTTCTCTAAATGTTTATTAGCAATTGAAGAAAATATTTGAAAATGACGAAACCAACATCTACGAAAATAGTTATTATACAAAATAAACATGCTAACAAGAAATTCTTCCTGGTAGAAATCTTCTTCGTGTGTCTCCACAAACCGAGCCAGTTCCCTTACGGGAAGTTTGCCACATGGTTTCTTCTTGTCTACAACTTTACCCGTGAAGTACGTTGGGTCAAACTCGTGATTCTCCTCAAGAGCATCTAAAATGATTCATATTTAGCATTAGTATACAGTTTAATGTCTGAATAGCTACAGTAAATAATGAAATAATTTTACATCATATCCTAACATCTTAATAAATTAACATATTTGATCTAAATCAAGCTTTCATCAAATATTAACCATTCTTACCAGTCCGTGCCAGATCATACTCGTCTAGGTTGATTACATTAATGTTCCCCTTGAAGCTTGACACAAATCTGAAAACACAGAAACGACAATATATGTTGTTAGTCCCAGCAAAGCACATTTTACCAATAGCAAGACAAAAAATGGTTACTGACGAAACCATAATTATTCTATGTATCAATTAAACACTAAAATCTTTAGCAGCAGCAAAGAAAGAATCGTTTATTACATATGGAAGAAATGTTGTCTTAAACAACATAAATAATATTGATATCTTTTTATTAGCATACCTTCTTCTATACAGCACAACGATTAGCATGACCACGATGAAAATCATTAGCACAATAGACACGGTACCTCCCGTAATGGGACCTACGAATCTGTTGGGATCTTCGGTAATAACTTGTTTAACCACAGTTGTAGTTGAGAATGGCGTAGTTATTGGAGTTCTACAATCGATTCCCGTAAAACTAGACTCACACCTGATACATGCACCATTGGTCATGTTACATCTCCCTTGAAAACAGTTTTCTGGACACTTATGTTGGCAGAAGCTACCATAATAGTTATTTTCACAATTAGTGCATGATCCATTGGCTTGCACACAAATAGCACAATTTGTTACACAGGTACGATTACAACTTATGCCAAAGTACCCCTTTGTACAAGAGAAACATTGCCCATTTATTGTATTACAGGTTTCACAGTTATCCGGACATGCTTTATCACACATGACTCCATAAAAACCTTTCTGACAGGTGTGGCATGTGCCACTAAGTCTTTCACACTTGCCAGGGTCACAGCCATCGCTGCAGTTACTATCACATTCAACACCGTATTTACCATCAATGCATTTATCACATAAAACTCTTGAGCTTGAGGAGTTAAAATTCTTCCTGCAACCATACGTACATTCGTGTGTATCATTTGTACAAACAGGTATACTGTCATTTTTACATCCGTTATTGCAGGAGCAGTTGGAAAACGAGTTGCAAGCATAACATAATGGGTTACATCTATGACACGTTCCACTGTCTTCCTCGAGATAAAAGCCGACTTCACATGAAGTGCACTTCGTTAATGAATGACACGTTGAACATGTTTTATTGCAAGAGGCACACCCATAAGACATTGTAAGAAAGAAAGATTTTCTGCAAGAGGTACATTTAGAGGCACTTAAGTCGCAAGTCAGACAGTTACTGGAACAAACTGACTGACATTGGGTCTGGTTCGGTATTGTGTAATATCCATCCATACACTGGCTACATATTTCCTTCGCCTCACACGTCTTGCATGTATTAACACATGCCGACTGACATTGGTACAATGACGATGTAGAGAAGTAACCATTCTTACACTGTGTACAGTTGGCTACATTAAAAAGTTGGTCAGCATCAACACAACTGACACAGTTTTCAGGGCATCTGTTGTAACATTTACTGCCGTGGTATCCATTCTTACACATGCCCTGACAGTTTCCAGAGCCGTCATTTGGACATGATACAGAGCAACATGGGCACTTTATGTTGTTCATGCACAAAGTTTCTTGTATGCTAGGCCTCTGGCTTCCGACATAACCTAAAATGATTTACGATGTACGAAAATACAGCAACATGATGATGATAATGATGATGATGATGATAAATAACAATTCAGCATTGTTATGTTTCGCTTTTATTAAAATAATTGTATTCGATTAAGGTTCTTGATAGCGTATATTCCTTTCTTTATTTTATATTTCATTAAATTAATTTATGTATATTTTTCACTTTTCCGTCTCTTTTGTACCGTACTTACAATTTTGCCAACACATCATGAGCATTGCCGCGCAAGGGAGAATCTACAACAGAAATATGGCAACTAGAACATTGTCGGTACGCACAAACTAAGTGGCTGTCATGGTGTAGCATTTATAGCGTTGGTTAGCAAAAAGTGACACGTCTTAAACGTTGCATTTTATTTACTTGAATTCGTCTTCAAGTTAAGAAGTCACGTCCTTCAAAAAATTATCCAAACATGAAGACACCATTTGTAATTGTATGAATTAACAAATTTAAAGGAATGGAAACTGCTATGTTATGAAAATGTCCTCGAATATGTTTTAACTACATTTCTGCGATGAATTATGGCCATTTAAGCGACATTTTGCTATTCTGGTGGTGGGGGTGGGAGGGAGGGGGCACCAAAAAGCTGGCTGGGTAGAACCACCGACGCACTACAGGTTAGCTGACCTTCCTGACCAGGACTCAAACCCAAGCGGCGAGACTTCACCACTACGCCACGGGTCCACCCTTATAAAATATATGTTAAGCAAAAACAAAGTACCTATACAGCAGACAGTGAAGAAAATTAAATTCAGGATCCGACAATTTTGTATAGAAGATAATTCACTATATTTATATCTTTAAAAATGTACACTTTACTATTTAAATTGACTAAAAAAAGGACACATGCTGGTTTATTTAATATTGAGTATACATCTGTTTAAGGAATAATATGTTCAGGTATGTTGGCTTTCTATCTCTCTCTCTCCCCCTCTCTTTCTCTCTCTCTCTCTCTCTCTCTCTCTCTCTCTCTCTCTCTCTCTCTCTCTCGATAGATAGATAGATAGATAGATAGATAGATAGATAGATAGATAGATAGATAGATAGATAGATAGATAGATGTACATACCTTCACAAATGTCTCCATTACGAAAGCGTCTACTCCTCTAAAACGGAAATTTTATAAATCTACAATCCCACAACAGAATTAATGCCAAACATGTATGTCCATAGCTGATCATTTTTTCAGTAAAAACGTCTAGCCACGACTCGGTATCTGGTTTGAATACATCTGTCAAAATACCTTGTAATCAATAACCCGTTTTGCATTTAACAGCATAGCCAGTTTTAAAGGAGGGTAACTACGGACAAATAAGTGTTTGCAATCCAAGATGGAGCGATTATGTCACGAATGTATTGTCAAACCACTTTGTTTGACCATGACCATGTTAACCTTTATCTTGAAGTTTCAGGTAACTTTATTCGCGATATTTAATGTATTTATTAGCAAGAAGTAGATTTAAATATTAACTTTTGAGAACAATTATATACATGTGTATTGAACATCTACATGCATTGAATAATATACCGGATTTTTGACAAAACAAAATCATTACTATGGTATGGAAATATCTCCATTGCTAACGATAAAGCAAATATATAAGTGTAACTCCACGACTGGCTAGACCGCTGTAGGAATAAAATGGCTAGGTGAGGTAACATGTAAGTTGTTCACCACATCCTAATCAAAGTGAAGGCAGCACTATATCTGCTTCACCTGGACTCCTCCCGATAACTAAAAATCTACTGTTTGCACGATAAACCCAATAAAGTATAAATAATTGGGAGTTGCACACCTTTAGTCTACACTAGACCAGGAAGTGTAGATTAACATGAAATGAAAAAAGCCATTACATAGGTTTGGCATTTAATTACACTAGTGGTTTACCTCGTTTATCTGACATTATAAGCACTATCACAATCATGACTCAAAAAATGCGTTAATACAATGCATTTATTATAGGTCACGTTTATATCAATAAGAATATATGACAAAGTCCTATGAGTATTGCAACATATACCAAACTCCGAAAAGGCACAGAACAAAGGTATTTCACATGCAAGCCAAGCGAAAAGTAAGAACAAATTTGTGATGAGTCAGTTAAGGAAAAGAGCAAACCCGAAAGTTACCGCCTTGGAACGGTCACTCGGCAATATGGGCCGACTGGGGTGCTTAAACCGGTTTTACAAAGCTATAACCTCGCACTTCCTGACGAGTTTCTCAAATGCAAGCAACGGAAAGAAAAACGCTCTATTTGAAAACAAAATGTCCATGCGCTGATATTTTCTATACGTTATGACGAAAGTAGTGTCGTCATCGAAAAATTAATGTCCACATAGTGTTCAGAAAAGGAATATGGTATTATTTCGATTTGAAAAACAATACAAAAATGGTTGACCACAAATAAAATTAACTCTCTGAATCATGAACAAACATGACCAGAGACGAATAAATGGTTGTAGCATCCTGTTCATGTGAAGATGGAATTGAAGAACCAAAGTTCAATTTCCATCAAAAGAAATACACGTAACAATCCTTATAGGATGAATTAAATGACAACATAGATTACATGCACGGGGAGATTTTGTACGACCGCCACACTGCCACACTGCACAAGTAACAAGCCGTGTTATGTTCAGTTTTGCGCCAAAGTAGTGCTATATATAACAAGTAGCTGCTTATTAGACAAACAGTTTATTTGACTTCATTTGAACGATAATGTATATAAAATTGCCAGGTAGTTTCCACTGTATGTTGTGAGTTGTCAACATGCAAAGTTATTAAAATATTATGTCTTGTCATAAGAAGTGTTGCATACTATTTTGTAAAGAATGCTTAAGTTTAGGACTGTTGTGTTTCTTAAAAATGTATGTTGAATCCTACATGCATTCTGCATCACCAAAAAATCTCTGTTTAAAAATATTTATTTCAGAAACAAAAGTGCAATTGCAATCATGGCTATTTTAAAACTTCCTCGTACTATACCGTTCACAAGTTGTCATTATAATTATATTTTATATTGTTCTTATGGGTTTCGTACATTTTATATTTGTTAAATATGCTTCTCAATGTAGCATAGCGACGATGGCCATTTATTACATACTTTGTTCATTTTGGCCACTCATTGACACATGTGGCTTTGGCCACAGTTGTCATAAGTTGGCTTAGAATCTTACAAAAGAAGTCTCTCAGAGCGTATAGGTACGATTGTATTCTAGAAAAATAGTGTTATAGTTTTTGCTTTGCCTAATTATAATTGTTTTGTGTCAATTTTGTCAACTAGAATCAACGTTTTTGAACCAGGGGAGGTTATAAATATTAATTTTGTTTGCCTGAGAGTTTATCTCCCTTTTTATTGTTCATATTTAGGAGCAATAATTGAAATATTGGACTATGTGAAGTAAATAAAAATAAAATGTGCTGTTTTGACGTAGTAAAAGACATTTTATTAAAAGTTAAATCATAAGCATGAGTATTGTTTATTACAATAAAACATAACAAACAACAACTAGAAAATGGCGAAGAAAGACTACAATTAAGCAGTGGCAAGTTGTGTATACATCAGACAGTTAATCATAGTTCATATTATTATGGGACTTGTTTAAGAACGAATATTGACGTAAGCCGAACTAATGAATGTTTATATGTTTTCTAGACTGAGATGTACGTTTATATTCTAATGGAAATATATCCATAATTTATTCGATTTTACTCTCATAGCTTAAATATCCTGGCAAGACCTTACTGATGTAAGTGATATGGATTAATTTAATATGGTCATTATTTATTTCATTAAGTTTATTTAAAATGATTAACGTTACATTTTCTTCAAACACATAATTTACACATCTTCTTTTATGATTTATGTTGACAATCGTGACACGCTATTTACACAGATATAGAGGGTATAATATAATAAATTATTATACTATTTATACTTCTTTGTACATAATAACTACTGAACACGTTATACTTTTACTAGTGAAGTAATTTACAAAGTAGGCAATTTGAAACAAACATAATTGTCAAGTTAACAATATTACAACATTTCCACATCACAGAAGCAATTTCCTACAATCCGACTGCTTTAAATGAAACAATTTTTAAATCACTATGATCATTAGTTAACAATGGTAACATATAATAAATATTATGTTTAATGTAATGGCATCATCCATTATGGTTAAGGTTGACACGTTGACCGGCGACATAGTATACGCATGCAACAACGGCAATAAAGTCAACAAAATAAACACTACATATACATTACATTACTCGTATACGTATATCTGCGCATTCGGTAAGAATGCAAACAGGTGGATATTCAAATAGTTTTTTACCGAGAAATAAGCGGGTATGTACATTTTGTAATACAGGAGATGTTGAAGATATATGTCATTGTGTAGTTATATGTCCATTGTATAATGACCTACGTAAAAAGTACCTAAAATCTACTTACTGCAGACCGTCAGTTCATAAATTTTGTTGCATGATGAGTTCAGGGAGTGGAAAAGTTCGTATTAATATTGCTCAGTTTGTTAAGAATGCATTTAAAGTGAGAAACAATTTTAGTAATTTAATCGATTTGTAGATTGATTTTACATTTTAGTATTTTCCTCTCTAAAGTTACATTACTCTCCTCTTATAAGAAACATTAATGTATAAGTTGTTATTTATATTGACTTTTTGCCTACATCACGGTGACAGTATGTAAGGGTAGTTTTTTTGTATCGAAGACAATGTATGTATGTGCAAGTCTAATGAATAAACTCTCTTCTGTTCTTTTCTATATAACTATAGACTCCCAGTACAACGTTAACAAACCACACTCATATTCACGTTATTAGAAGATATATTGCAGCTTAGCATAACCTTTCATTCGGTCATTATTTATTTCATTAAGGCTATTTACAATTACTAGATTTACATATTTTTACACATCTTTAATAATGATTTTGGTTGACAAATATGATAGGTTATAGGCCATTTACAGAGTTAAATAGGGTATAATGATATACTGAATAATACTTCTCTGTACACAATAATTGCTTAACATATGGTAATAGTACTAGTGGGACTAATTTACAAAAAAGGACAATGTGATTCAAAAGTAACTTTTCGATTTAACAATATTTCTAAATTTTCGTTTCATAGAAGTTATGTTCCAAAATCAAATAGCTTTGAATGAAACATGTTAAAATCACTATGATCTTTACTAATCAAAGATAACATGTAATACAAATAATATTTAATGTGAAAGCATCACTTATTATGTTTCAAGTGGACATGGTCAACGGCGGCCTGGAATAAACGGTACACAAATAAAATACTGTTCCCACAGTACAGCCTTTACTAAACACATTGATTATAACGTTATCAGACAACAATATTTGCATAACAATCGACAGTTAAATATATTTAGTGCAATGTACAGGCATGTATAAGATTACATCTACATAAATAGTTAGATATATTTGAAAATTAATATATAATTCATGACAATAGACCTTTATACAAATTTAAATGCTCTTAATACAGAAGATTAAAAGTTAATAGATGTTCTCTATTTCGGAATATACTATTATATTTTATTATATATGTTTTGACTAAATACTGTTTAAAGTTTTGATAAAACAAACTTATCCGTTTAGATCCACGTGTCACATTTACTATTAATATGTTTATATGTTGCGACGAAGTTGTACAAAAATATATGTACAAATCTTAATAAAATGTCTTTTCTGTTCTATGTTTAGTTCGGACATCAGTAGACCTTTACACATTACAGTATATAGCATTTTCACTGACGGATTCTTCGCGGATCAAAAACTGCTGAACGGCCTGGTAACAGAACTGGTTCTGTTCCTGAAACAATTTTTTTTTTCAATATTTAGAAATTAATGCCAAACCAACTATTAAGCCCAAATACCACATCATAACATACATTATTCTTAATATAACTGAATGAAATTTGTACAATAAAGAACAAATATAACAAGTTTCCGTGAAACATGTTTTTTAATTAAACTGGATTGAACGTCTTTTATAGAAGATGCTTTTTTTTGCATAAATAAAATGAATCGATAAATAAATAAATAAATAAATTATTAATTAATTAATTAATATAATGATTAAGAAACAAACAGCTTATTGAACCGATAGCACAACATCGTTGTATATGCATGTGTTACAATTAAATGAAAGAAAATGACTTTTTCCAATTTAGGTCTTAACCTTACCTTATTTGGTATAGCAAGTGGTCTCCGAACTTTGACCTGTCTTAATGTATTGACCACACTAACCTCTCCGTCTACTTTCATCTTCTGAATCAGGTTAGACACGGCACAGAACAAGCCACTACGCTCAGATGCATTTCTGTTGAAGGGACGTATAAATGAAAACATTTAGACTTTCAGGTCATAACAATGATAATAATTTATAGGTGTAGGTTTAGATACATAATTGGAGTGGATGAGACACTTTTTATGACACAATGCTATGCATGCTGAGATAATATGTTTTGAAAACAATCATCTTATGTTATTATGGCATTTGGGGCCATGTTCAACAAAATGCTGCAATTTAAAGATATAAGCGGCTGTGTTATAGAACTCACAAACAATGGACAAGCACCGGACCATGACCAGAACTCCTGTCCGCCATATCGTCAACATCTTGGACAAGCTGCAGGAAGAGTGAAACATCCGGGACTCGATTCCCGTGATTCCAGTGTTGACATTGGTAGTGGTAGACGGCCATAGATGTACTTTCACTATTCTGGTGACGAAGTGATGAAAAAAGTAAGCAAGAAGTCGTTTGGAAGAAGATAAAATAATATAAATGCATTAAACAAAAGAGTGTGTCACAGTTGTAATTTTAATAAGCAATCAGGAAATGCATATTACCGTAAATTACAGTCTTCTAAATGGAATAACAAACACGTATTATAACACATACATGTCAAGAAAAATGAAAAGAACGTCTCACTAATATTGGCTTACGCTTTTGTTGTGTTGAATTTTAAGTTTTCGCAGGATATAGCTGGGATTTTTGTCCATCTCCTGTGTCTCGACTTCAAACAGACCCGATGACGTGTGGAATGTCTTATTGGCCATCCGAGAAAAATAAACACCAATGGTCTGGAAAGAATAATGGCATATGCCGACGTCACCACAAACTTGCAATACGGCTTGAAATGCACATTTAAAACAGTTTATTTTACTGAGGAAACTTTCGTCATTGCAATGAATAATGTTTTATTAATTTTACTCTTAACTTCACAAAATACGAATACCTATTCTGCAATTCAAGGCAATTGTTTTTCTTTCAATAATAATTTTCAAGTCATAGAATACACCAAATAAACTGTTTAAATGTCACCAGTAACAGAAACAATTGGTTAAGTCTTTCGAAAATAGTGTTTCTTTTCTACGACCTTTCTATTATGGCGGCAAACATATATGTCTTCGTTAATCATGCAAATAAAAGCCTGTGCCAAAATTATGCATTTCCAATAAATAGCAACGTGACAATTATAGCAAATACCCGAAAACACGTGATAAAATGTTTGTTTATTAAGCAAATAAACTCGATATCAGCCCTTCTTCCGAGTTCATGTCATTACCTGTTCTTTAACACCAGGAGGGTCCATGGAGACTATACATGAGCAGGATTCCTGTGTGATAAGAGCGAGAAAATCTTCCACTGTGTCTGGAAGGGGCGTCTGGCATACCAGGAAACGGTCCTCCACTGTGTAACTCTGTGAAATAGGTAGCAGTGACTGTACGTATACTATATAAATTAATGACAACACTAATAAAAAATCATCAAATTTACACTAAACTTTAGTTTACCTATTGGATTTTGCCATAGTTAAAATAACCAGGTAATTACTCGACAATGATATCCGGGCTGAAAGCCGACGAATCAGTCGGCAGTCAGAAATTGATTCCTAAGGCCTGTTGTGACCAAATGCAGTCATTTCGGCTAGAACTAGGGCTCAGTCCTATTTTATAAATTGTTAAAATTGAAACATATCTGTCACGTTATAATTTGTTTCATAAATGCATTCGAATCGGTTTATACTTTGGTGTGATTTGCATAGAAACTAATACTGGACAAAGACTTTAACGGCATATTGTATCGGTCATTTTGTTATAGGAAGGCGCAGAATTTAGTCATTGACGTTGCTTGGGTTTAACTTACACGATATTCTGCCCAGTAAACTAGTTCTAAAAAAGCATTTCTTCAAAAGCAAGACTTCTTTTGTTAGTATTTATAAGAAAAATCTGTATTATAAAGTTGTGTCTATATACATTTAAACTGTTATTTAATTATATAAGTTGATGTTAATGTTTATTGGCTTTATCGACCCCCCCCCCCCCCGCCCAATCACCACCCGACAGTATTTCAGTTATCTAGATACTGTGTTCACTTGAAGCAGATATAGCGTTGACTTCATTGTGTTTAGCATGCCGTGAACACCTGACGCCGGGCGAACCAGTCGTGGAACCACCCTTATATTTGCGTGAGCGTTAGCAAGGGAGCTATACAACTACCATTTTGAACGACTTTGGTATGTCGCGGCCCGGGATCAATTGAGCAACCATTTCTGGTACCAATTATATTAGTTAATCATTTACTTACATTTAGGTAGACAGCATTGATATAGGTACATTCCCCGAACAGTTTTCCAAGATGAAGGACGGGTCTGTGGAGCAACCCTTCAGACAAGAAAACACAGTTATAATTAAAGCTCATTAACTTAATGGCATAACAAAGATAGACGCAGCATGTTTTTTATTCAATTATATTTCTACTGACTTTAACCAGTTAAAAGAAAGCGAAAGAAAAGTTAAATTGTTACAAAGACCCGCATTCTATTTATAAATTGCATGACAAAATGTGTGTTGAAATTATCCAAGTAATTATCCAATTAGTGTACTTAACGACAAGAGAAATTAACCAAAATTGTACCAAATCTTTATTTGGTAAAGCACAAAAATCTATATTTGGGAAAGCAGTCGATTTATATTTATAAAACCCTCTATTTAATGATTACAAGCTGATTTAATGAGGTCAGTTAGTGTCTTCTACATTTAATTCGACAAAACATGTGTATGTGTCTGCTGTAGGTAAACACGGCGTTATAAGTTGTGAGATTATTTGAATCTAAACTTGACTATATATTATAAACAAATGTTTCTACAGGAAGGATATTAACAAGTAAACGATTGTAATTTACCTGGAATATCAGCCCCTTCCCTATTCAGTCCCTCATATCCCTTGTTTATTGTTCTTGCTCTTTCTTCTCCTTCTGCTGGTTTCTCCAGTATTGCCAGTTGCTATTGTATTAAAATATTGAACAAAAAATAAAACACAATTATATCAACATTTAATGTCAAACGGATACAAATGCTTGTTACACTTTATTCAGAAGTTTTAAGTGTTTTTCAATCCATTTGTTTCGTAACTGGTTACTCACATATAGTTCAATTTTATACTTTAATTCGTAAATACATTATCAAATAGCCACATGTGTTACTGTGTTCATTGTAAACATGAAAATCGGAAGGCTTTCAAAGGTAAAAATAAATCGTTTCCGTAAAACAATGCTAATATATTGAATAACGAGTGACTAAATTTACTCTTTTTTATACGTTTATTGAAAGAGAATTGATAAAAGCAATTTGAAATCCTTGAAAAGTAAAATAAAACCTAACAGAAATTTGTCACAGTAGCTAAAAGTACCTAACTGAATTGCCAAGTATTTCAATCAGACGGAAAGCGATAATGTGCAATCCGAAATCCCTTTTACTATTACGATACTGTATCGAAAACTTAATAAGCTATTAAGCAGCGTGAATTAAAGGATACTATATTAAGTACAATTTACCTTGGAAAGTGCTTTAAGGTGTCTATCTGTCAATGAAGCTATGTATCGCTGGAACTTGCTCTGTTTGATTGGTTCACTGTGGTAGGTCAATGCATGGACCAGGGCACGGTGGAGAAACTCGTATTGTTGCTGATAGATTAGTATTAAAAGACAGTTACTGTTATATATTATTATATCAAGTTTCTATGAAATATGTTGCGGAAGATGGAAACATACTTTACGTTTTCGTCGGTACTCTGCTTCCTTTATATGTGGTATATATTCTTTTTATATCAATGAACATAGTATGCAATATCATTTGTGCAACAGGAGAGCAAGTCAGATGTTAAAAAACTTATAAACAAAACGAAATATTAAGGGTTAAATATTCGTATTGTTCTCCGTAACAGATACAACATTATTTTGAAATAATTTATGATACACGGACATCGCCTAAAACCACACACACACATGAGATATAAAACAATAAACCATAAAGAAGACAATGTAAGATAACATAGATTGGCAATACGGTCAAAAAATGTACACACTTATATTTAAACTTACCCATGTCTGTACCATGGATGTTCGCTGATCCCTCATTCTGGAGACCCATTCAAAGATGTCAAGTGATTTTTGAGCTTTGCCCTCATGGATCAGAATGTCCAGAGCGATGTATGTCCCCGTACGACCGATACCAGCACTATGTTAATTGGTATTGTTTTAGTATTAAATCCGTTTAATGTACTTATATGTAAAAAATACAATACCTTAACCAACAAATATGTAACACAATTATAATGAAAGAAAATGTTTGTCGATAAAATCAATTTAAAATAGACCAGGCATTTGTCATAGATAAAAGTAAGTAGTAACATTTACCTGCAATGTACAATTACCGGTCCGCCCAGGGAGGATTCAGTGATCTTAACCTTTTGTCTGAACTCTAGCAGACTAGAGACGTCATCAGGTACACGTTTGTCAGGCCACGCCGTGTAGTGAAGATGATGAAGGGTCCTATGTTCCTTGCCCTGGATATATTTTAGGAATACACGAATTCTCCTTTCCAGTTGCGAGGAGACAATTAAATAAGATAAATGTTTTAGCTGTAGTGCAAAACACAAGTGGTTCTATCCGGATATTGTTCGTATTCCTCAATAACTTACACAATAAATAGTGTATTACTTATTTCATTCAATATTCTTTTCATTTGCATAGTGCAGTTTGAGTGTGTCTTTTTTCGAATAACAACTACATAATTTAAATTTATGTATTTGTACACTTTCTATTAAATGCTATCTTTCGAATTTCTTTCTGATTTAGGTCTTATGCATTCAAATCCCAGTGATGAAATTCTATACTTATAATTATATGAATTACCATGGAGATCGTCATCTTTCTGACGACGAATTCCGAAAAAAAACTGAATGAATGCGACGTCACCGTAATGTCACCGTAACGGCACGCTTGTCCTTCGTCAGGCCAGTACTGCTCACACTTCATTGACTATGATTAAAAAATATATCATAGCATTTCTGGGTAATGTGTTGTGAACTTATAATGTAAATCCGAATTTATGTCACATAAATATATCGCATATATAATATCACTATATTATTTAAGTTTATATTTAAAATACGGACTTTTAAACGTTGTTATGGGCGATACTTAACCCAATATTTATTGTTTTTAAAGATAGTACACGTGTATCTATAATACGCATCTCTTTTATAGTAAAACAGTTATTATCAAATAATCTATTTTATGAACACCATGTTACCTTTCCTTCCATTAAATTGGTTACCATGACGATGATGTCAGTTTTCTCCTGCCAGACCATCCTCCAGAATAAACGAAAATCTTCCATGGCCTTACGTGTAGGACCTTCATACACATTGTTAAATGAAAAATACTGTTTTACTCAGTAAAAGTTCACTACCTTCCTAATATAATGTATTACACATCATTTAGAAAAAATCTTTATCGAAATAGATAATTAAAAAAATACAATATATAAATGCACCTATAAGCAGGTAAAAGTGCTTTTAATTTTATTTGTCAAGATTCTTAACCCACATATGACTGTCATAACGTTTCGATTGTCAAGTATAGAGTAGAGTGTCTTTATTAAAGCCACATAATATATGGCATTAACATTGATGGTGATAAAGTAAACACACATGTTACCATGTTATAATAGTAAAATGGTTTCTTTTGTAACATGCTCAACTTTGCCATGGTACATGCATGTTTTATGTTGCTTTATAATAAATTGCAACCTGCAAACTGTCCACATACATGTTACATTTTAACCAATGTCATTATACTGACAGACTATTTTCAAATGTTGATTATCGGTTTATTTTGGATATAAAGACGCACAGGACAGCTCAATAGACATTGACGCGGTCAGCTTTCTGTGTTATAGTAAGCTCTTTATTAATCATTTTCTATCGGTATTCCCTGAAGTTATCATATCTTTATATCATTGATAATATCAAAACACCTAAACGGCCAGATTCACTCTGCTCTTGAGAGAATATTAAAAATATGTCGAATCAAATGTATTTCATCTTTATCTCCGATACAGGGCAATTTGTTGCAAACAAATATAGACATGCAAATAAAATGCTTTATCAAGGGTATAGTAACGAACAAAGTTAAGTGAAGTTCATATTGCTGACTCACTTGTTGCCATATTTTAAGTTTATGGTAACGATAAATTTAAACGAATAAAAACTACACACCCAATGACGCGATGTATTCCTTCGTCGTCCTAAATCCCTGCAAAACATGATTATAAGTTCAATAAGCACATGACATCTGTTAATACCAGGAATACACACTACAGACACAAGGTAAGCAATATCATAAAATGTATTATTAGCTACACCCTGGTGTAGCTTAATATTATATATTTGCAATAATTGGCTAATGGTCAGTGTAATAATAACGACTGGGAATGTTTGGAGATGTTTTTGTACAGGTACTAGGGTTACTTAGAAACCTTTACTAACAACAAATCGCATAATATATGGATAGTATAAGTTGAACAAATATGTGTATATAAATTTCATTGCCAGCACAAAAACTTTAAACACGATATGAATGATTTAATATTAATACACATGTGTACGTTTCTATTTTGCAAAATAATGATTTATGCTTGTCTTGTCTGAAATTTGATGGGTAAACCTTTAATGGGGATTATAATTGGTTTGTACTTTATTGAATATATGCTGCATCTTGTAAGTTAAAAGCGGGGAATAGGCAGTTAAATAGTTCGTGAAAATTACATACGTCAATATAGCAGGCGTTGATAAAGTCAGAACCTGGAGGAAGAAGCTTAACTCTGTGCTCGTCATCTGAAGAATAGTCAATATTTTCTTATGTCTTCAACTTCTTCAGTGTCATATTTTAGCATTGACTTGACAGTTTCCATCCGAAAGCTTAAAACTACGTTTATGTTCTTTTTTGAGTTCAAGAAAAGCTAGACCTGATTAAAACGACGTATCTTAAGTGAAAATACCTTTAGAACAAGAATGACCAATACAGTTAACAATAAACCTGCATTAAAACTTTTCTAAATTATCTTCACGCGACTATGTTACTTTCACACTGTATTCTGAAATTGTTTGGTACGTATTATTATGTAAGCACGTTCCTGTCTGTTATAACAGTAATCTGTACACCACATATACGTCATAATATACTGCTCAATTTACATTTCAGCACGGGCCCTACTTTTGGCAAAAAAAAACAACACCTAACAGTTTGTGTCTTTATAAATTAAAAAAAAAGATTGATTTGGCGAAAGCCGTCTCATTTTGCCAAGTAACTCAATAGGAAATAAACAAAAATATCTTAAGGCCAATCACTCACATGGATACACGCCGTTGTATCTGTTCTTGATGATATTCTTCTCTATCTTCGCATCTTCACACGGCTTGATAAGGCCTCGTGGTAGTTTCTGCATGAGCATAACAAATACACTTTACCAATACCACTCTGTTTTCTGTAAAGTCACTTTGTGCAGTTACATAAACAATTACGGACTAAATGTGTATGGTGTGAATCGTAATGTCCGAGTATTACAAATATCCCATCGATTCTGAGCGTAAAGACATGTTGGCATGTTTGATATTATAATGATAGAATCCATGAGGAATGAGACTATACAGACACAACCTCTCCGCTCTACAAACAACTGTTCCACCACGTAAACTATCTCTACAACATCGCTTCGTCACTTTTAATAATGCAGTTCAAACTTCATTTGAATGCAATTTTGTCCCACAAATATACCGTATAGTTGCAAGCACAATTGGAGTATAATAAATTAATTGCTCGTGTTAAATAATGTTTATACATTTAAAAATATTCAAAGACAAAATACAAGATGGACAAGGAGAAAGAATAGAGTCCATAATTAATATAATTGAAAACGGAGAGAAATATACATGTTTTCAGAGGGTCTAAAATGTCTTACTAGAAATTCTTCCTGGTAGAAGTCATCTCCGTGTGTGTCCACAAATTTGGCCAGCTCCTTGACGGGAAGTTTACCACATGGTTTCTTTTTATCGTCAACTTTACCGGTAAAGTACGTGGGGTCAAATTCGTCATTCTCCTCTAACATATCTGATAAAAAAGACGATTTTATCATTATTTTAAATCATTTTAGTAGAAAACATAACAAAAGGCAAACTTACCTTCACATTTACTTAACTTAAAAAAAACAACACTGTTATAAATGAAAGGACATCAACATAATTCTTACCTATAAGTCGCAAATTGTAGTCGTCTAGATTGATTACATTAAAGTCTCCCTTGAAACTTGACACTGATCTGAAATAAATCAAATACAAGTGCCATGCTTATTTTCACACAACTTACTCTTCTGCTGAGTGACATAAAGCAGTTACATATATATCATAAGTAACGCGCGTAAATCACAGTGCGTATGTTGTACTCATACGCCTTTTTAAAGCACCAACAACAAGGCACTAACCAAAGAAACAGATGTGTGGTTTAAAAGAAATTCAGCTGGAGTTAACAGAATATCTTCCATGACATCACGAATTGTGAAAATGATGGATACCTCGCCGAGATGCCATTATCAAACCATAAAGAAAATATCTCATTTAAAACCTGTCTGGTTACAACGTTCGTGCTTATCGAATTATGCAGATTTCTGGCCATAAAGTGTATTTTCAATAATTGATTACAATATTGCTTGGAAGCATTTTTAACACTGGTCATCCAATTCAGATTCTTCTACACAAACAAAACTTCTACCATGTCTCCACACATCTAACCACCAAAAGTGTCAGAATCATAGAACAAGAAACTGATTTTAAAAAAAGTTGCGAAAAACAGCGTGCAGATAACTAGACACAACATGTGTATACATGTTTGAGTAGTCCAGAGAGACGTCACTTGAATGACGCAATTAGTATTGGATGTAAACCTCGTCTTATTGTCTACAACTATTCTTAATTTTGGCATTCACATAAGCGTGTAGCTGATGAAAAATACATTTCGCTAAAAGAAATATAATAATGACCGTGTTAAGACGCTTTTATACCAATCAAAAGGTTATTGCTAGGAAGTTCTTTGCATAACGGAATTAGGCATTATTACTTCGAAATACTTCGGTCGTTGCGAACACGAGGACAGTCTATCTGTCTATCTAAAAAAAACACTATATTTATGATAATGTGTATAAAGGAGTCTTACATTAATGCTTATTTGAAAATTCATTGTTTATGTAAGTCGTCGACTTAAACGAATATCACGCTCGGCAGTAGAATAATTTCATAAAAACAATATCAAATAAGCACTCATGTAATCTACTCTATATATCATAAGATACATTTTTTCTTACTTGCCATATTTGCTGCTATCTTGGAAAAGACTAAAGGAAATATATATATAATGTCAAATTGCTATTATTTGACAACGCAGTGTGGTCAAAAGTGGTTAGCAAAAAAAAACTTATTATGACACCACGAGTCATAATAAAAGTAAATTCTAACATAAATCTATCTAAGATAACCTGTACATATTTGTAATTTTTACTTTGTAATTCCCCTATGATTACCTTGCTTGACATGTAGAAGAAAAGTGAGTTTTAATAGCATTCAATAAAAGGGCGCATTTTACAGTTATATATTTAGTCACTAATATACGTATTTTGACTTTGAAACATTAGACGTAATAAGTGATTTTAATATATCCTCACACTATACAACTTATATAGAAGAGAAAAACGGTGGGCTGCAATTTAAACTAATACGTTTCAATAAATAAATATGCATCTATAACAATGCATGTATTTCTATCTTACCTTCGTCGGACAAAAATTAAGACCAACACGACCACAATTGTAACCACTAGCAAGGCTGCCACGGTACCTCCAGCAGCTGGACCTACTAATGATGAAGATTCCTGTGGAACTACTGGTACAGCCTTCGTTGTTGTTGATATTGTTGTAGTAGAACGGATGTCACAGTGGCCAGTCATGTTGCATGTCCCATCTTTACAATTAGATGGACATCTCTCTGTACATTTAATTCCATAGAACCCATCATTACAACGTGTACATGATCCGTCTATTTGGAAGCAGGTTTTGCAATTTGTCATACAAACCTGAGAACAATACGACCCATAAGAACCATCTTTGCAAGAAGCACACCGAGCAGTAATCTTATTACATTTATCACCACTACAATTATGAGGACATGATAGGTTGCAGTAATCGCCATAAAATCCATTCTTACAAGTATAGCATATACCATCAGTTCGATTACATCCAGAGTGACAATCCCGGGGGCAATGTAAATCACATTTAATACCATAACTAAAATCATCGCATTTATCACAGAGTTTTGTCCCTCCATCAGATGACGTAAAATTAGGTTTACAACCAGAGAAGCAGAGGTTGGTACCACTTACACAAACAGCATTTAACGCTCCAGTACCAAGACATCCAACAGAACAGAAGCAGGATGTGGCAGAATTACAGCCATAACAAAACGGGTTACATTCATGACATTTTCCTGTGCTTTGATTAACATAAAATCCGAGCGTGCATGAGGTGCAGTTTTCGAATGAATTGCATGTTTCACATGTTTCATTACATTGAGAACAATTGCCAGAGGCAGATAAATAAAAACCATCTTGACAAGATGTGCATGTAGTAGCGGTTGACTCACATGACTTGCAGTTTATGGAACACGGTGACTGACATTGGGAAGCTGTGGAATAATATCCGACTTTACACTGTGTACACGGGGCAGGAACACCATCTGCACATCTTAAACACATTTCCGGACACTTGTTGTAACATTTTAATCCGTAATATCCGTCCTTACAATTGCCACCACAATTTCCAGTGCCATTGGAGGGGCACGATACAGAGCAGCAAGGGCATGTTGTGGTGTTTACACATTCTGGGGCTTGCGATTTCACGACAACTGGAATAGTGAATCATAATTTTCAGTAGTAATAGAAGTAGTAAGATTATTTAAGTAGTAATAATAGTTGTAGTATCGTTTTAGTAGTTGCTGTAGAGTATTAGTAGTATAAGTAGTATAGTAGAAGGAGTAGCAGCAGTACTAGAAGTAGTGGTAGTAAACGTAGTTGTCGTAGTAACAGCAGAAGCGAAAGAAGTAGTATAAGTAGTAGAAGTAGAAGTAGTAGTAGTAGTAGTAGTAGTAGTAGTAGTAGTAGTAGTAGTAGTAGTAGTAGTAGAAGTAGTAGTAGTAGTAATAGTAGCTGTAGTAGTAGTCGTAGTAGTAGTAGTAGTATGAGGAGAAGGAGGAGGTGGGGAATAAGGATCCACATTACAAGGTGAACATTTACAAGCACTTGTCATAATTTTTGTACATAACCTGGAACAAATAAATTGGTAGTCGTACAGGGTCTCGGTACTATCTTTCCTTCAATTGAACATTAGAGCGTCAGATTAGCAGAGACACTGTAGTACTGGCTGACCGTTCCAAGGCGGTAACTGTCGGGTTTGCTCTTTTCGTTTAATGACTCATCACATATTTGTTCTTACTTTTCGCTTGGCTTGCATGTGAAATACCTTTGTTCTGTGCCTTTTCGGAGTTAAGTATATATTGCAATGCTCATAGGACTTTTCATATATTCTTATAAATGCCATTTTACAAGAACGTTATCGGTCGACTTTTCCATCGTCTTTACAAAGGTTCACACATTTTAAGATAATAAAAAAGTCTCAAGCGCTGCTTCAAGAGCCGCTATATGAGAATGCGGAGTGACCTTTAACATCATTAAAAATTACACCTTTTAAAACAATATGCTACTTAAGATCGTATGACGCATTGATTTTTCATTTTAGCTATTTTCAACGTTGATATTTGTTACGTCAGTGTTTATTGTTTATTGTAACGCCGTCGGGTAGGTGTGAAAAGACTACTGGTTGTAGGTTTACATTCGACCAACGTCATTCTCTGTAAATGACGTGCGAATTTGGCACATCAAAACTCAAAACATATATAGCAATGTCGGATATAAATTGGTGCCAAATTTCTCTAGGTGTTAATGGTACATGGCAACATGGAGTTTTCATAATACCAATCGCTTTGCATGAGCTCGCATTTGTGTGTGTGTGTTTGTGTGTGTAAGATTTCAAGTTTTGATTCGAATTTGAAGTATGTATACCACTAATAAAACTGTCTGAAATGGTGCGTTGAAGCTGTGTTTTGAAACATCTTAAAATAACATGTACTTACTGTGCTGACGACACGCAGTGAGAAGAACAAGGTCAATCAGAATCTAGAACAGAAACATGTTTTAAATTAATTATTAATGGTTAATGACGATTAATGGCAACGGACCCAACGGAATTTAGGATTATTTCTATATCGTGAGAAGTTCTCAGTCTGTCATCTGTAAATATTTTAATTCGAAAAAAAAAGATTAACCCACGCTCCACATGTGCTAGCACAACGTGTTACTAGATAGGATTGCACTTATCGTTTAAACTTGAAATACACGTACATTAATAACATTAAAGAACAAGACGGTTAATTCACCTGAGCGTTTGTATTGGTAACAAAAATCGTTTAGTAGCCATAAACATTTAAGTTGAGATATATAGTAGAGTTGTGCTTGTAACAAACTAAAAAAAACTATCGGTATTTATATATCTACAAAAGTCAAAACTTACGCGTTGTGGAAGTGGAACTTGTAGGTACTTTGGTACATGTAGTAAACATTTACCAAATGTCTTCTATTGAGCATTAAATATGGTGGGTTATGAAGAAATAGCTCATATACGCGAGAGGTCGAAAAGTTACTAAACATATCTTTTATTTATGTTTGGTTTTGTGTGTATGCACTTGTATGAATTACCCTTCGATAAATGAAAGTTCTTAATATATTGGTTGGTTATAAACGTGTTATTAAAGATATAGAAATTGAGACTAAGTCAATCGTAAAGTTCCTTACATGTAACATGCCTAAGACGAGTATAAGTGGAAGACAGTGCATACAACTTATATTGTGAGACAAATCTAACACACGCTAAAATAAACCTTAATCCGGGTCAATCCCGCGGCGCAGTCTAACGCGTATCCTGCAACACCATTTAAAGGTACACACTAAAATGTTAGTTATTCGATAACAACTTAATGCTAATAAACATGTTGTATAACCTATTGCTCAGTTTAAGGTATAAATGTACAGCATATACACCCAGCGGACCAACCTTTCCCGTACTTAGCCATCTAAAAACCAACAACGATTTGAACAGGATAACACACATTTAACGTTCAAGTTAACACCTGAAAGAGACCAAGGATCAAAGAGTCTAGATCCTGGTGTAGCGGCTAAGCTCGCCCACTGGCTAATACGCCCGCCTCTCTAAACCTCTAAGATAAGTGTATGCAGTATATATAAACAACAACAACATAACACTGGCGACGAGAGTAACCTAGCTATTTTTTGGATTACCTGTGGAAAATGACTGTATTAACGCTGTTTCCAAAAATTAGACGTGTTTGGGGAAGAAACGTCCATAGGTATGCCGGTGGAATAAATACGTGTCAAAACCTATTCGTTGGATTAATCATTGAGTCAATGAAACGAAGACAATCACTGCTTCTCCATTATGCCGGAGATGAAGTGTTCGAGATCAACGAAACTTGAAATTGAGTGTCAGCGACTCAAACTATGATGACACCAAGTCGGACTCGCACATTATTTCCAATCGAAAAGAAACACAAAATTCGAAAAGTATAAATTCCGAATCATGCGACAATCAAAACGTCTCTCATGTTCTATGAATATGTCATTTCTGACAAAAGCATAAGCCCAGACCCAGCTAAAATTACAGCGATCAAAAACGTAGCCGAGCAAAAGAACGCTGTTGAACTCATGCCATTCCTGGGCATGACTAAGTACCTGTCAAAGTTCGTCAACAGATATTCAACTTGTACAGCACCGCTGCGCGAACTTTAAAGGACAACATTGAGTTTAAATGGACACTAAGCCAACGCATGGCATTCGATCAGCTGAAGCAAGAACTCTGCGGCAGCAGGGTCATGACATATTTTGACCCTAAAAATCAAACAGAACTTTGGGTTGACGCAAGTTCAGAGAGAGTGTCCAGAATATTATTTCAAGAAAATAAAGTAATGGCTTATGGCAGCAGCTTGTTAACCCGAGTAGAGAAGAGGTACATCCAAACAGAACTTGAAATGCGGGGTAATAAACATTTCCATATAAATTTGTATGGAAAGAAATTTCAGCTAGTGACTGATTGCAAACCATTATAATCTGTGTTACGAACGCTAAACGCATACTATCTGCTCGACTTGAAAGGTGGAAATTGAGACTGACCACACACAATTTCACAGTGAAACACAGTCCCGGGATATCAATGATCGCTGTTAATTGTTCAAGGCATCCAGTTAATGTGCACTCACGCAAGAGCATTGCGAAGGAATATGTCAGATTTATGGCCAACTACGCGGTACCAAGCTTATTAAATCTCAGTGACGTGGCAACCGCGACGTTCAAACACTGCGTGCTGACATCCGTTATGGACGCATTACAAGATAACTCGTGGCCTAAACAAATATGCACAGGGGATGCCAGATTCAATTGTCATCAATAGTTGTCCGAAGAACGGTCAATCGTTCCGACAGCGGAATTGTTCTTTTTCGAGGCATAAAGTTGTTCATCCCAGACAACCTGCAGAATCAGGTCGTTAACCTCGCACACGACGTTCACCAGGGGCGAAAACGGATCAAGCCATTCATTCGTTAATCGAGTTGGTTCCCATAGTTTGACACATGGGTTGATGAGCAATGCAAAACTTGCATCCATTGTATGTCCGCATCGTCACATTCGACACCGGAACGAATTAATAGGTAAATAAGAAATTATCCTATCAAAACTTCCACAGATATTTAAATTTTATTTACCAGTAGACAAAGGCAAACAAGGTTAATTTAAATGTGAGAAAAACACAGAGACGAGACATGCCACACATAAAGAAAAACCATGAGTTACCGCCTTGGAATTAAGCCAAGCCCACTACTAAATGGGCCTTGTGACGAAGTTTCTGTAGATTTCTGTTGACCGATTCCCTACAGGCGAATATTTATGGTTGTTATATGCGATTAGAGCAGATACCCAGTTGTAGAAAAACTGTCAACCATGACCGCGTCGAACGTCATCGCACATCTTGAAACAGTTTTTGGGATGTTTACTGTGCCAAATTTCGTAAAGAGTGATTACCGAGCACCGTTCAATAGCCATGAGTTCGCCAAGTTTGAAAGTAACATTGTGTTTAGGCACCGGAAAATAGCTCTACTGACTCCGAGAGCCAACGGCAAAACTGGAGCCTTTATCGAACCATTGGTGAAAACTATGAAAACTGCATCAGCTTCTGCGAAAAACTTTAAATCAGAATTAACAGTGTTTCTCATGAATGACAAAAGTACTTCACACCAAAGCACAAACCTGATACTTTGAACCTATGTTAAACAGAAAAATGAAAACAAACTTGTCAAAATTTCCAGTGCCAAAAAAAACGACAAATATGTACGTCCAAGAGACACAAATTCCAAACTTAAGAACAAACAGTATGCTGATTTCAAACGAAAGTGAAGCCTTGCACATTTAACCGGGTGACCCTGTTCTAGTAAAACAATGAAAAATAGTCAACGTCATTTATCCATAAACAAGGATGCGTTGTCCGCCGAAAAAGGTCGAGGTTAAGTACGTTACGAGGGTAAAAAATAACCCGCGATTCGCCTCATTTCAAGCTGGTCCAAATACCAAATAACGTATACAATCCAACCCCAATGTGATCGCCACGCTTCTCATACAGATACCAACCTTCTTCCCGACAAAATCAAATCACCCCTCCGACATTCAGACCGACAACATCGCAAGCCAAAGCGGTACACGGAGGGTTATTGAAACAATGTGTTTAAAAAAACGGGCCATAAAAATGCCTGTCGATTATGAACGGTTTTTTTAACTGAGGTAGTTGTTAGTAAATCATATCGTATGTTAGAACAATCCAATATGTAAGTATGATTGGTATAACTGAAACAACGTATTTAATTGTACACCTAATTACAATACCTGTTATAATAAACGTGTGTGTTAAAAGTCCAGGTTTATTAAAAAAGCGACTTTTAAGGCCATTTTAATTGGTTTATTGTATTGCAGTGTGAATTAAATGACTAAGACCACAGGCCGACAATTTTCATTAATTTACAGACATCGGACAATGTGGGAACATTTCCCTGGAAGTCCAGAACAATCAAAACATTATTTATGTCTTCAGTTTGGTATTACTGACATTATTCGGACATTATATAGCTTTGGAATTTTATACGAGGTAATCATCATTTAAACAAGTGCTTCATTTTAAGACACTGCTATTAATGCATGCTTTAATTTTTTTATGTGGGAAGAGAAACTGAGATTGATTTAAGATGAACTAAGATTGATCAAATATACCATACCTATAAATAAGAACGACATTACACCTGTTTCAAGCACAAGAGGGTTACTCTGGATCTTAATTATTTGCCTTGACCGGACCTTGTAACGCACTCGGTGCAGAAACGACTCCGGTTAACGGAGGTCCCGGGTTCGATGTAGGGCCTCGATACACCAAAGTAATTACGGTAGTAGTAAAACTACATTGCTAACGCTCAAGAAAACATAGGGTAGTACCACGATTGGTTGGCCCAATGTCAGGATAAAATGACTTGGTGTGGTATTATGCCAGGTGTTCACGACATGCTATACACAGTGAAGGCAGCACTATATCTGATTAAAGTGGACACCGTCTCCATATAACTGAAATACTGATGGTGGGATGATACACCCAATAAACGAACTATCTATTTGCCTAGATCATGATATATACAAATTTGTTTAGCTGTATGTGTTTTATCAGGGCGAGAAAACAGAGCGAATAGTTTACAATTCATCCTAGTGCGTATTGACACGATGAAGACAGGGGTAGAAGTTCACGTGTACATTGTTGCGGTGCAGCGTACAAAGGGGTTGGGGGAAAGACTTTACTTGGTGGAACTTAGTATTTGTCAATAGGATACGCTGAATCCCATATCAGATAACACTGGGAATGTATAACACTGTTCAACTAGTCTGGATCAGGTTCAAAAAGGCAAAATGTTGATGCGGTATGAATGAAGAACCATTCAACGTTAGCGCAGTAAATACTGGATATAGACTTACAATCACAATTAGCGACCTCACCTTCGACCTAAGCATTCGACAGACAAAATTTCCTTTAAAAGATTTTTAGCGTACATGTATGTGTGTTCACAACTTTACTCTTTTACCTTGTTGGTGTGTGTGACGGTGGGGAAAGGGGCGGCCGGAATGGGGTGGGGGTTGGTGGGGGCGGTAGGGCATTCGCCTCTGGACCAATCCTTGTATCAATGCTCTTAAAACAGGACAGATGCTCTAGTGTAACAATATTTCCCATGGTTCGATATACCAATCCATAAGCAAGCGAATGTCTATGTCGGTGTTTAACATGTTTAATTAATTTTATTTGGTTATTTTATGTTCAAAGTGTTTGTATTTTGACATATTAACACACTGTTAGAGGCAAATACTGACATTGTACGACATATCATGCATTTGTGTTGCCTGTAGACTGTTGTATCTTTTAAATATTCGTAAGACAAATTCCTTTATTACCTTTATACCCGAATAAGCTCTAACTGTAAGTCTAAATATCTAGTCTGATGACCTAACCTGCCTTAAACACAATAATCAAAATGGCACGTAGTCCATTCTGCATTTCCAATTGGATAAAGAACACAATATTCTTGTCATAAATTCAAGCAGTGACAGAATTATAAAATAATCTATTGTTTTAACCACAAAAAATAACGTCATTTGCACTGTGCATTAATCAGATGCAATGAGCTGGGTCTATACCATTGACTATACATCGATTTATTTGGCCCTGTAAACAAGTGTAAATAGTTATAAATGCTATTTGATATAAATGAAATTGTAAATATTAACTTTCATTTTTTGAGAGTAGGCAGAGCCCATGTGTAATCATTTACGGTCACATTTGATTATATACACACTCGATTTTCGTTAAATAATAATACTTGAAATTTGAAAGGTATGCTTTTGTAGAAATACTATCAACGATAATTATTTATGGCTTAAACCTTAGTAGAAAATTAGCGACGAATGCAAGCAATATGAGACTGATTCAATCGAGACAATAGTTACATATAGCATGCCGAGAAACGGGCATACGTGGAATTAGCACATGAACCTTACATGGTTCGATAAATCTAACGGTTAAACAAATAAAACTGCATCAGGTGAAGTAGAACATATAGTACACATACTGTGGCCAATCGTGCGGCGTTGTTTAATACTTATCCTTCTATATTTCTTTAAAGCACAAATTAAATTATTAGTTATTCGCTAACAGCTTTATTTAATAATAATGATGTTTAATTTCGTGATAAACCAATTGCTCAGTTTTAGCCATAACATATACATAATATACAGACAACTGAAAATTTCCTCGTTCCGAGCAATATCAGCAACTCTCTTGAATTAAAACAGGAAAACACATATTTAAGTTTAACTTAAGCCCTGAAAAAAACACTAAAGAGCAAACAGCAAAAGTCCTGAATATATATAGTTTCAAGCGGAAATTAGTTAATCTGGATCTTAGCTAATTGCATAGAGTCAACAGGCAATATTTTTATTAAATATAAAACAAACATTAAACGCCCTATCCGTGACATCACAACTATTAACGATCAAACATATATACATCAATAGATGCGAGTTATATTGTTTCAAGCAGAAGAGGATTAATCTGGATCTTATTACTTGTCTGGATCCAGATATATAGTGGTTTGCTGGGCAGGATAGTTTTTACCACGGCAGTTAGTTCAGGAAGTTAATAAACAGAGCGAGTGGTTACAAATAGCCCCCCTGTGTATTGGCAGTACGAAAGGTTCAACGTTACATTGTAGTGGTACAGCGTACAAAAGGGGTAAGGGAGATAGCCTTTACCTGATGGAGACCTGTGTACTCAGTATTAGTCAATATGATCCAATATCAGATAACACTGGGGTTTTATCTCAGTTGTTCTTATATGTATTAATAATTTGTTTCTTTCTTAAAAAGGGAAACTTGTGATAAATCACAATAAATAAGGAAATATAAAATATCATCCGATCACTTTAATTTATGCTGATCAACTGTATCATTTAGATCTTGTGTTTCACCCGGAAGTATAGGTTCGCATTTTCCGGAAGTTAAATCTTAATTGAAGAAAAAATGTAGAGGCAGATAAATCATGTTTTCGGAAAGGTCTATATGTATTATTAGTTTTGGGTGGGTTTATAAATCAAGATCCATTCAATACTAGCGCAGTAAATACTGGATTTACATACACAAATAGGGACTTTGACTTCGACATAAGCTTTCAACAGACAAAAATACTATAAAAGCCTAGTATTGTGAAAGATTCATGTATGTCCTTTCGCAAATCTACTCTTGTACCTGGCTGGTGGGGGATGCATCCCACATCCCCCCAACATGAAACCATCCCTACATCAATGTTCTAAAAAAACTAGACAGATACTGTACTGTTAACAATATTTCCCGTAATTTTGAAATATTTTGGTATACTCCAACTTAGTGTATCAATAATTCAATTTGACAAGTTGTTCGATATACCAATCTTTAAGCAAGCGACTGTCGCTGTCTGTGTTAAAATGTGTTATTCCTTTTATTTTGTTACTTTATGTTTAAATATAAAGTGTGATTCGTTCCTTTAGCCTTTTGATTCTCTTTATGAAGGTTGTTGTTGTGGTTTTTCTTTCGAAATTTAATTATTTCCATATTAGCACACTGTAAATGTCATACATTTGTGTTGCCTGTACACTGTTGTATCTTTTAGATATTCGTATGACACAATCCTTTAAACATGAAAACTTAAAGCGGGTTTATTGTCCTGACTGACTTCGCCATACGATATCAGCGTATTGAAATTTGATATTAAGGAAAACCGCCGTAGGTACATGTCGTGTTTATTGAATTTCTTTTAAATAGCTTGTTTTAATGTCCTGCTTCAAGATGTTGAAAACAACAACAAGCAAAAACAAAAATCAAGACAGCATTTGTGTATATATCTTACTGGTACAAGGATGTGCCTCATGTGGAGCATTTATCGAAGTTGAATTTCTTAAATATATTTAAGTTTTATTGGACCTCGCAAAAGAGTTAAACAATAAAAATATATGTGTAATGAAATTACATAACTGACTCTGGGATTATCATTAACAACAACAACAACAACAACAACAAAACTATACCTAAATAAGCTCGAAATATAAGTTTAAATATTTAGTCTGATTACCTAACCTTAATGGATAAGGAACACAATATTTTCATGATAAATTCAAGCAATGGCAGAATTATTAAACAGTCTGTTATTTTAGCCACACAAAATTAACGTCATTTGCACTGTGAATTAATCAGATGCAATGAACTGGACATAGCCGACCTGCCATAACAACGTCGTTTAATAAGTGTAAATATTAAAGAGTTGTTTGATATAAATGACATTGTAGATTCTACCTTACCTTTTGTAAAGTAGACAGAGACGATATGTAATCATTTACGGTCACATTAATCATAAAATCGATTTTTTTTTAAAATAATAATAATTGAAATTTTAAAGGTATCCTTATATAAACATTATCAACAATACTTATTTCTAGATCAAACCTTTGAAGAAGATAAACGCAGAATGCAAACAATATGTCGGATCATTTAAGAAGCTCTTACTTTCTGTTCAATAAAAATACAAATCGATTTAATTGTTTATTTCAAAGAGCATTGCTTCATGGCTGTAAATAATTAGATTGTTATTCGATGCTTGGGGGTTACTTCACATCTACGATTGTTAGGTCGTACGTCAAAAAATATTATGAGGTTTAACGTAAAGCAAGTATAATTATGTCAAACACAAACCACGTAAGTAGAATCAAAAACAGTCTATAAGATTACAAGAAAATGAACGATAATTGAACACAATGATAAACAGTGTACAGTTTTATAACTTAAAGCATTCAACAATACCGATACCTTTAGGAAGTAATTTATTTAAGAATCAGACAATGTTTCGAGCAGGTATTTGTTTTTATTATTATTTAACCGAGTAAGGTTTGTGTCAACAAGATGCAGCAAAATATTGTTAATTGTACCTTTGCAAGGAGAACAGCACGCAAGCTGAACTTCACTTTTTAAATGATATGAGCGAGCTAGTCTACTTTGTCAAATGAGACAGCGAGTAAGACTAACCTCTTCCCGTCCTTTTGTCTCTACTATTATACAGATATTAATTGTAATCCGTACAAGTCTGGTAAACCTCCCACAAGGCTTTAAAACTTAAAAATTCCCCTCTCGAAAGTTCAATCTATATAAATCGTCTTAACAGGTATGATGACGACTTAGATACCATCCCACTGTACACCGATACACATACAGGCTAACATCAGGGACTATGTTTACAAAAATCAGACCAAGTCCGTTTAACTCAGTTCAGTTATACGTCTCACTAAGACGTTGTAGCGTTCTCATTTCAATTCCATATGTAAATAATGGTTTGACAAGGTAATACACCATGACATTTACATTTCAAGTCTTCCACTACTTAGCATGTCCCGTAAACAACCTTCATTTCGAATTTTCCATACTTGTACTGGAGGGTCATTTTCTAATAACGCTAATGCGCTAACTAAATTCACTCATTCGTTGTAATATATAGTATTTTGTAATACATTTGTCAAAATACTGGAGAGCAAACTATTATAATGTTGTCGCTCAGTAGATTTATATGATCATAACATTTTCAAATAATTCAAATAGTTCACAAATGACGTATCAAAAGGTTAATTGCGCAGGATCATACATGTGAAAATAAAACATGTTCTAAAATTACACGAAAAGTAGGTAGGACATTCGAATTTTTTAATCAGATTCTTCACAGTCCTCAGATCCAAAATCTGCAAAGACGATTTTATATGACAACAAACATATTAGTGACATAAAAAGTGTGCTTATGTTGTTGCTTTTTGTGTTTCTTTTAGACGTAATCCTCTAGTGTCTGTGTACACAAGATAATAGCGTATCTAAGATTTTTGATTAGAAGGGACGTGATCAGTTATTTTTTCTTCAAATTATAGTTATGACCACATAGTACTTTTAACATCGTTGCTGTGAATTAATTAAAAACAACATAGGAAACCACCGTAGTTAAGGAACTAATGTCTGACGATATATCCTACATCCTGTTTTCTATAATAGGGGATTTTAGTTGAGAGGGCGGAGATGAGGTGGAGATGGGGCATGTTCACCTCCTCTTCTGTCTAAACCCGACACTACAAGGCATATTAGTGTTTAACATGTGTGTGTTGTAAGTGTACTCTCTTTATAAGGATTGCACTTTTAACCCGGTAAAATTTACGGTTCTACAATAAGCTACTGTCTTGTTACCTGGAAAAGAAGAGTTGGTCGAGTTTAAATAAAAATAAACAGACTATATCAAAAGCAGGTATGCACTATGGCTTTGGTTAAATGTTTACTTTATTTAGATGTATATCGACGATACGTGGGTTTAGTTTCATGTGGTCGCAGCGAAAAATTGAAAATTGGGTAAATGTACCATGTTAAGTGTTGTGTCCGCCGCATCTTGTAAGAAAAGGACGGCCTTGATATTGCAGTTTCAACATCATCACATTTTGCGTAAACTTTGTGTATTTATAAACCGCGTTTATCGCTGAATCGATTTTCATAGATAATATAACATTATAACTTGTTCTATATTTATATCTGCTTGAAATGTTTATTTCAGAAACAACAGTGTAATTGCAAACATTGTCATCTTTAACTTCCTCATATTATACTGTTAACAAAGTCATAACTATAATGTATACTCGTTTCAAGTTTTTTGTTTAATATGCGGTTCAATGTAGCATAGCGCCGATGACCATTTGTTATATACTTTGTTTATTTTGGCCTTTCATTGGCACAAGTGGGTTTGGTCTCAATTTTCATGTTTTGTCTTAGTTAGAATATTACAGAAAGCGAGTCTCTCAAAGCTAGAGCTCTTAATTCGTTGCTTGTATATTTTTCAAATTATCAATGAACGTATCTTATGGCAGTTAAAACAAATAACATTTCCGCTACAATTACAGATGTTTAGTACGAAATTTGTTGTAGTTTTGCTTTGCATACTTGTTATTGTTGCGAGCATCCTAGTCAACTTTGTCCAGCCTCAACATAGTTCCACCAGGAGAGATAACAAACATTAATTTTGTTCGCTTCAAAGGATGTCTCCCTTTGCAGTGACGACACACAATCAGGAGCAAGAGCAATTCTATTGGAGAATATCTTTTTCGCTTCAGTTACTGAAGTTAATTATGATCTTTTTTCAGAAACAGTTTTTTTTTTGCTTCTGATAATGTTGTTATATTCATTCTCATCACCTGTGTCCAGTACATAAATACTGATTTTGATTGCTTGAGAAGTCAAGTCCATTTGTTATTGCAGACACATATTTAGGAACAAGAACTAGAATATTGGAGAATATGTGATAAATTAAAGACAATATGAGCTGTTTCGAAAATTAATGTATTGAAAAAAAAAACAATAATTTAACAATTAACTTTAAACAAGCACACACGCTAAAATGGCTGCGGAAAAAAACAACCAACCTAAAGACTAAAACATGTGTATTCGCCAGTCATTTAATTTTAGTCAATTTGTGGGACTTGAGTACAAACGAGATATAGTTTAACGAGTATTCTGCAACATTCTGAAAAGGTACATACTAAAATATTAGTTAATCGCTAACAACTTTATGATAATAATGAGTCTGTTGAATAAATTGCTCAGTTTAAAGCACAAATGTACCGCATATACACACAACGGACTTTACTCGTTCCTAGCAATCTCAGCAACTCCCAACAATTTGAACATGAAAACACATTTAAGGTTTAAATTAACACCAGAAAGAGACTAGTGACCAACCAGCATAGATCAAGGTTATATTTCATATAGAAAAGGCTTAATCTGGATCTTAACTGCTTGCATCGACCGGACCTGCTAGCGCAATCGGTAGAGCGTTGACTCCAGGTACGGGGGGCCCCTTGTTCGATCCCGGACCGCGACATACCAAAGTCTTAAACGTGTTAGTTGTAGAGCTCTCTTGCTAACCCTCAAGCAAAAATACGGGTAGTTCCGCGAGTGTCAGGATAATGTGACTGGGTGTGGTATCATGCAAAGTGTTTCCAGCATGCTTTACACAATGAAGGCAGCACTATATCTGCTTTAAGTGGAAACCGTCTTAAAATAACTGAAACACTTTTGGTGGCACGATAAACAATATGTAGTACGTGTACTCTGGTCTATCATGCGAAGTTGTTAAACGCTTATCTTGTAACACTCTTTAAAGGCACATACTAAAATATTAGTTATTCGATCAACATTGTATGCTAATCATAGTAATAAGGCTATGTAACCAGATGCTTAGCTTAAAGCAAACATGTACCGCATATTCACAAATCGGACTTTCCTCGTTTTTAGCCATCTCAACAAATTCCAACGCTTTGAACAAGGAAACTCGTGCTTAAGACGAACTTTCCTCGTTCTTACCAATCAATCTCAACAACTCCCAACGCTTTAAACAGGAAAACTTGTGTTTAATAGTTAACACCTAAAATAGAAATAGGATCAAACAGGATAGATCCTGGTTGTATTGCTTCAAGCAGGAGAGGGTTACTCTGGATCTTAATGATTTGCCTAGACCGGACCTGGTAGCGCATATGGTACAGCATCGGCTCCAGGTTCGGGAGGCCCCGGGTTTGATCCAGTGCGACGACATAGCAAGGTCGTTATAGTAATAGCATAGATCCCTTGCTAAAGCTCAAACCTGCATGTATATAAGGAAGGCTGCACTATATCTGCTTCAAGTGGACAGAATCTCCAGACAACTGAAATACTGTTGGTGGATGTTGACTAGATCACGATATATACAGTTTTGCTTTGCACGGCGATTAGACCAGGAAGTGGATAAACAGAGCGAATAATTTCAAACAGTCCTGGTGTGTATTTTCACTACAAAGACTGTGGTAGCATTCACCTGTACATTTTAGCGGTGCAGCGTACAAACGTGTTGAGGGAGATAAACTTTACCTGGTGGAGACATAAAGACTCAGTATTTGTCAAAAGGATACGCCCTCATTTGTTCAAACATGTATTTCCAGTTTGTTTCTTGCTTAAAAAAGCCAAAATTGTGATAAACCACAATAAATAAGGAAAGATTAGAAATCACTGATTGCTTTAGCTTCTACTGGTTTTAAGTTTAATTTTGAACTTTTGTTTATATGCATCATCAATGCAGAGGCGGATCCAGAAAATGTTGGTTATGGTTATCAATTCAACTTTAGCAATCAACAGACACAATGTATTTTTAGCTTACATGTATGTCTTTTCACAACTCTACTCTTTTACCGGGTTGGTAAGGGAGGGGTGGGGGTGTATTCGGCCCTGGATCCATCAATGTTCTTAAAAAATAGACAGATACTGTTCTGTTAACAATATTTCCTGCAGATTTGAAATATTGTGTTAAACAACATAAATCCGCTTTTGGGTAAATGTTATTCAAGTTGACAAGTTGTTCGATAGACCAATTTTTTTAGCAAGCGACTATCTCTGTGTTCAAAAAGTTTCATTATTTTATTTGGTTATTTTATTTTTGAAGTGTGAATCGTGCTTCAGCCTTTAGTCTGTTTATCCTTCTTATAAAGATTTCTCTTCTTTTGTTTCGATTTTTCTTTCGAAATTTAAGTATTTTGAAATATTTACCCAATTGAAATGCCGTATATTTGTGTTGCATGTACATCTTCTAGATATTTGTATGACACATTCCTTTAAACATGCACACCTAAAGCGGCTTTATTATCCTGAATTATATCGTTATACGATACCAGCGTATTGACATTTGATACTGAGGAAAACCACCGTAGGTACATGTAGTGTGTATAGCATTTCTTTAAGATAGCTTTTTGCAATGTCATGTTTCAAGATGTCGAAGAAAAGAATAATGAGAACAACAAAAAGCAAACAAAGCAAACCCAGACAGACAAACAGAATCCGTGTGTATTTCTTAAAGGTACAAGGTTGTGCCTGACGCCGAGCATTGATATAAGTTATATAAACTAAATATATGTTTATTGGACTCCTCAGACGAGGTAAATAATATAAATGTATGTGTAATGATATTATATAACTGACACTGTATTGTGTATATCATTAACAACAAAAAAGCAACAACAAAATATACCCGAATAAGCTCGAAATATTTAGTCTGATGGCCTAACCTGCCTTAAACACAATCATCAAAATGACACTTAGTCCATTCTGCATTCCCCAATGGATGAAGAACACATACTATCTTCATGATAAATTCAAGCACTGACAGAATTACTAAACAGTCAGTTGTTTTAACCAACAACATTAACGTCATTTGCACTGCTCATTAATTAGATGCAATGAGCTGGACCCAGTCTTTACAATTGACTATACATCGATTTATTTATTTATTTTGTACTGTAAACAACCTCGTTCAATAAGTGTAAATAGTTATAATCATTGTTTGATATAAATGACATTGTTAATTGTACCTTACAAATTTAAAGTAGGCAGAGCCCGTATGCAATTATTTACAGCCGTATTAATCATATACAAAATCGAATTATTATTTATAATAAAAGTTAAAAGTTTAAAAGTATGTTTTTATAATTTATAAATACTATCAATAATCGTTTCTAGCTAAAACCTTAGTAGAAGATTAGCGACGAATGCAGACATTTTGTCGGATCATTTATGAAACTCTTAATTTCTATTCAATAACACAATGAAATATTGTCTCCATTGTGTTTAAGAATTTATGACAAAATCCTTTGAGCATTGCAACATATACCAAACTCTGAACAGGCACAGGACAAAGCTATTTAACATGCAAGCCCAGTGAAAAATAAGAACACATTTGTGATGAGTCATTTAACGGAAAGAGCAAACCCGACATTTACCGCCTTGGAACGGTCAGACGGCAATATGGACCGACTGGGTTGCTTAAACCGGATTTACAGAGCTCTAAACTCACACTTCCTGATAGGTTTGTCAAATGCAAGCAATGAAAAGAAAACCAATCTATTTGAAAACAAAATGTCTATGCGCTGATGTTTTCTTTGATTAGTTATGACAAAAGTAGTGACGTCATTGAAAAGATATGTCCACATTGTATTTAGAAAAGAAAGGGGGATTCTTTTGATTAGAAAAAACTACACAAAAACGGTTGATTATAAGTAAAATTAAATTTGAATCAAGAACAAACCTGACCAGTGAATGATAAATGGCTCCAGCATCCTGTTCATGTGAAGATGGAATTGTGGAACCAAAGTCCAATGTCCATCCAAGGAAATACACGTAGCAATCCTTATAGAATGAATTAAATGACAAAATAGATTACATGCACGGGGAGATTTTTTACGACCGCCACATTGCACAAGTAACATTGTTGTGATCATGAATAAGAATATATGACAAAGTCCTATGAGCATTCCAACATATCCCCAAACTCTGAGTAGATACAGGACAAATGTATTTAACATGCAAGCCCAGTGAAAAGAAAGAACAAATTCGTGATGAGTCATTTAACGAAAAGAGCAATCCCGACAGTTAAGTCCGGTTGTGGTATATATGCGCTTGCTATTGGTGAACGCAATTGTTTCAGAATAAAGAAAACCACATTATTGTTTGTTAATACGACGAACCTGTTTGGAATTTACTTTACCCATCCAACAAATAAATCGATTTTATTGTTTATTTTAAAGAGTGCTGCTTCTTGGCAATATATTGTTAAATTGATATTTGATGTTTGGGTGTGTTACGACACATCAACGATTGATAGGTCATACGTACAAAATATAGGTTTAACGTAAAGCATGTACAATCAGGTCAGAATTAATACACGTGAGTATAAATAAAAATAAAAATACAAGAAAACGATTGATAATTGAAAACAGTACATTTTTAAACATGAACACAGTTTAACCGTGTACAGTTTGTGTCAACATGAAGCAGCAAACTATTTCTAACTGTTAGTGGAGCCCTGCAAGGAGTACTTTTAGGCTGAACTTCTTTTTTCTGAAAGATAACAGTGAATTAGTCTACTATGTCCAGTGCAACAGCGGGAAAAAGCTACGTCTGCCCGTCTTTTATGTCAACGAAAGTATTCATGTTTGCAAGTTTGGGGATACATCCTAAGGTCTAGCATGTTTTCTTGTATTCGCGTGTTCTTAACATATGTTTTAAAGTACAAAACTCCTGAAGAAATCCTGCTATCAATGCAATTGTTTTACAAAATAACCAAACCTGGAAATAAGAATCTTGACGTCTTCCTGTTGAAAACTATGTTGGCAAGACAGTTTATCACTTTGACTTTTAGCCATGTTTATAAACGTATATTACGTATATTACGTCATTAAAATATTTTGAAAGATAACTTGTCAATACAATTTGTCCAGTTCATGAATTAAATTACCAGAATATCAGAGTTTAACCGTTGGGTGACTTTTGCTGTAATATGTAAATTAAAACTGGCTTACTCCATAAAACTCTTTGCAAAACGGTCGGTCGATCCTTTTCTTAACTAATACACTCACAATAAGATCAACACTTGACATATTCCTATATTATCTTTTGTCTGTTTTAAAATTCGATACACAATTTACATATTTAATCATCTTTAATAGTTCATTAAAATTTAATATTGATTTGCAATTACAGTATAATAATTCAATCGACATGAAGAAAATCTTACCTTATATAACAACTCCATCATAACTTCCAATCTTTCCCTAATCTAAACACGTCTGGTCAAATAGCTTTCCGCAAGACTTGTAAACTAAGAAATCCCCGTCTCGAGAGTTCAGTCTATATATATCTTGAAAGGTCCGATTACGCACGATTCTATACCCCGTTAGATAATCAGCCTGTTTTACCATGGTCCTTATACCGACGCACTGAACACCGCTACAAATAAAAGCCAACAGTAGGGGCGGTGTTTACATAGATGAGACCAGGACGCCCGTTTATCTCGTGCTGGTATAACTCTCCCGGTCATAGTGTAGCGTTCCCACTTCAACGCGATCTATGAATACAGGTTAAAAATGGCAATATACCATGATGTATAAATTGCAAGCCCTTACCTACTTAGAATTTCGCTTAAACTTCCTTTCATTTCGAGTTTTCCATACTTGTATTGAAGGGTTTTTTCCTCATCCCAAATAAAGTAGTGATGGGTTAACTATATTCAGTCATTTGTTTGTAATATATAGGATTTTGTTATACTTTTGTTGAAATTATAATTGCGAGCCAGGTAATATTATCTTGTCGTTTATTAGATTTATATCATCATAACATTTACAAATAGTTCGCAAATGACGTATCAAAGGGTTAAATGCGCAGGTACATGCATGTGCAAAACTGTGCTAAATTTCCACGAAAAAGTGGATTTTTAAATCAGATACTTCAAACCCCTCAGATCCCATAATTAGCACAGACGATTCTATATGACAACAAACATTACAATGACATCAACACTTGTTCTTATGTTGCTTTTTAAATACAAAGCAGCGACGAATTATGATCAATCATTATAGCAGCTTCCAGCTAGTCTGGTGGAGGAAGACCCCAAACAAATGTCTTAGTAGAACCACCGGCGTACCCCACTCCTGCTGGAATACCTTCCCAGATTATGTATTTTGCCTCGAATGGGACTCGAACCCACAATATAAAAGCGGAGAAAGGAGTTACAAGAGGGCGATTTTACCATTACTCCACGGGCGTCCACTTCCTGTTCGGATTTATTCACACATGGCATAAACGTCTCTTTTAATATGGTAGAGCGTCGGCTTGCGGATCGGGAGGTCGTGGGTTCGAACCCCGACCGGGTCAAACCAAAGACTTTAAAGTTGGTAGTAGTGGCTTCCCTCCCAACGCTCGGGGCTAAGGGGACAGCATTACGCCTGACTCGTCGGTGTCAGTATAATGGACCGGCCGGGTTCAGTCCCTGGGCACCTCATAAGTGCCCCTGTGCTATAATGATAGAAATGTCGCTGCGCAGTATCGGCAAAAATGCCAGCTAATCCCATCCCTCTTATAATATTCGGAGAAAAGATTACTTATTATAATTTTCTGTCGCCTGAGTTATTTCTATTTTGGCAAGTTATTTTAATAGACGTTATCATCTAGTGTCTATGGTATAGGCAATTGCGTATGTAAGTCTTTCGATTAGAAGGGACGTGATGTTTTTTTTTCAAACTATAGTTATGCAGCCAGGGTAGATGTAAAATTCTTGTTGTGAATTAATTTTGAAACTGTGCCTTTCGTTTAAGGAAAATATTGCCGACATACGAAACCACCAAGTTCAGGAACATATGCCTGACCAGACGATCTATCCTATATCCTGCTACCTATAATAGGGGAATTTTAGTTGGGTGAGCGGCGATGAGGTGGAGATGGGGGCATGTTCACCTCCTTTTCTGTCTAAACCCACCACTGCAAGATATACTAGTGTAAAACATGTATTTTGTATGTGTTCTCACTTTAAAAGGATTGCACCTTTTACAATTCTACAATAAGCTACTATCTCTTTACCTGGAAAGGAAGAGTTGGTCGAGTTTAAGTAAAAAGAAAAAAATGTAGATCAAATTCACGTAGGCACTAAGGTTTTGGTGAAATATTTTCTCTATTTAGATGTATATAGCCGAGAGGTGGGTTTAGTTTCATCTGGTGTTAGCGAAAATTGAAGATTGGGTAAATGTACCTTGGTTAGTTTTGTGTCCCCCGTTTCTTGTAATAAATGGACGGCCTTGATATTATACTACAATGTCAACATCCTAATATTTTGTGTAAACTTTGTGAATTTATAAATCGCATTTATCGCTGAATCGATTTCCATAATTAAAATAACATTATAACTTGTTTTATATTTACATGTGCTTAAAATGTTTATTTCAGAAAGAAACACTAGTGTAATTGCAAACATTGTCGTCTGAAACGTTCTCTTACTATGCTGTTTACAAAGTCATAATAATTTTAATTTATATGTCAGTTTTGTTAAATGTGCGGTTCAATGCAGCATAGCGATGATGACCATTTATTGCATACTTTGTTCATGAAAGCCATTCTAGTCTCTCAGAGCTTTTAATTCTTTGCTTGTATATTGCAAATTATCAAAGAACGTATCATATGGCAGTTAAAACAAACAGAGGTTTAGTACAAATATTTCTAGAAACAATGTTTTAGCTTTGCTTTGCATACTTGTTATTGTTGTGTGCATCCTCGTAAATTTTGAGCAGTCTCAACATAGTTCCACCAAGAGAGATTACACATATTTATTTTGTTTGCTTGAGAGATTGTCTCCCTTTGCAGTGACGACACACAATAAGGAGCAAGAAAGCGTATATTGGAGAATAGCTTTTTCGCTACAGTTACTGAAGTAAATTACTTTTTTTTCAGAAACCTTTTTTTTGCTTCTGATAATGTTGTTATATGCATTCTCATCAATTGTGTAAAGTACATAAATATTGATTTTGAGAAGTCAAGCCCCTTTGTTATTGCTGACACATATTTAGGAGCAAGACATAGAATATTGGAGAATATGTGATGAATTAAAAACAATATGCGGTGTTTGGAAAATGTATCTATTGAAAACACATTAGTTAAGCAGTTACAGTAAAACAAACACATAAAAAATGACGGAGAAAACAAACAAAACAATCAACAATCAGTAAAAATATGTGTGTTCGCCAGTCATTAAATTATTTTCTATACATTTTTGTGACTTTAGTAAAAACGAATAATGACGTAGGCTCAAATAATTGGATTATTGGATGTTGATATCCTTAGAATGAGATATAGGTTGGAAATTTAAATAAATGGTTTCCAAAATGTGTATGACTGAACTATCCTAGCTTAATAAAGGTAAGACCTAAGCGATGCAGCTGAAACAATTCTCTACGTTATACATTATATGATTGCATGTTATATGCATTGTTATACAATGCGCACTGAAAGACAGGCAAGTGATATGGATAAATTTAATTTGGTCATTATTGATTTCATTAAGTTTTTTAAAAGTACTAAAGTAACATTTTGTCTATCACAATTTACACACATTTGTTTATGATTTAGCTTGACAGTTTTGATAAGCTTATTACACATTTATACAGTATGTACAATATATATAATATAAACGCTACTGACTAATATTTCTCGGCACATAATAATCGCATAAAAAATTATAATATTATAATTACACTAGTGGGACAAATTTAAATAAAAGTACAATGTGATTCAAACGTAATTGTCAATTTAACAATATTACAAAATTCCCATGTCACAGAAGCTAAGTCCCTCAGTACAACTTTTACAAAACACACCAAAATTCACGGCATCAGACAAAATATGGTAGCTTTGCATAACAATCGAAAGTCATATGTATTGAGTGCCATGTACATATATGTTTTGTTTTAGTAATCCTTTACACATTACAGTATATAGCAGTTTCACTGACGGATTCTTCGTGGATCAAAAATTGCTGAACGGCCTGGTAACAAAATTGGTTCTGTTCCTGAAACAGTATGTTTGCAATTTAAAGAAAAATACTAAATAGTATAAGTTTCCGTTTAACTTGTTTTAAATTGGACTGTTTAATGAATGAATGTATTTAGCCAATACCAAATGATTGACTTATAACTTTAATTAAAGTTATTGTCGAACCACATTTTACCAATATTACACAACCTTTCCAATGTGTGTGTGTGCGTGTGTGTGTGCGCGTGTTTGTGGTTGTGTGTTAAAGTTAAACGAAAGAATTGACGTTTTACAACAAACGTATAGAACCTTACCTTGTTAGGTATTGCCAGTGGTCTCCGAACTTTGACCTGTCTCAGTGTATTGACCACGCTGACCTCACCTTCTACTCTCATCTTCTGAAGCAGGTTAGACACGGCACAGAACAAGCCACTACGCTCAGCTGCATTTCTGTCAAAGGGAAGAATATACGAAAACTTTGAGTTGTGAATGTCATAATATGATAAAATGTTAGGTCATTGTTTAAACAATGTTTGGATAAACAATAGGAATGGATGACATATCTGTTTCGACGCAATGTTAGGCACCCTGGAAGAAGTTTTTATCAAATGGTCATCTTATTTTAAAATGACATGTGGATGCTTCTTTAACAAAATGATGTAGTATAAAGATATTAACAGCCCTGTTCTAGAACTCACAGACAGTGGACCAGCACCGGACCATATCCAGAACTCCTGTCCGCCATAGCATCAACATCTTTGATGAGCTGCAGGAAGTGTGAAACATCTGGGACTCGATTCCCCTGAGGCCAGTGTTGACATTGGTAGTGGTAGACGGCCATAGATGTACTTTCACTATTCTGGTAAGGATGCAAGGAAAAAAAAATAAGCACAAAACTAGTTCGTAAATATTTTGTAAATTTTCATTTCAAAGACTGCCAAAAAAAGAGCTGTATAATCTGTTTTTTTAAATATCAGTATATGAAGAAAACAACTTTTTAACACGTACATATACAAACATGCTTATGCATAATTAATACAAGATGTTCTTGGGAAGTGGGGCGATAGACTTGGCTTTTGTGTAGGTAAAAGACGTTACTGTGTACCAAGAATGCTGTTTCAAGAAGACGAAGGAGAAAAAGAAGAAGTAGGTCTTTCTACTATTGACTTACTATTTTGTTGTGTTGAATTATCAGTTTCCGCAATATGTAGCTGGGGTTTTTGTCCAAATCCTGTGACTTGACCTCATACAGACCCGATGGAATGTGTAATGTTTTATTGGCCATCCGAGAAAAGTAATTACCAATGGTCTGGAAAAGGGCATTGAGGATGTCAACAAAACTTGCTTGATAAGGTTTGAAATGCACATTTACAGTGGAAGATAAAACCCTGGACTATATACACAAACCACTCTGTCAATATCCTACATTAAAACGGTAAATTTTACTCAGAAGATTTTTGTCATTGCAATTAATTATTGTTTTATTAACTTTACTGTAAATTGACTATTTCTAATATGCATTTAATATTTACTTTGTTCAATTTTAATCTACAAGTCATAGTATACACCAAATGAACGGTTTAAATGATTCGGTTTAGATGTCACCAGTTACAGAAACAAGTATTTAATTCTGTGAAAAAGTTGTTTCTGCTAAGAGCGACAGACATATGTCTCGGTGAATCATGAAAAAAGCATTAGCCAAACGTATTAATTTCTAATTACCGTGACCATTATAGCAAATACCCAAAGAAAGATGACAAACTGCTTTATATTACGCAAATACACTCGATAACTGTCCTCCTTCCCAAACAGAAAAAGTGTTAATGTCACTACCGGATCTTTAAGACCAGGAGGGTCCATTGAGACTATACAGGAGCAAGATTCCTGAGTGACAAGAGCGAGAAAATCTTCCACCGTGTCTGGAAGAGGCGTCTGGGCGACCAGGAACCGGTTCTTTACTGTGTAACTCTGTGAAATGGGTAGCAGTAATCTGAATTACATATGAATGTATGACAAAATATATACAAATCATCAACTTTAAACTAAACTTTCCCTCTTGTACCTGTTGGATACTGGCATAGTTAAATTAAGCAGGTAAGAACGAGACAATAAGTTTCGGCGCAACTGGGCCGTCTGCCGATATTTGACCCTCTATCAAAAAACGGCTCCAAAGGCACTCATTTAGGGTAGGACCCAGCTCAGTCGTATTTTATCAATTATGATATATTGTGAGTATTGACAGATACTATAACTGCCTGGATGTTTGTTTATATATATTTTTTACATAGATACATTCGAGTCCTTTGTCCGATTTGAATAGAGACTGGAAAAGGACATCGTGGTTTTATATTTTTTATATGAAGACGCAAGGTCTGACCATTGACGTTGCTTGGTTTTCGTCTACTTGAAAGTAAACTGGGCGGACAAGGACTTCTTCAAATAAGAAAGTCCGTTTTGTTTACACTTTTAAGAGCAATATGTACCATACATTTGTGCCCATCTATTTGTAAACTGTTATTCAATTATGATAGTTAATATTCTACTTACATTTAGGTAGACAGCATTGATATAGTTGCATTCGCCAAACCGTTTTCCAAGATGAAGTAGGGGTCTGTTGAGCAATCCTTTAGTAAAGACAACACATTAATTGTATATATATATATCAGCCAAGAGTACCTAATGACAAGAGAGTTGAAACAGAATTGTAACAAATCTAAATTTAGTAAAGCACACACATCTGTATTTGGCAAAGCAGTCGATTTGTATAGATAAAACCCGCTATTTTATTATCACGCGAAATATAATGAGATCATGTGGTGAATTCTACATTTAATTTGACAATAAATATGTATGTGTATGCTATATGTAAACATGGCGTTATATTGTATGCTGTATGCGAATACGGCGTTAGACTATGTGAATTAAAACTTGAACTTAATGAACACAAGTTTCTACAGGAAGGATATTAACAAATAAACGATTGTGTTGTACCTGGTATATCAGCTCCTTCCCTGTTCAATCCTTCATATCCCTTGTTTATTGTTCTTGCTTCTTCCTCTCCTTCTGCTGGTTTCTCCAGTGTTGCTAGTTGCTATAGATTTAAAAAATTGAACACAAATAAAACAAAATTACAATGTTAAACAATTAACAATATTATTAAAAATCAATCAGCAGTTTCAAGTGGGTCCCATCAATTTGTTTCGAAAGAGATAACTCACATATTTTTCAGTTGTGTTGTATACTTGTTGAACATCTTCAATACATATAAACATGAAACGGGAAGGCTTTCAAAGCTAAACATAATCCTTATATAATTCACACATTTGAAATAACGAGTGAATAAAGCGTATTATTTTCTAACTTTTGAGTGATAGAAAATTGATTAAAGCAATGAAATTCCTTGAAAAGTAAACAAAAAAGTAACTAAATATGCCACAGTAGTTGAAGATACGTAACGGAATTGCCAATTATGTCAATCAACTTGAAAGAAATACATAAGTACCTGTGCAATCCGGAACCTTTTTCATTTTTAGGATAATGTATCTAAAACTTAATTAGGTATTAAGCAAAGTGAATTAGAGGATACTATAATAAGTACATTTCACCTTGAAGAGTGCTTTAAGGTGTCTATCTGTCAATGAAGCTATGTATCGCTGGAATTTGCTCTGTTTGATTGGTTCACAGTGGTAGGTCAATGTATGGACCAGGGCACGGTGGAGGAACTCGTATTGTTGCTGAAAGATGTTTGTATTACGTTGTATGAAGTTAACGTTTTACATATTATAATATGAGAGAAATAACAAGTCACTCTTTAGTAAAATTTCAGGTATAAAGTTAATATGTGTACTAACTATATATATGTACATTCTATATCAATTAGCATAGTATGCAATATAATTAGTGCAACACAAGAGCAAGTCAGATGTACGTAAACCTATTAACAAAACAAACAATTAAGAGTTGAAACTCCGTATTGTCTTGGTAAATGTCAGCAAATGATTTCGAATGAATGTATTATACGTGGACATCGCCTTAAACGACACATGCATGTGATGTAACACGATTGATCATGAACAAGATATATTTCAGGCCGCAGAATAATAACATTTAGATAAGGTAACAAATATATACTCAATACTATGTCAATACGGCTAAACAAAATGTGCACACTTATTTTTAAACTTACCCATGTCTGTACCATGGATGTTCGCTGATCCCTCATTCTGGAGACCCTTTCAAAGATGTCAAGTGATTTCTGAGCTTTACCCTGATGGATCAAAATGTCTAGAGCGATGTATGTCCCCGTGCGACCGATACCAGCACTATGTAAATTGACATTGTTGAGTTTATATTATATATTTATCAGCATGTACAAATATGTAAAAATACAAAAGCTGAGCCAATATATATGTAAACAAATATCCAAAAACTAAAATGTGTCTAATGTTGTTGCGAAGATTGTGAAACGAACTTTATATGTAAATGGCATCAAGTTCAAATTTAGTTATTTTGCTACTGCATGAATGTCGATTAGTAAGTAGTTACGCTTACCTGCAATGTACAATTACCGGTCCAACCAGGGAAGATTCAGTGTTCTTAACCTTTTGCCTAAACTCTAACAGACTAGAGACGTCATCAGGTACACGTTTGTCAGGCCAGGCCGTGTAATGAAGATGATGAAGGATCCTATGTTCTTTGTCCTGATTAATTTATAAGAAATACATATATTCCATCATTTCAGTTGCGAAAAGACTATTACATGAAATACCGTGTATTATACATGTTCCAGATGTGGATAGCAGTGACAACGAGGTAACGTCGCTGACTTGTAACTTTTCTGATTGCGTTGTCTCTTTCCCATGAGTCCGAGAACCCTTGGGGCCAAAACAATTTAAAAAAAGTATTTTAGCTGAAGTGCAATACAGAGATAGTTCTCTCCGGAAATTTGTCTGAAGTTTTCATTCACAATAATATCCGGGCGTCTCTCTAATGAACATATTTGGTCATTTAGGATGTACCTAACTATGTATTCTCCAAATAGTTAACGAATAAATAGTGTATTATTAATTAATTTAATCTACCTTTCATAGTGCCGTCTAAGAGATAATTTAACTTTTTTTTTTTCAAATAATAACTACATAAAGAATATTAAAATTGTACATATATGTACAATGAATAGCATTAACATAGGTTTCCATTATATGACTGCCTTGCTAATTTAGGTCCTACATATACAAAACCCCAAGTTATCAAGTGTGTTAAAACAGTTACATCAATGAAATTTAACACGTATTATGCAATTTATCCGCGATAATCATATTACCATCGACACCGTCATCTTTCTGACCACGAATTCCGAGAAGAAATCAAATGAGTGCGACGTCACCGTGATGTCACCGAAACGGCACGATTGCCCTTCGTCAGGCCAGTACTGCTCACACTTCATGGACTGTGATGAAATCATACACATAACATTTTACGGATAGTGTTTTATGACCTTATAATGTGAATCCAAAATAAATAATAAAATACAATTTATTCTTATATTCAATAAACGTCGACATTTTCTCTTCTTGTTCTGTCCCATAAATTAAACACATATAAAAATCATTCTTATTAAATTTGTAAAATGCGGACGGTTACCTGTTGTAAGAGCCATACCAAAGACAAAAGTTTACGTTTTTAATACTGCACACGTGTATCTTTACTGCTCATCACTTTTGTTGTAAAGTATTTCTTGACAAATATTTGATTCCATGAAGGTCATTTTACCTGCCCTTCCATTAAATTGGTTACCATGACAATAACGTCAGTTTTTTCCTGCCATACCATCCTCCAGAATAAATCAAATCCTTCCATGGCCTTGCGTGTAGGACCTTGACGCAAATTGATAAATGAAGAAGACTGTTTACATAAGTTACAATTCCACTACTTTCTTTAAGTATGTACTACATAAAGTTAAAAAACAACAACAACACAATTTATATACAGAAAACTAATAATTTAAACATATATTTGCTAATATATAAACGCACCCTGTAGCTTTTGGGTGTAGCATTTATATTTATTTGTCGCTATTCTTAAATCTGCATTTGACCCTCTTAAAATTGCAATTGTCATGTAGCGATAGGAGTCTAATAAGCCATACAATCTCTGGCAATAAAAGTGATTCAGGAGAATACATAAAACCTTAAGTTGTAATAACAGTAAAATGCTTTATTTGCATAAATCTAACTTGGAACCGCTTGACCTGAAGATACATAAGCTAATTTCGGTGTCACTGCGTCTTGGTGCATGTATGTTGCATGTAGCTTTTTTATAAATTGCAACCAGCAAACTGTTCAACAAAATATTTCAAGATAGCCAATTGAACTGACTGACGAGTTTCAAGCGACGCTAATGAGTTTTTGTTGAGATTATTTCATTTCATTTTACCGACGCATCTATTGCCATGTTTTAAATTAAAACTCATGGTTTCGAGAAATGAAATAAAAGCTACCTACCTAATGATGCTATATATTCATTCTTCGTCCTAAAACCCTGTAAAATATTATTAGATGTATTGTTAGCACATGGTCCCTATTAATACTGTGTATGCAAACTACGCACAAAGCTACATTATATTATAGGAAGGTTCGTTATTCAACTTCATTTCCAACATGGTGTAAAGTAAGGTTGAATGCGCGCAATAATTGTCAACATGTAAATATAATAATTATGACCGTAGTCCTTTTGGAGCTGTGTATGCATACATTAGCAATATACATAAAATATAGTTTCTTAGAGACATGTTGTCAACTTCGACATGTTTGAGGTTTGATTAGCAGAGAAAGAGAGAAAGACAGAGAGAGAGAAAGAGAGAGAGAGTAGAGAGAGAGAGAGAGAGAGAGAAAGATAGAGCGTGAGTGAGCGAGAGTGAGAGACGGAAAGAGAGACAGAGAGTGAGAAAGAATGGGAATTTGGAAACCGATGCAATACAGTTAGTCCTCATATTATCTAACAAACTTGGCATACAAAAGATCATCACAATATAATTTTAACTAGACTACATAACACTGATGAACAATTTAATATCAACATTCATGTGTACGTAACTATAGGATTGAACATTATTGATTTATACTTATTGTTTATGAAATATGGAGGGTGTACCTTTAATGCAGATTCAAATTGGTTTATGGGTTCTTGTATATGTGCTGAAGTGCGTAAAATAAGAGTGAGGAAAATGTAGATTATTTATAGGCCGTATGGTTACATACTTCAATATAGCAGGCATTGATAAAGTCGGAACCCGGTGGAAGAAGTTTAACTCTGTGCTCGTCATCTGAAGAATACAGGGTCAATAAGTTTTGATCATTTCTTCAACTACTTAAGTAATGTTTTATTTTAAATTTAAAATTCATTTGGAGTTAAAACAAAACTCCAGAAATTCGATACTTTTACAAAATATGTCGACTTTTTATTTACTTACTTGTGAAAACGAATGATCTATTAAAAATAGAAAACATAACAAAGTTACAAGAGTAATGCAAGAAAACATAAAGTTTGAAAAAGCGTAGACTAAGACTTGTACATTCCAGTACCTTACACCAAAACTGCTATGAGACAAAACATAAAAAAGAACAAACATGTATCGCCTTGAAACGGTCAGTTGACAAATGGGCCGACAACTGGGGTGCTTAAACATCTTAAACAGAATACTGTATTCTCGCATTTCATGAATTGGGTGGGAGTGTCATATGCAAGTAGGGAAAATTAAAGAGATCCTTTTAAAATAAAGCTGTTTCAGTGATGACCTAGTCTTACACCTCAATTATGACGTTATTAATAAGAAAAGGGTGACATTATAAAAAAACAAATTGTATTTGGCTGGGGAGATACATCTTGTTTCTATTAGAAATACACACCATTCTTTATAAAAAGTATTATTCCTTAAATAAATATAAGCATTATGACTATATATTTTTGCAACATTGTTACTTGAGCACTATATTTTGTAACAAACTGTTGGTTATGTATTTTTAGACATATCTGTTTGTAGTAATAGTAATTGTATACCATAAAAATATTGCAATATTAGAAAAACATTCCGAAGTTCATGTAGAAGCTAAGGTCCAATCACTCACATGGATACACGCCATTGTATCTGTTCTTGATGATATTTTTCTCTATTTTTGCATCTTCACACGGCTTGATAAGGCCACGTGGGAGTTTCTGTATAAACATAATCAAATACACGTTTACAAATATCATTAAATTCACTTTAATGTACTTTTGTGCAGCATATGAATACGGCAAGCTGTAAACATTAACAAAAACGCCCATTAGCCTTTCAAGTATCGCGAGGTACAATACAGTTTCTACATTAGATCGTCCATCACATACCATCGACTACATTATACAACTATAAATAGCAATACACTTACATTGATCAGATGTTGTTAAACTGTATTTTACTTTTACTATAGGAGGAAGAAATGTGCGATTAACAATTTTATTAAGGTTAACTAGAAATGGCTGCCTCTCAGCGTGTATGCAAACAAACTTGCAAAAGGAGAGGGAGGGAGGACAAGGCATAATTAGTATAATTGAAGAAGGAGAGATATATATACACGTGGTCAGTCTTACCAGAAATTCTTCCTGGAAGAAGCCTTCTCCATGTGTGTCAACAAATTTAGCCAGCTCATTGACGGGAAGCTTACCACATGGTTTCTTTTTGTCTTCAACTTTAGCCGTAAAGTATCTGGGATCAAACCCGTCATCTTCTTCCAATACGTCTAAATCAATATAGCAGAAACGTCAGATTTTTTTTGTATTTCCTGACATTTTTAACTTGCTTAAAATTGTGTTAATATTAACTTCATACTATCCTTGCAAAAATAAAAGAAGAACAATTCAATGGTTTATGTTTTGTAAATCGCATTACCTGTCCTAAGCAGATTGTATTCCTCCAGATTTATGATGTTAATGTTTCCAATGAAAGTCGACACTGATCTGAAAACAAAAAACGGAATAACAGCGAAGCCTAAAATTCTAAATTATGCCTAAATGAATGCCAACCATGAGATAAAATTGTTTGATTAAGTCTAACATTGATGTGAGAGTAGGTTTTGTTTAAATTTGTAAATAGACTTCTCTGCTCATAAAGCAATACATATCTATATCTATTGTTTAATGCTTAAAGGTTTCAATATTAATAAACAAAACAGAAACTCTATCAATATTTTTTTAATTGACAAGGAAAGAAATGTATATATTATTGAGAAAAAACGTTTTGCATTAGTAAGAAGGAAATCATATTTGTTATACGTAACCTTCTGCGGAACAGAATAACAACAAATACGACGACACCGATGATTAACAGCCCCGCGGCCACAGAACCTCCTACAGCAGGTGCGACAACATTCATGGTGTTCGCGGGTACCACAGGCTCTTTTTCATTGGACACTGTCGTTGGTTTATGAGTGTTGCAATTAGTTCCTGTATAGTCGTCCATACAGCCGAAATCGCAGGAACCACTATTCATGTTGCATGTATTTTCCAAACAATTTTTTGAACAATTCAATTCGCAGTATGCGCCGTAGAATCCATCTTCACAACGTAAACATGTTCCGTTTGTTTGTAAACATTGAAAACAATTTGTTTCACAAACTAATTCACAATTGCTTCCATGGAAGCCATTTCTACAGGACCCACACCAACCTGTACGTCTATCACAGGTCCGGGGGAAACAATTGTTTGGACAAGTTGTGTTGCATATATCACCATAGAAGCCGTCGATACACCTGTAGCATATACCGTCTGTTCGATTACAGCCATCTAACTTACAATGCGTACTGCACTGTAAGTCACACTTAATGCCGTAGTTACCCGTGATACATTTGTCACAAAGGTCTTTGCCTGATGATGAGTTAAAATTCGTCTGGCATCCAAACTTGCAGTGGTTTGTATTGGCATCACAGTTGACTGACGATCCACTGAAGCAACCATTCGAACAAAAGCATGTGTCGCTCGAATTACAATCATAGCATAGTGGGTTGCACGCCTGACAAATGTCGCCATTGAAATAGGACCCGATATTGCAGGATGTGCACTGATTTGATTCTGTCAGTTTATGACCATCCATACAGGAAGTGCAATTTGAAGCGTTTAACTCACACGACTTGCATTTATCGGAACAAGCTGACTGACACTGGTACAGGGACGCATTGGAGAAATATCCTTCCTTACAAATAGTACATTTGGAGATACTGCTACCTGCGTCTACACATCGGATACAGTTGAAAGGGCATGCGTTGTAACATTTCCCACCATAGTATCCGTCTTTACAATTTCCATTACATTGTCCGTCTTGTGGGCACGTTACATTTTCAGAGCAACAAGGACACGTAGTTGTGTTCATACAAGATTGGATTGGAAGGCCGATGATATTTTGGCATTTAATAAAGCCTACAATATACATTAAGATATAAGGTGGAAGAAGAATATAAGTCCTATGAACATTGCAACATATACCAAAGTTTGAAAAGGCACATGACAAAGGTATTCAGATTATAATGGAGAAATTTGATTTCGATAATAATGTAATAAACCTAACATTGAACATCATCATCATCATCATCATCATCATCATCATCATCATCATCATCATCATCTGCATCATCTGCATCATCAAACATCAGTAGCATCATCATCTCCTTCCCCATCGTCATCAGTATCATGTATATCATCATCTTTATCATCATCATCATTTGTATCATCTTTATCGTCATTATCATCATCATTATCATCATTATCATCATCATCATCATCATCATCATTATCATCATCATCATCATCATCATCATCATCATCATCATCATCGTAATCTGTTTCATCATCTGTTTCATCATCATCATCACCACCACCACCACAGCCACCTCCATCATCATCATCGCAATCATCGTCATCATCAGCATCACCACTATCATTATCATCATCATCATCATCATCATCATCATCATCATCATCATCATCATCATCATCATCATCATCATCATTATCATCATCAACATCATCATCATCATCATCATCATCATCATCATCATCATCATCATCATCATCATCATCATCATCATCATCATCATCGTTATCATTATCAATGGTTTACTTACTGTCTTGGCAAGAGGACAATAACACTAATCCTCCCAGAATTATCTACAAAAGAATGTGAATTTCAGCTCAAAAATACAATTCTATGAACTAATTTTATTTACATAAACATGCCTATATTATACAGTTGTAACAAGCAATACGTTGCACAAAATGAAATCTATAACTAAAGGTTTAGACAAATAAGTACTCAAAAATTATAATTATATTACTGAGACGGTAAGTTTTCTAAATATACGCCATCCATTAAGCAGGGCCTTGAGAAATACAAGATCGAATAACAGCCTGTTATCAGCCATGTATCTATATTATTGTACGGATATATGTTTTGTAAATGGTGAGTATAACAGCGATCTTTATCCCTGTGATTTATAAACTATTTAAATGCCAGAGCATCAAGAACACACTGCGGACCTGTTTCTATCTGAGCATGCTGTGTTACAAAAGTGTGCTTCAGTTTGTGTGGTAGCTCAGGTTTATCCAAACAATCTATATCAAAGTGTTAATATCTAAAGGATAAACACTTGCACACACATGTCAATGTAAATCATAGCCCGTAGATATTGCCTGTTTCATTTTTTTTTTAATTATATAGTATTTTTTAAAACGTTTTAACGGCAGATATCCTGAATGGTAAACATCCAATCATCGTCGAGGTTAGATAATGTTTACATACGTGCACTACATCAATAATAATATTTTGGAAGTTACGGTCACAGTACTTTTTTTCCAGTTTCTTACTTTTCTTTACGTTGATTTAAATTAATTACCATGGTAACATTTTTTACTTTTAACTTATTGCTCAAGTTATGGTCGACACTTTTTCCAAGTATTAAACCTCTTAGCCGTATGAGATATAGCAATGGACCTATTATCATTTTGATGCTTTGATTTCGGCAGAGATTTACATCTATGTGTGTTTGAAATCGATACACTCTTTACATATTTAATTTGTTTTAATTAAAATAGTGAACATTTATATGCAGTCTTAGTAATGTGTTGTAAATTTGAAGGGAATCTTACTTTATCATGTTTTTGAAGAATGTTTAGCCTTTATACTACCGTAATAATGCTAGACTTTATTTGACAACCAGTGAAAGATATCGAATGTTGATGGCAAAACACGATCATTATATGTATCGAGCACATATATTGTAATGCGACCGTATGCTTTCGGGTAAAACGGTATAAAACCTCATATACGTTTGTATTAGTGTTTTCCCCAGACGTCTTAAAGGGCGTCCCATTTATTTTCAGGAAGAGCGCAATTTAGGCGGGTTTTACTTAAAGGCATATATTTCTTTTAAAAGTTAACACGATAACGATAAAATCTGCCTGATTATCGTAATAAAAATTCGGACAAACCACAACTTTTCTCTGCTAATTAGTTCATGTAACTGGCCGGGTGAGATTAAGATATGAATCTCGTTAATTCCTGGTCTTGACAAACAGTCAGGCAGTGTGGCCGGCTACCAATGACAATCGATGCTTTTGGATGAACGCAAGGCACGAATTACACAAATTGATTGTGTATTATAACATCAAAGTGACATGGTAACGCAAAAGGTAAGTACTGCATCTAGTGACTTCTCCATATGAAATCACGTTCGTAGGGCCAGTGCTTGTTGCACCTACGAGATAAGGGCAGTATGGCGCACAGCCGCTCGAGAAAGCTGTTGTAACAGAGACTTTAAAAAGAATCTAAGCTGCTATATTTTATATTCTTTCATCTTATATGTTAATCTAAATCGTGCTTAAAGAAGTCGTTTTTAATCTTTTGATTATGTTGATTTGTTTCATTATGGACGGCTTAAAATAAGCATTATCTATCTAGATATCTGTCTTTAAAATCTCAATATGTATCTAAATTGAATGTGTCTGTGACACCAATCATAGACGCATTGCTACAGCATTGATCCCCAATACATGTCCCGGGTTATAATCTTACTAAACCATGCATTATCGTTTTTTTCTTTAACATGTTTTCTTTTTTTTTTTTTTTTGCTTTTTACTGGCTTGCTTATCTTCAACTAACAAATTCATCTAAAAAAATCATCTTTCACTAGCTGTATTTATATATCAAAGCCAATTTAAAACCGTGATAGAAAACAATGAGCCTGCGAATGCTAGTTTGGATTTGAAGAAGGTTATGTTCAAACGGCGCATGCAATTTAGGTTTTGTTGTTGTGCTGATGTTAACTAAGCTGTATAGGGTGGTGATGGACTTATCTTGTCGATAACAACCGGCTGTATATCTTTCATTTTGTACTTAAAGAAAATGTACATGAACTAATGTTTCAACTGTGATAACGTGCGGTGATTCCGCGTATATGTATATACATGAACGAGAAGGCTCTCAGACGTCAAACAAACTTCACTGGCGCAGCTTTACCCGTAGTGTTTGATTACATATGAAAGCCACCATTCGCATTAATTTGTCGGATAGAAAACCATCAACAATCCTTAAAAATAAGTTAAACTTTAAAGATGTGTTTCCTGTTCAAATCGTTCGGAATTGAATAAGTATAACATTAATCAGGAATGTATGCATGTTTTCATAAGTGTGTTTTCTACAAAAAGTATATATACATTTATATCAACATACCATTCCACATATGTGTGGATATTTCTTTGCTGTATCTAAAGGATTGAGGCTATGTGAATGTCTTTCTAACTTTCTAATAGCGTAAGTCAAAGAAGCTTCATTTGTTATTTTTGTAATTTAGAATGTCAACTGATTAAACCAATTAACACTAGTTATACTAAGTTAAAGGGTCGATTTTGTTGTTATACAACTTAGTTTAAGCCGAGATAATGTTGCAATTGTAATCTGTTTAAAATATGTGACTGAGGAATCCGCTAGTCACCAAAATGAAGCGGTTGGAAATACGATGAGTCTTCAGTTAAAATGTCGTATACGACAGTTGGCATCTTGTTCACATATTGCCAGGAAATGCTCTTTCTTGATGTCCAAAATGCGTACAAATGATCTTAATATTCAAAATCAGATTGTAAAAGACCGAATGTTTTGGTTGCACAAAGTTGCCTCAATACTATGCAAACATAGCCATAAAACAAAAACTAATTTGTCTACGATCGCCATATAAGTATAAGGCACTTTGCCTTGTAATATTCGTATTGTAAATATGTGCTTAGAAATGGTTTAGTAACTACCGAAGACTGTCTGGTAGGGCGCACAGAGAATAACCCATATACCTTTTATGAATGTACATATCTAACAAAATGCACTCACATAAAAAAAAACTGGAGTCAATAAAGTAAATGATGAGGTACGTAATCATCGGACTATCCTGCGGCGTAGTTTACCGCTTGTAGTGCTATTAATTCGCTAACAACCTTAAGCATTAATGATGAGCATACTGAAAGAGTTTAAAAGGCAAAACGGCATAAACTCTGAATTGACAACTCTCAGTGGGAGCTTGTGAATTTGGATATATAAGATGCCTAAATCGTGCTTAACACATGTTTGCTTAGTAGGCTGAATACGGCAATTAGACCAGGAATGTGATAAACAGAGCTAGTAGTTACAAACAGCCCTCGTATCGAAACGACGAAGACTAGGGTAGAAGTTTACCTGTCATTGTAGCAGTGCAGCGTACACATGGGGTAGGGGGGCAGACTCTACCTGGCGGAGACCTGGAGACTCAGTATTTGTCAACAGGCTACGCTATCTCCCATATCAGATAACACTGGGAATGTTTAAAGCGATTCTATCTCAGTTGTTCAAAAATGTATTGATAGGATTTTTTTCTTGCTTAAATAGACAATATTATGACAGACCACAATGAATAAGGAAAACATCAATATTCTCTGATCACTTTATCTTATGCTGTTCAACTACATTATTTTGATCTTGTGTTTACAACCATCATCAATGCAGGGGCGGTTCAAGAAAATATTGAGGGTGGGGTCTGAATCAAGATCCCTTCAACTTTTGCGCAGGAAATACTACTATTTACATTAAAGTTTAGTATTTTTAGATTACATATATGTGATTTACAAGTTTACAATTTTACTTGGTTAGTAGGGGAATGCATTATCCCGCAGATCCATCCCTGTATCAATGTTCGTCAAGACTAGACATATACTGTACTATAAACAATATGTTTTGTACTTTTGAAATATTGTCGTAAACAACACTAATCCATGTTTGTTTGTAATTTAATCAAGTTGGCAAGTTGTTCGATACAACTCTTTTTAAGCAAGCGACTGTCTCTGTCTGTATTTAAAAATCGTTGATTTTATTTGATTATTTATTTTTAAAGTGTGAATCGTGCTTTTGGTGTTTACCGTTATGAAGATTTTTTTCTCGTTTTTGTTTTCATTCGAAATTTAGGTATTTTGACATATTAACACACTGTATATGTCGCACATTTGTGTTGCCTTTACAATGTTGTATCTTTTAGACATTGGTATGACACGTTCCTTTAAACATGCAAATTTTAAGAGGTTTTATTATCCTGTGTTACATCGCGATAAGATACCGGTGTATTGACATTTCATTTTGAGAAAAACAACCGCAGGTACATGTATGTCGTGTTAATTGCATTTCCTTAAAAAGCGTGTTTGTAATGTTCAGCTTCAAGATGTCGAAAAAAGAAGACAAAACGAAAAACAAACAAACACAACAACAACAGCAACAGCAAAAAACACACAGAGACAGAATTCGTGTGCATATCCAATAGGTACAAGGATGCTCGACATTGATAGATGTTGAATAACCTAAATATGTATAAGCATTATTGGACTTCTCAGAGATAAACAAAAACATTATAAATATATATATATAATGAAATTACATAACTGACTCTTTATTGGGGCATCATTAACAACAAAACATATAACCGAATAAGCTAGAAATAAAAGTCTATATATTTAGTCTGATGACCTAAACTGCCGTAAACAATCATCAAAATGGCACGTAGTACATTCTGCATTCCCCATTGGATAAAGAGCACATACTATTTCCATGACAAATTCAAGCATTACTAAACAGTCTATTATTTTGACCAATTACATTCACGTCATTTGTACTGTGCATTAATCAGATGCAATGGGCTGGACCCAGCCGACGTGGCCTGTCTATACAATTGACTTTACATCGATTTAATTGGTACTTTAAACAACGTTGTTTAATAAGTTTAAATATTTAAAATTCATTGTTTGATATAAATGACATAGCAGAATTTATCTTACTTTTCAGAAAATTATGTTGAGGTTTAACGTTAGAAAGTATAATGAGGTAAAAATTGAAACACGTGAGTAGAAATTATAAAGACATGTCTATAAAATTATAACACTATGAATGAAGGTCGAAAACAAGTTAGGATAAAAACAGAACATATTTATAATTTCAGGAATAAGGGACACTGTTCTGAATATTTCATTCATGTTCTTAACATTTAAGTAGTTTAACCGAATACGGTTTGTGTCAACACGATGTAGCAAAATATTGTTAACAGTCAATGGAGCACTTTCAGGCTGATCTTCATTTTTTTAAAAGATATGACTGAGTCAGTTTACTATGCCCAATGCGACAGCGAATAAGAGCTACGTCTTTCCGTCTGTTTTCTCTACAGATATATGGGTACTGACCTTTGGTTTAATTACGCGTAATATGTCGTAAATATTATTGTACCGGCTTGTTTACCGTTTCGGTAGAATATGCCAATTTATAGGTGACTTAAAATCCGTGTCTTGGAGCCACATGTCTGTACCAGTAAGGACTGAAAAGAAGGCTTATTACAAAAATATAGATATTAAAACTGACTCTTTATCCCCTTGTTTTATAAATCATATACATACCACAGCACCAGATAGACACTGAGAACCGTGTATTTATGATTTCCAGCGAAAATCTTCTATTGTTTGAATGATATTTGGCTCCACTGGAAATGGAAGCTAAGTTTAACCAAGCATGTGTATCAAAGCTCGAATATTTAAAGTATACATGTTTGCCCGTTTGGGAAAACATGTAAGCCTGAGTTATGGCAGTTTTTTTTGTAATCTCATGTTTGTTACATATGTTTTAAAATTAAAAACTCAGCCACGGATACATTCTGCTATCAAAGTGACCGTTTTACTAAATAACCGTCCCGGGGAATTAGTATCTTGACCTCATACTTTTAAAAAAAATATCTTGGCAAGTCAGCTTATTCGTTCAAAAGATCACTCTGACTTATAGTCATGTTTAGTGCAGTACGTCAATAAATAATATTTTGGAAGATAATTTGTCGATACAATTCGTCGAGTTTATAACTTGTTTATTCTTAGATTTTAATAAATTTCCAGAATATCTGAATTTTACAGGTAGCTTACTTTTACTGTAACATGTAAATTGAAACTGGCTTTACTCTTTTAAACATTTTGCACGACGGTAGGTCGATCCTTTCCTTAAGTAATAAACGCCGAGTAAGCTAGAATGCTTGATATCTTCCTCTATTACGATTTTGATTGTTTTGTTTTGTCTTAGATATTCGACTTTGTTTAAAAATGTGATACACAATTTACATATTTACTTTTATTTAATACTTTATTAAAATGATTATTGATTTGCAACCATAGTAATGTTTACTACTTAGTGACATGAAGAAAATCTTACCTTATACAGCAACTCCATCATAACTTCCTATCTTTACCTTATCTGAACACGTTTGGTCATATAGCTTCCCACAAGGCTTTAAACTATAAAATCCCCGTCTCGAAATTCAGTCTATAAAAAGCGTCTTGACAGGTACGATAACGCACGACTCTATACCCCGTTAGATAATCAGCCTGTTTTACCATGGTCCTTATACCGACCCAGTGAACACCGCTACAAATAAAGGCTATAATTAAGGACGGTGTTTACATCGATAAGACCAGGAAGTTCGTTTATCTCAGAGCGGGTATAACTCTCCCGATGAAATTTTATCAATCGCTCTTCAGCGGAATTTGTGAATACGAATTTGACAAGATATTAAAGCATGACGCATAGATTACAAGCCCTAACCTACTTAACATATCCCTTAAACTACCAATCTTGTTTAATTTTCTATACTTGTACTGTATGGTCATTTTCCTCAACCCAAATATAACGCTCATGCGGTAATTAATTTCAATCATTTCTTGAAACATATTGTTTGTTTGTAATTGTTGTTTTCACATTTGTGGAAACAAATGAGAGCCAGGTAATGCTGTCGCTCAAATGATTAATAACATCATAAACTGAGCAAATAGTTAATAAATGGGGTATCAATAGGTTTAGCTACTTCAAACCAAACTCAGCACAGACTCAATATGACAACAAACATATTATTCTTATGTTTGTGTTTTGTTTTGTGAAATACATCGCAGCGACCAAGTATGATCATTATAGCGACTTCCAGATAATGTGGTGAAGGAAGACCCCAAACAAATGTCTGGGTATAACCAATTGTGCACCACAGGTCAGCTGGAAGACCTTCCCATATTAGGTGCTTCGCCCAAAACAGGACTCGAACCCACGAGGTGAGAGCCTAAGCGACCAGAGGAGTTACAAGTTGGATAATTTTTCCACACGACACGGACGTCCCCTTCCTGTTCTTATCAATTTATTTACTTAAACTTTCATAATATAATAGTGTTAAATATATAACATATAACATATAACATATATAACTTATAGTAACTGATATTAATTTACCGTATTATTCATTAAGGACCATTAGACATCTGAATCAATTGGTTTATTTTATATTGATAATACTTATAAGTCGGTCGCATAATATATCTATAGATTGATTTTGATTTCTTTGATCTTCGTAGAAACGATTTTTCTTCTGTCGCCTGGGTTATTTGTCTTTAGACAGTATATTTTAAATGTATAAGACGCAATCATCCAGAGTCTAAGTATACATGATAATGGCGTATCTAAGACTTTCGATTAGAGGGGATTTGATGAGGTTTATTTTTCAATTTGTAGTTTTAACATCTTTGCTCTGAGTTAATTTTGAAACGATAACTTTCCATTAAGGAACATATGGACGACATACTAAACTACCCTATTTCCAGAACAAACGCCTAACGATTAGGATGTATTTTGTAAAATTAGTGAAGCTTGTGGGGCGATAGGTAGGACTGGTTCCATGGCATGTTCCGGAAGGAAGCTTTTGATTTCTGAAATGTATGTTATGATGTGTTTTTAAAGCATATGATACTTTTAAATTCATTTATATCGAATGTATAAAAAGACAAACATGATATAATAGGTTCTGGAATTTCCGGGAGCGGGGTTTGAATGGGTGGAGCACGCCTGATGTGCCTTAAATACATCTGCTACAGCGTGTATGGTTCTTATAATATGGAAATTTTAGGTTGGAGAGCGAAGTGGAGTGGGAGTGGCGAGCATGGCACTGCAATACAGGCTTGTGTTTAACACGAGTTTGCTGTCTGTGTACTCTCTTTATGATGATTGCACATTTTACATGGTTAGATTTACAGTTTAAAAAAACTACTATCTTGCTACCTGCTAAGCAAGAGATGGTCTAGTCTTTACAAAAATAGCGCAGATCAAAATCAAGTGTGCACTATGTTTTTGAAGTTTTTTTTTACTTTATATAGATGTATATATCTGAGAGGTGGGTGTAGTTCCATGGGTAGTAGTTAGCGAAAATTGAAGATTGTGTAAATTTATCATGGTATGTTTTATGTCCCCTGCATCTTGTAATCGCAGGTCGGCCTTGATATCGTACTACAGTTTTAACATCATAGTTTGTGCAAATTAAGTGTGTACATGTCAACCGCTGAGTAGATTAATTCATTATTGGTCGTTTCATATTTATTCTTTATTAGTAACATCTAGATAGAAGATGAATGCACAACAATACATACACACTAGAGTTGTCCCATGAAAAGTGAGGACATAAAATAAAAGTACAATGGTGTACATGCAGAAGGACAAAATACGTAATCAAGAGGACATGGTGTCTTTATTTATTTCATTATTGTTTTCTTAAAATTACTAAAATTACTTTTTTCAAACAATATTTACACGTCGTTGTTATTTATGTATGTTGACAACTATGATAGGCTTTTTGCACAGTTATACAGGGTATAATATAATATTTAATTAATAATACTTATCTGTACAAAATAACTACTTAAAATAGTATATATCTATACTAGTAGGAATTATTTACAAAAAAAGACAATGCGATTCAAACGTAAATGTCGATGTAACAATATTACAAAATTACCTTATAACGGAAGCTATTACACAAAACCAAACAGTTCTAAATGATGTTTAACAATAACAAGATGTAATAACATCTGATTTGAAAGCATCACTTACTTTGTTTCAAGTCACCGTCGGTTTTGTAAACACATCCACGAACAAAATAAACGATATATAAAATATAGACACTAACCTCAGAACAACTTCTAAAAACACACTCATTTTCGCGTTAGTAAACAAATAGTACAAACTATCGACAGTTATATGTATATATATGATAGTGTCATATACAAATATGTGAGCAATGTTTTCCTGCCAGTAGACCTTTACACATTACAGTATATAGCAGTTTCACTGACGGATTCTTCTTGGATCAAAAACTGCGGAACGGCCTGGTAACAGAAGTGGTTCTGTTCCTGAAACAATATTTTACAATATAAAGACCAATACAATGTCAAACCAATTGCCAATCCCAAATATTACATCATAGCACACGTCTTTATTATAAATTTATATACAAATAAAATTTAGTACAAAGTAATAAATAATAGTATAAGTTTTCGAGTCACTTGTTTTAAATTGAACTGTAAAATGCATGGATGTCATTAGGGAATACCAAATGATTGACTAATACGTTAAATGGCATAAATGTCTTGTCTTATCTTATTAAACCAATACAACACCAACTTTTCAATGTGTGTATGTGCGTGTGTTTGTGTGTGTGTGTGTGTGTGTGTGTGTGCGCGCTCGCATGTGAGTTTGTATGTGTGTGTTTGTGTGCGTGTGTGTGTTTAAGTTGAACGAATGAAATGACATTTTATAATTAAGGTGTAAAACCTTACCTTGTTAGGTATTGCCAGTGGTCTCCGAACTTTGACCTGTCTCAGGGTATTGACCACGCTGACCTCACCTTCCACTCTCATCTTCTGAATCAGGTTAGACACGGCACAGAACAAACCACTACGCTCAGCTGCATTTCTGTCAAGGTAACAGGAGTGGATGTCATATACTTAAGAGACAATGATATGGTCGCTAAAGGACATTTTTTTAAAATGATCATTTTATTTTAAAATGACATAGGGAGGCATCTTCAACAAAACGATACACTATAAAGATATATGCGGCTCTATACGAAAACATTAAGACTTGTATTTCATAAAAATGATATATTATAAGGTCATTGTTTAAGCAATGTTTGAATAAACAATATGAGTGGATGACATATCTGTATCAACGCAATGTTATGTACGCTGGGTGATGTTTTTTTTTGTAAAATGATTTAATTCTTAAATTGATTTGGGGGTTTCTCTAACAAATTGATGCAATATACAAATATTTGCGGATCTGTTCTAGAACTCACAAACAGTGAACAAGGACCGGGCCATGGCCAGAACTCCTGTCCGCCATAGCGTCAACATCTTGGACGAGCTGCAGGAAGAGTGAAACATCCGGGACTCGATTCCCACGAGGCCAGTGTTGACATTGGTAGTGGTAGACGGCCATAGATGTACTTTCACTATTCTGGTGACGATGTAAATAAAGAAATAAGCACACGCATAGTTCATAATGTTAATAAGATATTTGACAAAGTCCTATGAGCAATGCAACATAAATCAGAATCTGAAAAAAAAAAACACGGGACAAACGTTTTCACATGCAAGCTAAATGTGTCAGTAGGAACAATTATGTGATGAGTCATTTAACAAAAAGAGCAAACCCGACAATTACTGCTTTGGAACGGTCAATCAGCAATATGGACAAAATGGGGTGCTTAATCCGGTTTTACAGAGCTTTAACCTCGCACTTCCTGTTGGGAAATCAAGCAATGGCAAGAAAAACTGATCTATTTGAAGAAAAACATGTCCAAGCGCTGAAATTTTCTTTGATAACTTATGACGAAAGTAATGAGAAATGGTGCAATAAAAAATTATGCAATTTCCTTAAATTACCAAACCGTGCAAGGAACACAAATGAACATTTTCATAACCTGCATAACCTGCATAAGCACTGGTACTTTAACATTTTCTGGTGGAGGGGGCGGCATAATTACTGTGTCTCAAGAAAACAGTTTAATCCAAAAGTTCAGTAAATTAAATTTATCCAGAGCTTGTTCTCTTATTTATTTACGGTTTGTATGGCGGACTCGAAGTAGTCTGTACCCGTTTGGATAAAAGATGAACTGCTGGTAGAAAACGCTGCGAGAAAAAGATAATGTCGAAAAAATACTACTACAACTACTACTACTACTACTACTACTACTACTACTACTACTACTTCTACTACTACTACTACTACTACTACCACCACTACTACTACAGTACTACTATTACTTCTACTACTACATTACAACTACTACTACTACTAAAACTACTACTACTACTACTACTACTGCTACTACTACTACTACTACTACTAATAATAATAATAATAATAATTATTATTATTATTATTATTATTATTATTATTATTATTATTATTATTATTATTATTATTATTAAAATGATAATTAATATTAGAATAAGAAAACGAAGGAAAACTAAAAGAAGATACGGAGACGTTGTTGGTGAAGATGAAGATAGTAATATAAATCGAATAAACAAACTATACAGTCGCAATTTTACTTTTAATTTATTTTACTAATTTTAAGAAAATTCATATTGACATAAGGTACTGACTTTTAAATTGAATACAAAACAGATAACATGAACACATAAATGTGAAAAATAACTGAACAAAACAACAACGTCTCACTAACATCAACTTACTCTTTGGTTGTGTTGAATTATCAGTTTCCGCAGGATGTAGCTGGGATTTTTGTCCAACTCTTGTGTCTCGACCTCATATAGGCCCGATGGAGTGTGGAATGTTTTATTGGTCATCCGTGAAAAATAATCACCAATCGTCTGTAAAAGTGCGGGTATCAGCAAAAATTGCAATACTTCTAGAAAACCACAAATGAATTTCAAAATATTTAGGGCACTGTACATGAATACATATTCTACTCTATTATAAACCTTAAATAAATTTTAAAACAATTGATATTGTTCAGACAATTTTCTGCAATAAATTATTGTTTTATTAGTTTAATCTGAACTTCACGAAATGCCAATTCATAATCTGCAATTAAAGGCAATTGTTTTATAATTTAAGTCGTCAAGTCGTACTATTCACGAAGTGAACCGTTTCAATAGTTCGTTAAAATGTCTGTCCCCAGTCACAGAAACAGGTGGTTAAATCTGTAAAAATATTGTTCTAAGTCAAACATATATCTACGTTAGCCTGAGCTTAAATTATGCATTTTAATTAAAAAGCAACGTGACAATATTTACAAATTCTCGAACAATCATGATAATGTATTTGATCTTAAACAAGAAAACCCGATATCATTCCTTCTTCCAAACCGATATGTATACATCACATTACTAAGGACGGCAAACACATGTCTTCATTATTTAAGCAAATGAACGCCCGAGCTAAGATAATGTATTTTAATTAAAAAAAGCAACGTGACGATTATTACACATTCCCGAACAAACATCGTAATAGCGTGTTATATAATAAAGTAAAAACTATATCAGTCCTCCTTCCAAACCATTACGTGTACATGTTATTACCGGGTCTTTAAGACCAAGAGGGTCCATGGAAACTATACAGGAGCATGATTCCTGTGTGATAAGTGCGAGAAAATCTTCCACGGTGTCTGGTAGGGGCGTCTGGCTGACCAGGAAGCGGTCCGTTACTGTGTAACTCTGTAAAACAGGTAGCAATAATCTGAATTAAATATGGATCTATGACAAAGTATATAAACTCATCCAAGTTTAACTAAACTTTTCCTGTTGTATATGTAGGATATAAGTAAATTAACCAGGTTATTACTAGACAAAGATATCTCGCAGAACAGGATTGACCGCCGATAATTGACCGACTGTCAAAAGAAACCGCCCGATTGCGACCGATGGCAGTCATTTATGCTCGGGCCCAGCTCCATTGTATATTATCAAATGTAATAATATTGCGAAAATTGAATTTATTTTAGGTTTCAAGATATAACATTTTACGTAAATGCATCCGAAGTTGTTGTTGTTTTTGTGTGTGTGTTTTTTTTCCTTTTTTGTATTTTGGCAAAGTTGAATTAAAGTTAAGTCTGGAGAGAAATGACGTGGACTTCAAAAACATATTTTATCCGCCATTTTGTTATATAAAGACGTCATCTTTTGCGATTGACGTCACTTGGTTGTCCCTTACTAGACATTAGGCCGGAAAAATATTCCTCAAGTAATAAAGCCCGATTAATTAGTATTTATTAGAGCAGTATGTATATATAAAGTCGTGTCCAAGTACGTGTAAAGTAAACTGTTGTTGATTTATACAAGTTTATCTTATACTTACATTTAGGTAGACAGCATTGATATAGTTGCATTCCCCGAACCGTTTTCCAAGATGAAGGAGGGGTCGGTTGAGCAATCCTTTAGAAAAGACAACTAATTAATGGCATAAATACGGAGCCATAACAGTATTCTTTTTCTCAATTATATGTTTAATGACTCGAATCTGATAAAAACAGCAATAACAATAAATGAACTGCATGACAAAATGTATAGTGAAATTTAAAACATTAAAAAACCTAAACCATAGAGAGATTAAAGAAAATTGTACCAAATCTATATTTGGTAATACACATAAATTTACATTTTGTAAACCGGTAAATTTTTCTTTATAAACTCACTGTGTTTGTGTCTGATATATGCGTATACGTTATTGGTTAACTGGTTATTTGAATTAAATATTGAGCCTATAATTTTAAACAAATGTTTCTAAAAGAAGGATATTTAGAAGGAAACGATTGTATTTTACCTGGAATATCAGCCCCTTCCCTATTCAATCCTTCATATCCCTTGTTTATTTTTCTTGCTTCTTCCTCTCCTTCTGCGGGTTTCTCCAGTTTTGTCATTTGCTATAGTATTAATATAATCAACAAAAAATAAAACATAATTGCAACATTTTATGTTAAACGGATAAGAATGTTCGTTATAACTTAATCACTAGTTTTAAGTGTGTTTCGATACATTTGTTCGAAACTATTTTCTCGCATTTTGTTCAGTCAACCAGATAAGAATGTTCGTTACACTTATATAGAAGTTTTAAGAGTGTTTCAATCCATTTGTTTTGTAACAGATTACTCTTATATTGTTCACTTGTATACATGTTGAACATCTTCCATACATAAATACATTATTCAATCACAACATTGTGATACTGTGTTCAGCATTGGTCAGAAATGTTTAAAAGGTCAAATTAAATTGTTTCCGTTAAAGGATGCTCATATTTTAAATAACCCGTGACTAATATACCACGTATCATTTTCTTAGATTAATTTTAAATTGATAGATAATTGATTGAAGCAATTGGAAATCATTGAGCAGTAACAAAAAACTAACATAAATATGCCACAATTGCTGAAAATACCTACCTGAAATGCGAAGTATTTCAATCAGATGGAACGAGATACATAACTACAAGTGCAATCCGTAACCCTTTTCCACTATTACGATAACCTGTCTAAAACTTCATTAGATATTAAGCAAAGTGAATTAGCTGATACTATATAAGTACAATTTACCTTGGAAAGTGCTGTATGGTGTTTATCTGTCAATGAAGATATGTATCGCTGGAATTTGCTCTGTTTAATTGGTTCACAGTGGTAGGTCAATGCATGGACGAGGGCACGGTGGAGGAACTCGTATTGTTGCTGAAAGATGGTTTGTATTAAATGGCATCACAGTTATATAGTAGTATATCAAAAGTAATAAAAATACATTATCTCGTAATATTTAGGATACCAAGTCAAATCTGTATACAATATTGTGCGGAAGATGCAACTATGCTGTACGTTTTCGCCGTTACTAAGCTATCTTTATATGTTTTATATATACATGCTATAACAATTAACATAGCGTGTAATATCATTCGTGCAACACGAGAGCAAGTCAGATGCCGTTATATTAAAAACAAAACAAAGAATTAAGAGCAGAAACTCAATACTGTTCTAGGTAACTATCAGCAAATAATTTCGAGTGAATGTTAAATACAAAGACATGTCCTAAAATGACAATAAATAAGATATAAAGCGATAAATCATAAAGAAGACCTATTTCAGGCCGCAGAACAATAACATTTAGGTTAGATAACAACTATTTATTCAATACTATGGCAATACGGTTAAACAAAATGTACACAGTTATTATTAGACTTACCCATGTCTGCACCATGGATGTTCGCTGATCCCTCATCCTGGTGACCCATTCAAATATGTCCAGAAATTTTTGGGCCTTGCCCTGATGGATCAGAATGTCCAGAGCGATGTACGTCCCCGTGCGACCGATACCAGCACTATGTAAATAGTCATTGTTGTTTCATTATTATATATTTGACAGAATGTCCCAATGTGCATTTTCCTTTCAAAGTACAAGTTCACGAAAATAAAATAGTGTCTAATGTTGTTGTTATTATTGGGAACCAACTTTGATTTATAAAATGTTAAAAAAAATCAGAATCTGTTAATCTGATACTGCAACATTGTCGATAAAATCAATTTTATTTTATGTATTTTTTTTATTCCTCAAAATAGTATTGTTATCTATATTTATTGGATGCAATATTTAACTACCTGCAATGTACAATTATTGGTCCGCCGAGGGAAGTTTCAGTAGTCTTAACCTTTTGTCTGAACTCTAACAGACTAGAGATGTCATCAGGTACACGTTTGTCAGGCCAGGCCGTGTAGTGAAGATGATGAAGTGTTCTTTGTTCTTTGCCCTAGATACATTTTTAAAGGAATATATGTATTCCCTCGTTTCAGTTGCGAGGTGCCAATTATATAGATTATGGTGTTTATACGTTTTAGACGTTGAGGGCCCTTGGCGTACATGTACAGTCTGTCTGTATGTGTCTTTACCTGGGTTAATGTCCCGTAGTGGCAATTAATTTATTTCGGGAAGATTGGAGAAGAACACAGTTATAATCTGAGGTCTCTCTTATGCCCATAATTGATCATTGTGACGTAACAAAAACAACGGTTCTTTAACTATGCATTCCTAGAACACATAGTGAGTTATTTTACCAGTATATTCTCGATGTATAACTACATAAAGAATTAATTCCAACTCTACAAGGAAGATAACACGTTTACGTTTCTTTCATAATTGTACGCTTCGCATGCCAGTATCTGCTAAAATATTTACATTCACAAATTCTTCAATCACAAAGACTTGTTTTCACATTAGAAAACTCTTTTAAGCAAAGCTATATACGACTTCTAATGCTGTATCCCCTCACACCCTTCCATGATCATCTGTTTATAGAATGGTTTTCTTGTAAATACTTTTTGTTTATGAGAAGAAACATTTGCAATGGTTTTCTTTTGTTCCAATACGAAAGTCATATATATATAAGAATTTAATACAAACATACAATACACTAATTAGCATAATTTTCTATTAAAAAATACCGTTCTAAATTCTAATCTTTACAATTAAAGTATTTCATAGACCAAACCCAGTGGTGACATGTATATTAATAAAGCTACATCATGGATGACATCAATGATTAATTTAAATAATTTACCATGGACACCAACATCTTCCTCACGACGAATTCCGAGAAGAAATCGGACGAAAGCGACGTCACCGTGATGTCACCGTAACGGCATGATTGTTCTTCGTCAGGCCAGTATTGCTCACACTTCATTGACTGTGATTTAATCAAAGGTCAAAGGTCAACATTATTGTATTGTAAACTTATAATGAAAACTCGAAAAAAAACAACAGCATACATACATTATTCTAATATTCAATATACGTTGTCAGGCTTCTTTCTTCGTCTCTCACCTAATTATAAAGTATATAAAATCTCATTCATATTTAATTTCTAAAATTCGAACACTTAAATGTTATTACTGGCCATACTAAGCACAATGTTTTACTATTCAAATACCGCACACTGTATTTATAATTCGAATTACGTTTGTCGTAAAACAGTTGTTTATTAATATTTTACTGTATGAAAGTCATGTTACCTGTCCTTCCATCAAATTTGTTACCATGACGATAACGTCCGTTTTCTCCTGCCAGACCATCCTCCAGAACGACTGAAAACCTTCCATGGCCTTGCGTGTAGGACCTTGCCGGAAATTAATAAATGAAAAAGAACAGTACATTACTCAGTATAACATTGAATACTTTTATTAAGTTTATATTGCACAACATCCAGAAAAATAATGCATTTTGATTATCGGGAACTGATAATTTATAAACATATTTCACAATACATAAAAGCACCTATTATCATTTGGAAGTTCAATTTTATCTGTCACCATTCTTTGACACGTATGTGACTGAAATACAATTTATTTATTAGCGGCTAAATTTTAAAGCCATACAACCCAGTTCACTTGCACTTATAATGACAAAGAAAAATTGCATTTTAAATTGTAAAAAAAAGACTGTAAAATCCTGAATGTAAAATGAATCGAACCTTGGACTTTTGGTATTGCAGTTACATGTTCTACTTTCTGTATTTCTTGGTGGTTGAAACAAGATGGCTTTAAGAAACTCATAAATTGTAACTAGCATATTTTGTCATAAATATTTCAATATGAGCAAACTATTCGTATCCTGATTGGTTTCAACTACCGATTATCAGTTAATTTTGAATTTTAGTAGAACACACAGGAAAGTTTAAGCGATATTGATGCGGTCAGACTTCGGTAGCATTCGCGTCCGCTCTGAAGTTCATGGTTATGAGAAATGCAAGCGAATGAAAACTACATACCTAATGATGCTATGTATTCCTTCTTCGTCCTAAAACCCTGCAAAAAATGTTCTAAATTGTGTAAGAACGTGGTCTCTGCTCACAACAAGTACACACACTACGCTCTAATCAAAATACTAGAGGAATGGGTAAATAAGAAAAGGTCATATTAAAATTTCAACAGATATTTAAATTTTATCTACCTGTAGACAAAGGCAAACAGGGTAAATGTAAATGTGACAAATTAAAGAGATGAGACATAACATACAAAAAGAAAAACCATCAGTTACCGCCTTGGAACGGTCAGTCGGCATACGGTACGACTGGGGTGGCTAAAACCTGGTTTGTGGAGCGATTCCTAAAGGCTTTTCTATCAAACAAGCAGTGTAAATAAAAGTATCCCGTCAAAGTGTAACAACATACAGTAATCACCTACATCGGCAGTTAAAACAGATACAATGAACTTATGTACATAAATAACATCTAGTAATAATAACTACACTTTAAACATGATTTAATTTACTATTGAATATGTGCAACAATGACCAATATTAATATTATAACGACCTAAGTCTGTTTTTGAAGTTGTTCTTGTGCAGGGATCAGCAATATATAAAGATAATATGATTACTCAGAAAATCGTATTTCCTTAAGGGCTAAAAAAACTGGTCAGTATTAATGCAAATGTGAACAATATAAAACGTCCTTATACGTTGTCATGCCGTCTGTTACTTCTGACACATAAGCAAAACAATGTGATAGGCAGTTTTATTTTTAAATACACTCTAAACAAGGTGTAAACGTATACAGATTTTTAGCAATAATTGTCAAAAGGTTAATACGATAACAAGGAATGTTGGATGGTAATTTTGGAGATTTTGTAGAGTATAGCAATATGAATGTAGAATACGGTTACATAGAAACCTGTATTTTAATTTGGAGCTTACAAGATTAAGTTAGTCCTAATTTAAAATTTAACGATATGTAGATATAAAAGGTAACATCTAACACAATGTAACTTTAAAAAGAAGCGAGTGTTTAAAATATTAACATTTATTTGTACTTACTATTTTGTTAAATATTATTGATTGTGTACGCGTCTTATCTGAAATGTGGTTGGTCTTTCTGTAATGGTGATTAAAGTTAAGTTGTTGAATGTATACTAAAATAAGTAAGAACACGAAAGAATAAGCGAGGATTAGATGGTATGGTTTATCTTAAGATAGAACTCGATATAACATACGTCAATATAGCAGGCGTTGATGAAGTCGGAACCTGGTGGAAGAAGCTGGACTCTGTGTTCGTCATCTGAAGAATACAGGGTCAATGTTATCGGTTATTCGGCTAGTTCAGTGTCATGATTTGTATATCATACACGTGACAATAACTGGTGGCTTAGAAAAAGGTTTTAAGTTGTTTTTGCGGTTGTTGAATTTTAAGTTTAAGGAAAGCTCAACTTGATTTAATCGAAGGATTATTTATTGACATGTGTCATTAAATTCTACATTTTAGAATCATTATTAAATACTTGAGCTTTCGATACTCTTACAAAACGTATCTACATTTGCTTTATTTACATATAAATGAAAATAGCAATAACATGACAATTAAACGATACACCTGCACTATAATTTAATTATCTTGAAATTTCTTCATGAAACTATATAACTGTGGCATTTTGAAACTGTTGGTTATGAATAATTATATTCAGACGCTGCTATCTGTTATAATAGTTTAAATTGAACACCACATATACATAATAATGTAATGCTGCTATTACATTTATCGACAGGCCGTCTTTTTGCCAAAAGACGTGTGTCTTTCCAAGATAAATAAAAGCTGATGACAACCGCGCTGCCGGAATTGTATCCAATGCATCCTTTGATCAAAACAGCAAAGTTAAAATCAAATCTTTGGCTCAGAGTGCGTGCACGGATTATGTTAAAATGGTAATAGTGTCTAGGGAAAAACATAAAACAGCTCCAGTTTATCTCCAACAACTGTTCACTCGCAACTAAGGTCATTGCAGACTACGATCAACAGATGAAACTAATCTAAACATCCCCAGAACACGAACAAGTATGGCTGACAGATCTATAGCCGTTACATGCCCGAAGTGGTGGAAAGATTTTCCGAATCATTTAAATTGCATTGAGAAGGAATATCATTCCGATGCAAATTAAAACTTACCTGTTTAATATTTTCTTTTGACAAAATATACTACGCACGAGAGCATTGTAAACAGGACTGTAAAGCGCAATCAAATAGTATACAATATTTATTGCTCTATATAAATGTATTTGTATTTGTATCTACCTTTGTAAATTTCTTCAAGTATGTTTGGCATGTTTTATATAGAATTAAAAGTAAAATACTTGGACTTAAATACTTAAAAAATCTACTTTTTAGTTATTTGCTTACTGAAATAAATGACGAATAAAAGAGTAATTAACAATAAATAATATTTAAGGAAGTCACTATCTGGCGCTATAGTTTGGTAGCAATTCTACATCACATAAACGTTATCCTAATAGTTGATGCTACATTTAACTTCAAGCTGTCTTTTTCCAATATTCATCTTAAAGCTTAGGACTGTTCACTCACATGGATACACGCCGTTGTATCTGTTCTTGATGATATTCTTCTCTATCTTCGCATCTTCACACGGCTTGATAAGACCTCGTGGTAGTTTCTGTATGAGTGTAATCAAATACAAAGGTACAAATATCATTCTGTTTTCTTTAAGGTCAATTCGTGATGCTATAGTAACAATGACGCACCAACTATCTATAATATGATACTCAATGTCCAAGTAGTTTAAATGTTACATTACTAGTTAGTGTGAAGACGTGTTGTCATGTTTGATTTCACAATAACAGAACCCATGAGGTATAAGACAATTAAAAAGGCAAGTATTAGACCCACTCAGCCCTACAAACAACTGTTCACAACCACATAAAATCGTTTTTCTTTTAACGCAGTTCAAAATTGATTTGAGTGCGATTTTGTACAGAAATTGACCATTGTCGTAAATGTTTCATTCACAATGAAATACACGACACAACCTGTTTAATACATTATTAAGTTTCAATCATATTTAATATAGATTTAGAAAGGGGAGAAGAAATATATACGTTTTCAGAGAGGCTAAAGAAGTATTACCAGAAATTCTTCCTGGTAGAAGTCATCTCCGTGTGCGTCAACAAATTTAACCAGTTGCTTGACGGGAAGTTTACCACATGGTTTCTTTTTATCGTCAACTTTACCGGTAAAGTACGTGGGGTCAAATTCGTCATTCTCCTCCAACATGTCTGATAAAAAGACGATGTAATCATTATTTTAACTCATTTTAGTAGAAAACATAACAAAAAGCAAATATTTATTAAACTTATAAAAACACTGTTATAAAAGAAAGGACATAAACATTATATTTACCTATAAGTCTCAAATTGTAGTCGTCTAGATTGATTACATTAATGTCCCCTTTGAAACTTGACACTGTCCTGAAAAGAATGCAATGCAAGTGTCATGCTATTTAAAAAACAACATCAACAACAGGTTAACATTTCCTCCATTGTGCAATCATAGTCGACAATTGTAAATCTAACTTTACTTGCCTCTACACAGTGTGAGGATTTTACATAAGCAAAAAGTAGAACAATTAGAAAAAAACGGACATAAGATATGTGAACACATTATATAATAAAAGAACAGAACGGTTGGACTACAATGAAAACTTATAATTAACATTTAAGTAAGTAACAATGAATCTATCTGACCTTCGCTTGAAAAGAATAACCGCAAAGACTATCAAAATGATAATCACAAGCACGGCTGCCACGGTACCCCCAGCAACTGGACCTGTTAATGATGAGGATTCCAGTGGAACTACTGACAAAACCGTTGTTGTTGGTGGACTTTTAGGAACGATGTCACAGTGGCCAGTCATGTTGCATGTCCCATACGTACAATTAGCTGGACAACTCTTGGTACAGTTTATACCATAGAATGTATCTTTACATTGTGTACATGATCCGTTTGTTTGTACACATCTATCACAATTTGTCACACAATTCTGGTCACATTTTTTTCCGAAGTAACCACTTCGACAAGAAGCACAATTACCAGTGACCTTATCACATATATCACTGCCACAGTTTACTGGACATGGCTGGTTGCAGAGGTCGCCATGGAACCCATTCTTACATGCATAACAATTACCATCAATTCGATTACATACCGTTGGTTGACAATTCTGATGGCATTGTAAATCACACTCAATACCATAATTACCAGCCTTGCAAGTGTCGCATGTGTCATTGTCAGTCCCAGGGAAATTGTCAGATTTACAACCCAAAACACATTGGTTTGTATTAATGTTGCAGTTGTTCTCGACTGATCCACATCCGTTAGAACAGAAGCATGTTTCATTCGAATTGCAATCATAACATAATGGGTTACATTTATTACATTTCCCACTGGTTGGATCGACATAAAATCCGAAGTGACATGAAGTGCAATGTGCAAATAAATTACAAGTTTTGCATGTTTCATTACATGCTGCACACTGAAAAGATTCTGTTAAATAATAACCGTCATGACAAGATGAACAGCGAGACGCGTTTGATTCACATGTCTTACAATTACTGGAACACGCGGACTGACATTGGTACAGAGATACAGTTGAGTAATATCCTTCTTTACACAGTGTACAGTTGGACACACCGCCACCTTGTTGGGCATCTACACATCTGATACAGTTGTTAGGACACCTGTTGTAGCATTTTCCACCATGATATCCATCCCTACAGTTGCCATTACACTGTCCAGAGCTGTCGGATTCGCACCCTCTTAAGCAGCAGGGACATGTTGTGTTGAAGCATTCTGGCGCCATGCCACTCTTAGATTGACAATGAACAAGACCTGAAGTATACAACTTAAAATGGTTGTAATGTGTTTAAAGTTAGTTTGTTGTTTTAGAAGGTAAATCAATAAAATTCTAAAACTGCTGAGAAGATCGATCTAAAAGCTATCTAAAAAGTATCTTGTAAGATGACGCGTGTCTGTCTCTTTTCTTTCTTTCTTTCTTTCTTTCTTTCTTTCTTTATTTTTTTATTTTTTTAGTTTTTTTGTTGTTATGTCTGTGTATTTTTGTTGCTGTTGTTTTTGTTTTGAACGAGGTTAAGCCGATATTCGTAGACTAATATCTTCATTAAAGCAAGAAAGGCGGATTTACAAATTGTATAATCAAAATGTACGAGATTTTCTTAATGTGTGCTGAAAAAAAGTAGCAAAAACACGAGACAAAGCAGGCATTCACGAGTCTAGTATGTTGCAATGAAATGTATGCAACTACATTGGTTTATGCCGTCGCACGGATAATAATGTCCTTGATGGAACTGAAACATCCTGGCAGATTAGTAATATGACTGATAAGGCCATCTTTCAATATCTAATGACAAATATGTTTAAATATTTTTTTAGCTTTTCTATTGTGTTTTAATGTCGGCCATTGAGCAAATTATTTCTAGCCATTAATCCGTTTGTGATGATGTTGTCACTGTTCATGTTCATTTATTAAGACGTATATAACGATAGATATTATGGAAATACAGAGACGTCTTGTCTGTTTAAACAAAGCATTCACCTTAGTAACTTATCGATAGAATAACAACTGCCGACTTTATTATTGTCAAATTCATCTACATTTTACATATTTAATGCTTTATCCTTGCTCAGAATTACTTCCTGATTTTAAAGTCAATAAATAAGTAAATAACGTATTCAATCAATCATTTATTGCAGTTCCTCTAATAGAAATAATACTTTATCTTTTCTATTACGTCAGTCCTTTCTTTTTACGTCATAGCATCTTCTCTAAGAAAACGAATGCTCTTGGAAATGTTTTTTTCATTCAAACAGATCAATTTTCTTTTTATTGCTTGCATAAAAAACTCAGAAAGTGCGAGGTTGGTGCTTTGTAAAGTCGGTTTCAGCCCCCAAGTCGGTCTCTCTTGCCGACTGACGGTTCCAAGGCGTTAACTGTTGGGTTTGCTCTTTTTGTTTAATGACTCATCACATATTTGTTTTTGTTGTTGTTGTTTTTGTTTTACGCTTTCATTTGAGTTGTGTGTGTAAATATGTAACAACGTTTTCATTTTTCCTTATTTATAATTAGAACAATGCTACGTGTGCAATCTGGCGGTCGTAAAAATCTCCCCGTGTATGTTGTCTATGTTGTCATACAATCGTCATATAAGAATTGTTACGTTTTTTTCTCCTTTGATGGACATTGAACTTTGGTTGCTGAATTCCATCTACACATGAAAGCTACAAACATTTACACCTATTCTTTAATTATTTTCTTTCTTGATTAAGCATTTACAATCAATCATTTTTGTTGTAGTTGTTTTTAAAGAAATAATACCTTTCTCTTCTAAATACAATGAGAACATTTTTGTTTTTTAATAAGGTCACTTATTTCTGTTATCTGCATAATAACACACCTAAGAAAATGCCAGCGATTGCATATTTATTTTATTTTAAATAGCTCGGTTTTCCTTTTTAATTACATGCAATTGCAAAACCCCTGAGGAAGTGCGAGGTTAGAGCTCTGTAAAACGGGTTTAAGCACCCCAGTAGGTCGCTATTGCTGGGTTTGCTCTTATTGTTAAATGACTCATCGTTTGGCTGGCGTATAAATACCTTTACCCTGTAGTGTTTTTTCATACTCTGGTAAAGTATATATTGCAATGCTCATAGGACCTTGTCATATTCTCTTAATAGTGTTTATTTCTAAAACTTGCCAACTAACCAATTAATAGTATAATGTTTAGGTGAAAAGTGTTGACTTTATTGCTAGGTTGACAACGGCTTGTATCATACAGACGGTTTCTTGTTATTAACGACATGAAAGGTTAACTGGGCCGTAATGTGTATTTTGCCATTTAAGTATATCCCTATGATGAAACACGGTTGCTTAAGCACCAACTGACCGTAGATTCTATTTCTTTTATAATCAGTTACATCTATTTGTGTATCACTTTAAAATAATGTTAGGAAAAGGATACGACTCCTTCAAAGTTTAATTGAGCCCTAGATTATTACATGTAACATGTTACTTTTGTTTTCCGTTTTTAGAATATATAACTGATCAATAAAACCTCTTCCCTGATTTTATTTCTATAAAATACCTCATTACGCTTAATGTTGTTTCTTTGTTTTATTACATTAAGTCCTTAGAATTTTGATCATTATGGTGTAAGAAGTCTGATAAGAACCACTGGCGGACCGCTGGCCAGCTTGCAGAGTTCCCCACATGAAAGATCTCGCTCCGACCGGGACTCATTTCAGGGCTATGAGAAGGTGGGGTGAAACAAATCCGCAAATGTAACCGTCCGTCACAGTGTCCTTTGATTGCAATGGGTCGATGTCAGTGTGCTATAAAGCACATGTATAATTGTGGTGTTTATAAAATTACTTACTGTGTTGACAGCACGCTATGAGGACAGCCAGTCCTATCAGTATCTGGAACAAAAATAGCTATCCGTAAGATAAGTTATGGAAATACTATCCATACTAGGCAGCGAGCCCACACTCTTGTACTCCTAGTGTCCTTACACGATCTCGAACATTTGGTTTTGAAAGACGTCTTATAGCTTAAATAAAAAGCTTATAAATCTGCCCTACGTATGTCAAATAACTTTGAAACAGTATAGAATGTGTGCAATAGATGAACTGACTGAAGTATTTTAGATGGGCAATAAAAAAACAAGATCAATTGTGTATATATAGATTGTATAGCAATGTAGTTGTAAACTAATAAATTAACTTATTGGGAAGCCATTTAGCAGCATTCTTGTTAGAGAGCATGTTTAAATGACGTAACTATGCGCAAATGGAATGCAGGTGTTGTATAACATAGACAGATAACGCAGTATATTTTCATCTCATTCAAAGAATGTAGATGTGTATAACGCATATAGAACCTGTCATACTGATATTATTAATATCGTCTTTTATTAACGACCGTCGAATAGGAAGACATGTTGATTGCAAGAACACGATCATATTTTTATCCAATCCACGTATAGAAATGCGACATTTTGGTTTCGGGTAAAATGGTACTTATACACGTATGTATGCACAAGAAATACTAACGATACCACAATATATTCAACATGTTTAAGTAGTGTGTTACTCTAGCGCACATGTACACGCACATACATATACTTTAAGATACTGTAGATAACAACTAACAGGGATTTACACAAGACGAAATACTTTGATTTATTCTAGTTTATAGAGTACTTTACCAAAATAATATACATGTGTATAGGTTTAATGTACGGTGGATACAACATGTTAAAGTAAAGTCTCATAATAAGAATAAGTAATCTACGTACATTGCATATCTTATCAAGAAATTATCACCATTATCAAAAACATTTCTGCTTGCAAAAAAACATCAACAAGAAAACAACAGTTGATAATATCAGAATTCAGATAGGCCTTACTAGACTAATACGGATAAAATCTCTATCACTACATTTCAATCTATTTATAATGAATTAACAGGTACGCTCGCTCACGATTAACAACCCGTTAGATAACGACTGACTAGGAGGTTTTTCACAGTGTCTCCGATATCAGCTCTGAAGTTAAAGCAATATCAACCCAGCTGACATAACGTATTCGGTAAAAGCAACTCGAAACATTATGTATATGGCGCTGGAGCCTGGCAAAATAAAATGCGAATCGTCCCTCATTGGGCTCGAATTTAATCTAAAAACGTCGAAAATCCCCTGCCAAAATCTTCAAGATCTGGTAATGCAATCAGTAGTGCATCGGCTCCAGGCACGGGAGGCCCCGGATTCGATCTAGTGCCGCGACATACCAAAGTCGTTAAAATGGTAGTGGTATAGCTCCCTTTCTAACGCTCAAGCAAATATAAGAGTAGTTCCACCACTGGTTAGCCTGGTGTCAGGATAATATGACTGGGTGTGCTATCATACCAGGTGTTCACGGCATACTATACACAGTGAAGGCAGCACTATATCTGCTTCAAGTGGACACTATCTCAAGATTACTGAAATACTGTTGGTGGGACGATAAACCCAATAAACAAACTATTTGCCTAGATCACCATATACACAGTTTTGTTTAGCTGAATCGGGTTTAACAGGGCCAAGAAGGTAATAAACAGAGCGAGTAGTTACAAATAATTCTGGTGTGTATTGACACGAGGAAGACTGGGGTAGTAGTTCACCTATACATTGTAGCGGTGCATCGTACACAGTTGGAGGGTGAGATAAACTTTACCTAGCGGAGACTTAGAGCTTCAGTATTTGTCAATAGGATACGCTATCTCCCATATCAGATAACACTGGGAGGAATGCTATCTCAGTTGTACAAATATGTATTACTAGTTCGTTTCTTGCATAAAACTGCAGAATTGTGATAAATCACACTAAATAAGGTAACATAAAATATCCTCTGATCGCTTTTATCAAATGCGAACGGGTGTTGTTTAAGTTCAGAAGGTTCACAATGGTCAACCCGCCTTTCAATTACATTGGCTGGATCGAGATTTATGCAATAATTTTAAGGACATAAATGTACGGTGTGATGTATCTTGTGTTGCTGTGCTGTCATTAATGTACTTAAAATCCTCAATAGATACTGTACTGTTATCAATATTACCTGTACTTTAACAGTATTACCTGTGAGCCCGCCGACTTGCCAAGTCTATGCAGGTGACTATACAGCAATTTATTTGGACCATTAAAACAACGTCGTTTAATGTAAATATCTGATGTTTGATATAAATGGCTTTGTAGAATTTACGTTTCATTTTGTTTTAAATATGCCATCATTCACGATCACATTAATCATATAAGAATTCAAATTAAACAAATAAAAAGTGATATTTTAAATGTATCCTTTTGGGATTTATGAAAACTACCAATTATGCTTTCTAGCTCAAAACTAAGTAGAAGATAAGCCAGGCGCGTTTCTGCCATTACGCACTTTACGCACGTGCGTAACCTCCGTTCGAAAAATCTAAAATCTAAAAGTACCAAACACACTAAGAAAGTCGATGCCTAACCCGGGTTAGGAATGATATATTTTATTTCCGTAGTTTCTTTGTTAAGAAATCTTATTACCACACAAATCAAGCTGAAAAGTTTTAAAATGATTAAACTTATGCACGTCAGGATTTAGTCGATCATATTTTGCGTCAAGTTCCTTGCATGTCCGCATTTTACATGTTATTCATTAGAAAAGAACCTAACATATTCAAAAGTATTGTTACATAGGTTATTTCCCTTGTAATTGTGCGTAATTTCAAAAAACGGCCCAGATACGCGCCTGAGATAAGCGACGAATACAAACAATATGTCTTAGTGGTATGGGTGAGAAATAACTCTTACTTTCTACTAAAAACAATGAAATGTTGTCTCCCTTGTGTTTAAGATCGGCTGTTAAATACGCGCTTGCTGTTTATGTACGCAATTATCAAAAAGCAAAAATGTACTGCTTATACGGCGAAACTCTTTGGAATTTACTTTAGCCCAATAAATAATTCGATTTAATTGACTTTTTTTAAAAGTGTTGCTTCATAATGTAAATAGGTAGATCGATAAACATGTGAGTAGAAACAAATGAAAATGTTAACATAACAATAATATGAATGATAATTGAAAACAAGGCAGGATAAAAACAGAGCAATTTTATAAAATGAAAAATTAAGGATACCAATGTCCCTTAGGAAGCAACTAATTTACGAATCAGACATTGTTCTAAGTAGTTCGGTCATTTAATTGACATTTTTAAATGATTTGAGTGAGCTAGTCTACAGTGTCCAATGCGACAGCCGGTAAGAACTACGTCTTCTCGTGCCTTTGCTCTACATATTGAAAATAGGTAGCGACCTTTGTTTTAATTACTCGTAATCTGACGTAAATATCATTGTCCATGTTTGTTTACTATTTGAATGGAATATGCCGATTTATATGTGATTTAAAATCCGTGCATGGAATACAAAGGTCTTTCTCAGTAATGACTGATTAAATAGGAATATGGTAACTGATTTTTTAGCCCTTTATTTATAAACCATATTCATGCAAGGGCACCAAGTAGATACAGAGAACCGGGTCCTTATTAAAGAATAGTAATGTTTTGTAACGGAAAATTGTGTTTTAAAGATCGATACACAATTTACATATTTAATTATACTTAATAGTTTATTTACAATGAATATTGATTTGCAATCATAGCAATGTATAATACACTCGACATGAATAAAATCTTACCTTATATAGCAACTCCATCATAACTTCCTGTCTTTACCTAATCTGAACACGTCTGCTCAAATACTTTCCCATAAGGCTTTCAGACTGAAAAATCCCCGTCTCGAAAGTTCAGTCTATAAATAGCGTCTTGACAGGTACGATTACGCATGACTCTATACCCAGTTAGATAAACAGCCTGTTTTACTATGGGGGATCTTATACCGCGATCCAGTGAACACCGCTCCAAATAAAGGCTAACATTAAGGACGGTGTTTACATAGATAAGACCAGGAAGTCCGTTTAACTCAGTGCGGGTATAACTCTCCCGATGAAATTTTATCGTTCGCTCTTCAACGCGATTTATGAATACGGGGTTTACAAGGTAGTACACCATGACGTCTAAATTACAAGCCCTAACCTACTTAGCATGCCCCTTAAACAACCTTGTTTAAGTCTCCATTCCTCATCCCAAATAAAGCGCTCATGCGGTAACTAAACTCACTCATGTGTTGTAAAATATTGTGTTTTGTTGAATTACAGGTGAGCCAGGTAATATAATATTGTCATTCAAAGACTGATAACATCATAAAATTTACAAATACTTCACAAATGACGTATCAAAAGGTAAAAAACGCAGATACATGCCTGTGAATATAAAACATGTGTTAAAATTACACGATATATAGGTAAGACAGTAGAATGTTTTAACGAGCTACTTCAAACCGCTCAGATTCCAAATCAGCACATATCGATTCTATATGACAACAAACCTATTATTGACATAAAATACATGTTCTTAGGTTGTTGTTTTGTTGTTGTTGTTTTGTTGTTGTTGTTTTGTGTTTGTTTGTTTTGTTGTTGTTTTGTTGTTGTTGTTTTTTGTTTGTTTGTTTTGTTGTTGTTGTTTTGTTGTTGTTGTTGTTTTGTTGTTGTTGTTTTTGTTTGTTTGTTGTGTTGTTGTTGTTTTTTTTTGTTGTGTTTTTTTTATACAGATCACAGCAACTAAGGGAAGAAGATCCCAAACAAATGTATGGGTAGAACCGCCGGCGCACCTCATATCAGCTGGAAGCCATTCCCATATTAGGTACATCGCTCCGATTGAGACTCGAACAAGAGAGAGAGAGAGAGAGAGAGAGAGAGAGAGAGAGAGAGAGAGAGAGAGAGAGAGAGAGAGAGAGAAAGAGAGAGAGTGTGTGTGTGTGTGTGTGAGAGAGAGAGAGAGAGAGAGAGAGAGAGAGAGAGAGAGAGAGAGTTTATAACAGAGTAGCTGAAATTGATTATGAAGATACCGTATTATTTATTACGGATCATTCTGAATCAATTAATTTAATACTGTTAATACAGACATTTACGTCGGTCGCATTATAAATCTATAGCTATCTTTTACTTCTATTTAATCTACGGAGACAGTATTACTCGTTTTTCTGTCGCCTGTGTTCTTTCTTTTTTTGCCAGGATATTTTTATACTTAATAGATGTAATCATCCATTGTCTATGTATAGCCAGATAAACCAACCAACCAACCAACCAACCAAACATCCAACCAACCAAACATCCAACCAACCAAACAAACAAACAAGAGCATTGCGTACTTAAGATTTGGTGAGTTTTTCAAATTATAGTTATGCAGTCGGAGACGTTTACACATTCTTGCTGTGAGTTAATTTTGAAACGGTAACTTTAAGGTAAATATGGGCGACATAAGAAACCACCTGAGTTCAGGAGCTAATGCATGACGAGACGATATATTTTGAAAAGTTGTAAAAATGTGTTACTGGGTTTTGTGTCGGGTTGGTTCTGCGGCATGGACCAGAGGGAAGGTTTGAATTCTGAAATGTCTAATATGATGTGTTTTCAGACCACACACTACAATAAAATTGATCTATTTAAATCGAAGGTATATAATTAATATATTTGATATGAATGGTTCTGAAATTTTGGGGAGTTGGGTGTGGATGGGAGAAGCAAGCCATATTGCCTTGACTATAAATCTGTTACTGCGTGTATGTTTCGTATAACAGGGTAAATTAGAAAGGAGAGCAGGCATGCTCACCTCCGTGTCTGTCTAAATCCGCCATTGTATGGCATGTTAGTGTACAGTCGCGTATCTGGGCCGTGTTTGAAGTAACGCACAATTACAAGGAAAATAACCTTTGTAGTAATACTTTTGAATATATCCGACTCTTTTCCAATGAATAACAGGTAAAAGCAAACATGCAAGGAAGTTTAATAAATTTTAATCTTGTCAACTTGCTTGGTGTGGTAATAAGATTTTATAACATAGAAACTACGGAAATAAAATATATCATTCCTAACCCGGGTTAGGCATCGACTTTCTTAGTGTTTTTGGTACTTTTAGATTTTCGATTTTTCGAACGGAAGTTACGTGCATGCGTAAAGTGCGTAATGGCAGATACGGGCCTGTTAGTGTATAGCAAGTGTATGGTGTATGTATACGGATGGTACTATTTGCCTAGTTAGATGTACAGTTTAACAATACATGTAAGCTACTATGTTGTTACCTGCTCAGCAAGATATGGTTGTGATGTAGTTCAAAATCGCGTGTGCAGTAGGTTTTTTCTTTCTAGTAATTTAACAGACAAACGACAAAAACACAAAAAAAACACAACTAAACAACAACAACAAAAACAAACAAAAAATCAATAAACAACAACAATAAAATATAAGTGCTATCATCAAAATTATTTGAGTAATATATAGATGTATATTGCCGAGAGGTGGATATTGTGTCATACGTAGTTGTTAGCCGAAATTGAGCCGAGATTGTGTAAATTGACCATGGTATGTGTTATGGTCCCCATCCACCCCCCCCCCACCCCCCCCCCCCCCCCTACGTATCTTGTAACAAAAAGACGGCCTTGATATTGTACTGCAGTCTCAACATTGTCATGGTTTGTGTAAACATCGTATACATGTCAACCGCTAGTATTGCTGTGTCGAATTCCATAGATAATATATAATTATCAGGAAGGGATCCAGGGGGCGGGGGATTGGGGATGTCCCCCCCCCCCCCCCCTTAAATCAGGTAAAATTGTAGAGTTATGAAAACATATACATAAAAGCTTAAAAATACTAAGCTTTTAATGTAAATTTTGTCTGTCCCAAACTGTGTATATATAGCCAGTATTTACTGAGATAAAGTTGAATGGATCTTGATTTATACCCCCCCCACCCCCACTAGCTCAGCACAATTTTCTAGATCAGCCCTTGGTCATTATTCCTGGTTTTAAATTTAATCTTTATATCTTTATTGATTACACATAGAAAGAAGGGGATGAATGGATAACATTAATACATACAAACTAGACTTGTTGTATGGAAAGTCAGGACACATAAAGTAAAGTAAAGTAGTGTACATACAGTGCAGACTCTAACAAATAATCAAGACAAATATGATCTTTCGTTCCATAGCGGCTAGAGTCGCCGACTTGTAACTGCCCAGCCCCTCACCGCGTGTGTTGGAGTCCCGGACGGGGAGGTTTTCTAGCTTATCTTCGGTGTGCCGATGGTTCTACTGAGATATGGTCTGGGGTCTTTCTCCGTCAATAATTGGCTGGCCATAATTGTTTCGGTGCGACCTAAGAAAGAATAACACAAACACGTGACAGATAGCTTGTAGATAAGGTAAGTTATCAATGAAAGCTGTGCACTTATCAAAACAGTCACGTAGGAATGTATATAAATTCGAATCTATTTTGGAGGAATCGACAACTACAACTACAGACCATGTTCGGTCGAAATATTTTAATGTTAATAACATGTATGAACTATTTAAGACCGTGTCGGATTCTTATCTTGTTTGCTTCTTGAATAAGATCAATATTCTTAATAAGTTATAAATTTTTAAACTTTTAATTTTGTGAACGCATAATTTTTAAACCGTATAATATATTAACGTGTTTTAATTATACTGCACATTATTTTAACCAGAAATATTTTTATATTTTTCTATATTTTACTCACATAGTTTAGTTTAACCTGAGTATGCTTTATTCACATAAAACTTTGTATTCGGCGCCGTATGACCTGTTAAGAGTCGGCGTGCCGTAAAAACAAAATAAATAAATAAAATATATTATATAATTATGATCAATGTGTTAATATAAGACCGACCGACAACGAGGTCAGTATCGCACGTACATACTGTCGATATTCGATATGTAAGAAATATGTCTGTAGCATGACACCTGTATACGATGGATTTTATTCTGTAAAATTATGTTTCAATGTTTAGACATCCCCGAACTCAAGAAGCATAAGGAATTATAATTGGACAGAATACATAAAGGTATATTTGTTTTTACATTAGAAGTTCAGATTAAAGAGAATTCATAAAAGTAATTAAAGTGACGACTGTGTATTTAAATGAATGCGTTATTATGATCCAATCTATGTTATGTTTATTAATAATACATCATACTACACATATATTACCGGCTTTGTCGTTTGCAGACATAAATGTTTGTTTAGCTGAAACGGCTAAAACAGATTTAAAACGTTACTAAACTTTTGATTTTGATGGACAGCTGTTAATATACAGTCTAGTGTTCCAGTGTAATATTTATCGCATTCTTGCTTGTCTCTTAACAATGCTTTGATTTTAGAAAATAAAAAATGCACAATTAAAACTCTGTGTCCAAGTCTCGTTAAGCTGTAGTTGTTTGATTTGTTATTCCTCTGACTGTTTAGCTACTCACCGCGTGGGTTCGTGTCCAGATCGGGGCGAAGGACTTAATGTGAGAAGGTCTTCCAGCTGACTTACGATGTGCCGGTGGTTCTACCCAGACATGTGTCTGGGGTCATCCTCTATCAAAAAAGTCGACGCTGGACAATCTAGGAATGAACGTTTGACCGGTGAATCACGTGCGCAGCTCCATCTGTGCACGTGGGAGGGTTTATATTTATTTCTAAAAAATTCCAGCCCACGTGCACAAAAAGACCTGCGCACGTGCTTTCCATTGTCAACGAGTATTGATCCGCGGTACAAATACTCAGCCGAACAAAACAGCAGGTTTGTAATGTCAGTAGGCTCACTGTGCACTTTTTTTACCACGCGTTATCGTTTTAGACCAAGCGGGCGATATGAAGGAGTTGTATATTATTAATTATGTCAAGCGATTTTTCCCCATTGAGACAGTGTCATCCAAATATGTGTTGTTTGTCTTAGATAAATAACTGGATTGATCGATAATATCCTGGACTAATCTTTAGACAAAAGTAAATCGCGCCTTAACCCTTTTCATATTTTGAAAGTTTCATGCTGTCTTTAACAACTTATACTTTTCATTATTAAAACATGCTTTAAAATAGAATTAAATTCATGTACATATTACACACTTTTACTCAACAGAAGCTATATTAGCATTTTGGATAACCTCTCGTCATAATAATGTCACAAAAAAATCGGGAAAAAATTTCACTGCGCTTAAAGATGATATCGAGTATTCGGGGGAAAGTAAAGTTATAAAATGAGCCTGTGGTGTATATGTCATGGCATACGTTTCTTCCCTCGTCAAATCCGATTGCAAAATTTCTTTGTTTGAGCCATAGACACCAACCACCATTCTCATCTCAACCACCAATATTATGCCAACCACCAATATCATCCCAACAACGAACATCATCCCAATCACCAATATCATCCTAAACACCAATATCACCCCAACCCAAACAGCCATCAGTATCATCCCAACCACCAATATCATCCCAATCACCAATATCATCCTAAACACCAATATCACCCCAACCCAAACAGCCATCAGTATCATCCCAACCACCAATATCATCCCAAACACCAATATCACCCCAACCCCAACAGCCATCAGTATCATCCCAACCACCAATATAATTCCCAAACACCAATATCACCCCAACCCCAACAGCCATCAGTATCATCCCAACCACCAATATCATCCCAAACACCAACATCACCCCAACCCCAACAGCCATCAGTATCATCCCAATCACCAATATCATCCCAAACACCAATATCATCCCAAACACCAATATCACCCCAACCCCAACAGCCATCAGTATCATCCCAATCACCAATATCATCCCAAACACCAATATCACCCCAACAGCCATCAGTATCATCCCAACCACCAATATAATTCCAAAACACCAATATCATCCCAACCCCAAACAGCCATTAGTATCATCCCAACCTACCAATATCATCCCAAACACCGATATAATCCCAACCCCCAACAGCCATCAGTATCATCCTAACCACCAATATCATCCCAAACACCAATATCATCCCAATCACCAATATAACCACAACCACCAATATTATCACAACCACCAACATATTCCCAACCATCAATATCATCCCAACCTCTAACAACCATCAATATCAGCCCAACTACCGATATCATCCCAATCACAACCAACCACCACGAATCACCCATATCATCCCAGCCACGAATATAATCCCAACCACCAACAACCACCTATATCACACCAACCAGCAATATCATCCCAAACATTACTTTCTCCCTAAACCCTAATTTTAATCCCACCCCCACCAAAAACCAATATCATCTTAACCTCCACCAAACATCAATATCATGCCAACCACCACCAAACATCACTATCAACATAGTCCCAAATTTTTATCCCACCCCCCACCAACCACCAATATCATCCCAACAACCGATATCATCCCAACAATCAACAACTACCTATATCATCCCGACCATCATCACCTCGTCATTATTGTTTCCATTATCAACAAATTACCATTACTATAATCTCCACTAACATCACCCTCACCACTACCACATTTACAACCAGCAATACTTATCCACCAATACAACCGCCATTATCGTTATCTTCACTACTACCATGTCGATTAGTCCTGTCCATGTTGAGATCATCAGTTGAGATCGCCGTCATCACCACCTCTACCATCACCTTACCTTAACGTTTTTCCACCACACCCTCCACAATAACACCATCCAATCCCCATTAACATTACGACCAACACCATCACACATCATTATCTTGATTACGATCATCATTACCATCATAATCATGATCACGATCATCATTACCATCATAATCATGATCACGATCATCATTACCATCATTATCATGATCACGATCATCATTACCATCATTATCATGATCACGATCATCATCACCATCATTATCAAAATCACGATCATCATCACCATCATCATCATGATCATCATCCCCATCATTATCATGATCACGATCATCATTACCATCATTATCATGATCATCATCACCATCATTATCATGATCACGATCATCATTACCATCATAATCAAGATCACGATCATCATCACCATCATTATCATGATCACGATCATCATTACCATCATTATCATGATCACGATCATCATTACCATCATAATCAAGATCACGATCATCATCACCATCATTATCATGATCACGATCATCATTACCATCATTATCATGATCACGATCATCATTACCATCATAATCAAGATCACGATCATCATCACCATCATTATCATGATCACGATCATCATTACCATCATAATCAAGATCACGATCATCATCACCATCATTATCATGATCACGATCATCATTACCATCATTATCATGATCACGATCATCATTACCATCATAATCAAGATCACGATCATCATCACCATCATTATCATGATCACAAAAGTCTTCATCAGAATTGAAAAAAAAATATTATTGTTACTAATTTAACTGATACCACAAGAGAAACAAAATAACACATCGGCATAAAACAACAACAACTGAACACTAAAAATATGTATTTGTGGCCTAAACCAAAACCACCCTAATTTATAAACAACAACAACAACAACAACAACAACAACAACTATTTTCACCAATTGCTGTCTTCTGGATAAACTTTGCATAACACATACTTTCTATGCACGTCCTTTCTTTCATTTAGACAGATCAAGTCTGTTTTCTCCAAATGTTGATTTCATTTAAAATCATCAATTTTTGTGTAGGTCTTCTAACCGAAATAATACCCTCTCTCTCTCTCTCTCTCTCTCTCTCTCTCTCTCTCTCTCTCTCTCTCTCTCTCTCTCTCTCTCTCTTCTGAACACAATCTTGACAATATTTGTAAATGACGTCACTACTTTCGCCATAACTTATCCAATAAAACGTCAATGCTTGGTTTTTTTATTCAAATAGATCGGTTTTCTTCTCATAGCTTGCATTTGAGACACTCCCCAGAAAGTTCTCTGTAAACCCGATTTAAGCTCCACACTCGGTCCTTATTGCCGACAGACCGTTCCAAGGCGTTTACTGTCTGGTTTGTTCTTTTTATTTAATGAATCATCACAAATTTGTGATTGTGCTTATTCAAGTGTTGTTATATGTTGCAGTGCTCATGGGACTTGACATTTACTCTTATTGTTGTTTCCATTGTAATACTCTATGTGGCAGAACATAACACGGCATCTCTAGCGGGATACTTTGATTACAGTAAAAATCGTTCGATAAATGGCGGTAAGTTTGCATGTGACACTTTTTTCTCAACTACAAAACAACAACAACATAAATTAACCAAGAAACAATTTAATAATAATAATAATAATAATAATAATAATAATAATAATAATAATAATAATAATAATAATAGTAATAATAATAATAATAATAATAATAATAATAACAACAACAACAACACACAAACAACAAAACTAAAACAATGCAAAACGACAAAAACAAAAACAAAAAAAAGCAATAAACAACAACAAATACATATATGTGCTATTATCAAGACTATTTGAGTAAATGCCATACTCTCTTTTCTCGGGATAAACATGATTCTTTAAGTCATTTATCTAGCCGACAATGCTTACTGCTTGCCAAATACTACTACCTTCAAAACCTTACAAATGTAGACAACGGCTCCAGGTACGGCAGGCCCCGGGTTCGAGCCCGGGCCGCGACATACCAAAGTCGTTAAAAATGGTAGTGGTATAGTTCCCTTGCTAACGCTCAAGCAAATATAAGGGTAGTTCCACGACTGGTTGGCCCGGTGTCAGGGTATTGTGACTAGGTGTGGTATCATGCCAGGTATTCATGGCATGCTATACACAGTGAAGGCAGCACTATATCTGCTTCAAGTGGACACCGTCTCCAGATAACTGAAATACTGTTGGTGGGACGATAAACCCAATAAACAAATAAACAAATGTAGACAAAGACAAAACTCCCTTACTTACGGACCAAATACACACTTCCACGTTCTTAGTTACTGTTACTATATGCTCACAAGGTAGGTTTTAATGGAAATTCTTAATTGCAACCTGCATCAATACACAGCAGCCGAACACAGTGTGTTAAGTATGTATGTACTTATATGAAACATATTTTAGTCGCTATATATTATCAGCAAAAGTATTGATATATATCTGTTGATTTTCTCATGAATTTCGCAATTTAGAACCTTTCTCTAGGTGTCAATATGTCCAGAGCCGTGTATACTTTCCACGAGGTAGGTTGCAATTAAGATTTTCCTCGTTGGCCTGTGAGCGCTCTTTAAGAGGGAAGTGAACTGCCGCTTTTTGACTGGTTAAATTCGGCTGGTTTGGAACGGTCCATCGTTCAGGAGGTAAGTGACTTGAGAGAAGTTAGAGATCAGAGTTTGCAGTATTTATTATATAGTGTAATATTGTAGTATGCAATGAACAGGTTTAAAATATGGATGTTGTTTCCCTCAAAAGTATCAAGGATTAGGCAATAGTTTGTGCATGGAAGGATGTTACGGCGAGAGATGTTTATCTTACTCTTCATTAATATTTTGGTATATCAAGCCCTGGAATCGAACCCGGGGCTTCCGTACCTGGCGCCGACACTCTACCGTTTGCGCTACCAGGTCCGGTATAAAAAAACATACTTACTTTTTAACAATACTCATGGAGTGCCATGGCAGAGCGGTTTAAGTCGCCCACTTGTAACGCTCAGTCGCTCACCGCTTGGGTTCGAGTCCCGGTCGGGTCTAAACATTTATATATCAAACTTACGGTGCGCCAATTGTTTAACATAGACTTAAGCCAGTAGTCTTCTTCCACAAATAATTTGCTGCACGTTGCACATATGACCATACCTGTATTGGTGCGATCTAACAACAATAACAATACAGCAATAGCACACAATATATAACGACATACACAATAAAATACATTGTTTAGAAAGAGCCTTTAGTTAATATCTTAACACACAGAAGGTAACACGGCGTCTAAATCAATCTCTTGATAACAAAGTGGCAACATCTACCCTCTACCTTTTAACTTTAAGCACATTACTGTGAGCAATTATAAGTACATTGCCGATGAAGAACCCATTTTTCTTATGGACCACATAACAACCCTCACCACATTTCTACTTATATTTAAGCATTTATTAGAATATATTTACATTGTCATGTGACTTTTCAAAATAAAATGTCATTCATGAAACCTGTGATGCTGAAATTTGCTCAGGCCACAGTGCATGATGCGCATGCGTTAAAATTACATGAGTAGCATGCCTAGCATTTTGTTGGAGGAAACGATTTTTTATAACCCAAATCAGCAACATTCGGTTTCATTAGGTTTTGAGAAAAAAGAAAAGCGCACATCTTAAGTCAAAGTTTAGACGGGTTTTCGATTAGGAAGTGAGTTCCTATTGAATCCACAGGCATATATGCTATGACCCTATATGTATTACAGCTTTTGTACGTATACGCAAATGACAAAGGCATTCATATATCAGCTAAATGTGATTGTAAGGGATCTAACAGGAATTGTCATTTAGTACAAACATGTATTAGACGAGTTCAGGAAAAGTGATAGTAAGCGAGTTTATGATAGGCTCACTATAATTTATCCTGGACAAGTTTTACAAATGTTTGTTTTAAATAACAACGACTGTCAGATTATTTTTATTACATGCATTTAATCGTCAATATTCGATTTTACGAACTATTAACAACAATACCTGATGAAAGAGTAGTATAAGACAATCTGCATTATGTTGACATCCATGACGTCATCAATAAAAAGCTGTGTTACACTAGTGTAATATAAGAAAAATATATAATAGGAGAGAGAGAGAGAGGGGGGGGGGGAGGGTGTCAAGTGATAATAATTAAGACCAGACGTTAAACGGAGCAAACCTAACAGTTACAGATGTTTATAGCAATCTGTTGGCTGAAGGGACGACTGGAGTACTTAAGTCGGTTTACAGGACGTTCAACTACACAAATACTAGATGGTTTCCTAAATACATGCAGTGAAAAACATACCTTTTAGAAATAAAACAGCACAACTGATTATACACACTTAGATCTAAATAATAATTTATAATAAAACTAATTACTACTGACGTAATTAAAACTAGTAAAATCCACGTTTTATTTGTGTGAGGGGGTATAGTATAAGTTTTCTTAAAAACAGCTATATAAATATTCGAGATTGGTAAGAACATTCTACATTTGAATCTGACAAACGTCACCAGAGAAGAAGTACAAATAAATAAAGCATCCTATGTTGACATTTATCTCACCATATACGGATTGATACGTGCACTTTCCTTAGATGGGCAATCAACGTTTGTTCTGTAATCCCATCTATTCATTAATAGTATGTTACAACCATTTACCATTGTCTCTTGTCATTTTATAATTGATTCAGTAATTCAGTTTTTTTTACAATCAAGAATCGTGTGTAGTTCTTCTCAAAGATATAATGCCCACATCTTTCAAATACTGTGTAGAGAGTAGGGTTCCTAATACGCCACCACATCGTTTTTATAACGTAATAGCATATATATATAATAATACGTCATCGCTTGGACAATTTTGTTTCAAATGGATCGGTTTTCTTTTCCAACCGATTTAAGCACGCCAGTCGGCCTCTTTTGCCGACTGACCGTTCCAATGCGGTAACTGTTGGGTTTGATCTATTTGTATAGTGACTCGGTACAAATTAATTCTCACTTTTACATTTGGCTTGAGTATAACTACCTTTTTTTCTGCGCCTTTTCAAAGGTTAGTATACCTTGCAATGCTCATGTGACTGTGTCATATTTCATTATTGGTACTGTCAGTCGGCGTAAGGGCCAGCTTTGGCCTTGGAACTGTTGTACAGAGCTCCATCTATTTAGACGAACGGAATTGAGCCTGGTGCAGTTTAAAACCGACGAAATACTGTGATCTAACGATGGGAAGAAAAACTTCAGTGAAATAAATATGGCGTGTGTCTAGATTGTTTCTGTGTAGGTAAACAGGTTAGGAGAAAGTTAAAAAGGAACCAGAAACAAATGCAAACCACGTGTATAATTACAAATGAGACAGCATTTTGTTATAATCCCGTAAACAGGTTAATGGCTTAAGTAACGCATAAAGGTTCAATCAACCTTTTAATAACGATGTTGATATGAAACAAATTATATGACAATTCTAGCATTAGTTTTATGGGTTGAACAGCGTTAGGAAGCCATATTGGACGTCGTCCAGTAACAAGGAATAAAACCTTGTTATTTACCTGCATTTTTTGTTTGTTTGGGGATGGGGGATTGTTTCTAAAGCAAAGTTCAATACATCGTAGTGTATCATACAATTCTGACTTGATAACATCTTAATACAAGTACTTGTAACAGGAGTAACTGTGACATTTATGCTTTAAAGTTGTGATTGCCAAAATGTCACTTACTAAATTGTGCTTACCAAATATATAGGGGCCACCTTGAAAAGTTACATACATATTCTCGAATAACCACATACATTTGTAGAAAATGTAGCTTATGTATGGAACAATGTAGTTTTATCTTACCAAATATAAAGGGACCACATTGAATAAGTTATATACATATTCTCAAATAACCACATACATTTGTAGCAAATGTAGCTTATGTATGGAACAATATAGTTTTATCTTACCAAATATAAAGGGGCCACATTGAATAAGTTATATACATATTCTCGAAAACCACATACATTGGTAGCAAATGTAGCTCATGAATGGGACAAGGTAGTTTTATTTTCCCAACCGAGGTAAAATAATTTATTTTATCAGAAAGGCAAGTATCATGTTTGTGTTTGTACTGGTGTCATATATGCTTTTAAATGTATGAGCTGAGAAATACAAATAAATGTGACATGAATATACAAAAAATAAACAAAGAATAACAACATTATTCATATGAGACACACTTCCATATTGCCGACTGGCCGTTCCAAGGCGTTAACTGTTGGGTTTGCTCTTTTCGTTGAAAGACTCGTCGCGGGTTTGTTCTTGCTTTTCGCTTGGCTTGCGTGTGGGATGCCTTTGTTCTGTGCCTTTTCGGAGTTTGGTATATGTTGCAATGCTCATATGACTTTGTCATATATTCGTTTCAAATACGACATAGAGACGATGGCTGAATGACGTCATCAATATACAGGATCATATAATTGTATATGATATATATAATTCTCCTTTATTTATACATGTTTATTGAAAAAAAAATAAAGAAAATCAAAAGTAAACATACCGAAAGAGTAATTTATAGACAAAATATAATTTTAATTGTGTGCAAACAGTTGTGTTGTTGTTTCTTTATTTGTAATACTAGTTTCTCTCTGGTCTGTGTCAGTCATAAACATACATCTTTTTGCGACAAAAATACCGTAATGCTCTACACGTTACAATATATTGCAGTTTCACTGACGGATTCTTCTGTCGTCAAAAAGTGCTGAACAGCTTGATAACAGAACTGTATCTGTTCCTGAAACCAATTAAACGAAAAGACAATCAACAAAACCCTTTATACACTGTCATTAAGAAACATGGTTAGTAGCAAGTATATGAAATACAACATTCTTAGAATCAACAGGTAAAATCAACAAAACCCTTTATACACTGTCATTAAGAAACATGGTTAGTAGCATGTATATGAAATACAACATCCTTAGAGCCAGCAGGTAAAATCAACAAAACCCTATAAACACTGGCATTAAGAATAGGTAAAAAAGAAAAGGTCCTATCAAAGTTTCCACAGATATTTAGATTTTATATACCTGTAGACAAAGGCAAACAAGATAAATATAAACCTAAGTCCAAGGTATGTCAAAAGAAAATATACGTAACAATCCTGATAGATAGCAAGTATATAAACTTAAAATCCCAAAAGCCCTTATGTAAAATCAAAACCAACTTGACCATGTATTATGCATTCAAACACATTTTCGACAACCTTAATCAAAAGTTACACTAAACGTATTTTCGTCAATGTCACCTTATCATTATAGCATTAAATAATGCTTTAAATGTTAGAATTAGGTAAACGACTACATGTTAAAATATTGCAAGTTTTAAAGATAAACATTTGCTGAAATTAAATTGCATCAAAATAAACCCTTTGTAAAATTGTTGTAAAAATAATTAGTGCAAGTATATATATATATATAAAACACAGTTTATCAAGTTATATATTTTCACCTTATTCGGTATAGCCAGCGGTCTCCTGGCTTTAACCTGTCTTAGTGTATTAACCACGCTGACCTCTCCTTCCATTTTCATCTTCTGGACCAGGTTAGACACAGCACAGAACAAGCCACTTCGCTCAGCTGCATTTCTGTAGACGCAGTGATAAATTGAACATTCTAACACTTCACAGATATTACCTCAATAAACAAGGAAGAATTCTGCTGTGATTAAAAAGACGATATATCACGGCATAAATCCGGATTATTTTATTGCAATATAATAGTGTTTCATTTCCCCTCCCCCACCATTTTCGTATTTTTAACCAAGCTGACATATTGTAAGTTCTTTTCGTCCACATTACCTTCACCCGAAACTTTACCCTGTCTTGGAAAGTAACAGTTCTATTATTTAGTTAATTTGATGTTACTTATAACAAAATTAATAAATTGTAATAGCAATAAAATAAAATAAAAAAAATATGAAACGACGGCTATTAATATTCGTTAATGAAAATGAAAATACCAGGAACAAAGTGGGGTGAAACACAATAGACAAACAGGGGAAATAACTAAGAACTTTGCGTCAATTGTAATGTTCATTTGTGTCCCTTATAAGTTAAATTGAATTGTAGAACGTGCTAGAATGGAAATATATTTTTTAGTTTGCGATATATCATGGACATTTATATGCTACTAATTTAAGTTTAAATGTAAATAATTAACAATAATTTGAATTATTAACAATCTTTAATAACGTGAAATAATTAGCATTTTTCAGTTCCAGTGACTTTAAATAACCACAAATTATCTCAAGAATGATAACATCTTGCCATATACCAATTCTGCGAAAATATGTCAAAGTACAATGAGCATTGCAATATATACCAAAGAATGAAAATGGCACCTAACAGTTACCGCCATGGAACGAACCATTTTAACGTTGAAAGAAAATTAGAACGGAAAAATTTGACTTTACCAGCGGATTGTTATATCTATTGTTCATGTTTCTACTAAGAAAAAAAAACATCGTTTACCTACATAATAGTATTATGTCTTATTAAAATAATGGACGAAATACGAACCGACAATGTACCAGCACGCTTTCTCCACCAGATACTCTGTCAGCCATAGCGTCAACATCTTGGACCAGTTGCAAGAAGTTGGACACATCTGGGACAAGGTTTCCCTGACGCCAATGTAGACATTGGTAGTGGTACACCGTCTGTGTAGATCCTGACTGTGAAAAATGATACTTGTTTTACATGTTACAGTTTAAACATTAAAAGTTGATAGTTTTATAATCCCGTTTTTTAAAGAATTACCTAAGATCTTAGATTGACCCCAAAAATGACTTAACTCATGACATCAAAATTATATAAGTCCTTTACCAACTTCAGAAATACAACCGTACAAAACATGCATAATTTTATTTGCAGTGGTCCGTTAATTCGACACGTTTTTTATTGACATTTATGTTTACTGCAATTGTCACTTCAAACTCAACATTGGTTGTTTCGATTATTTTATGAAGTCATTTATGATGCAACAATTTGGTGGATTATTGGAGAAACATCGTTTGTACATTGTTGTCATCGATTTGGTGTAGGTTTGTTTTGTATATTATGTGGTGTCGTAAAACCACTGGGTATTAATAATCATTTCCATCATATATTATTTTTGAGTAAACATAATCAATACTTACTTTACAATTTTTAATTTACACATGTCAACTGTCCATTGTATGTTTGTACAACGATAAGAATATATAAGACAAAGTCCTATAAACATTGAAACATATACAAAAATTGAAAAGACACAGGACCAAGGTATCCACATGAAAGCCAAATGTAAAAGTGAGAACAAATCGGTGATGAATAATTTAACAATAAGAGCAAACCCAATAGTTACCGCCTTGGAACGGTCAGTCGGCAATGTGGTATATTTATGGCTTAATTAGCAACTTTCTAAAACTATAAATTAACATCAATATATGATTATATCTGTTTATTTAGAATGTCTGGGCAATGCAACATGCCCATCTAATTATTTTCCATGCATCACATTCTTGACGACAATGACGGATCCGAAGATAGAATGGCCATTATCTTAGGACAACAGTGCAGTTTCTACTGAAGGGCAATTGCAAAGCAACAGTAAATGTGTCTAGATGACCTCCATTGGCTCTCACGAACGGGTGACCCGTAGATTAGCTTTGTTTAATAATCAACCTGGTTAGCCAATAATATGCCCATTACGACAATCGAATGTGTGGCGACTTAGGACTTTATATCGCGTTTTTAGAAAGAAGGAAATGAGTTCACCATACAGACCTTAAATGGTTTAGAAATATTCTTAGTATAACATCATTCCTCAGATTGAAAAAGCCATGTTGTCGGTGTGTGTTTACGGCCAAAAGTAACTATATTTGCCTAGATAAACCTGTCACGTTTCCTTAAGATATGCTTCATGCAAAGACAAAAACGAATAACGAAACATGAAAAAGGGCCTGCGAATAAAACTATGGTTAAACTATTAGTAAGCGCAATCATACACCAACGCAAATGCCTTTTACATGTTCAAAATAGAAATAACATTAAAGATTTAGCAATTAGGCTAAGGCAATTTACAGGAGGGATAATCAACGGCTTACCATCAGACTATGTTGAATTGTAAGCTTCCTCAATATATAACTGGAATGTTTGTCCAACTCTTGTGTCGTGACATCAAATTCTCTCGAAGGAACGGAGAATGCCCCATTGTTTGTCCGTGAAAAGTATTCGCCAATAGTCTATAACAAAACAAATTTGCAATCTGGGATCTGTAAGATATCCATGTCTTATACCAAAATTAGAAAACAAAATGTTACATTTTGTTCATAAAGATTGTTCGATGCTTTTGAAAATAGAGACCGGACATGGTATTTAACATTGGAATTGTAAAAGTGACAATAGAACAGCATTCTTTAGTGATATCTGAAAAATGTTGAAAGAACAAGCGTAATATTAACATCACTGGGAGTCATCGAATTATCAGAAATATCACCTCATCCCTAAGACCAGGAGGGTCCACGGAGACAATACAGGAGCAGGATTCCTGTATGATGAGAGTTAGGAAATCGTTCACTGTGTTTGGAAGTGGCGTCTGGCAGACCAAGAAATGGCCCTTCACTGTGTAGCTCTGAAATGAAAAAGAAGGTGATACGCGAGCCATTTGTTTAAAGCAAAGCTTGTCAGAATCACAGCAAGTATTTAGTTTATTTATGAATTGTGTGTGTGTTTTGTGTATGTTTTTTTAAACACATTGCAGCGACCATTTATGATCCTTAAAGCAGCGTCCAGCTTTTTGGTGGAGGAAGACCCCAGACACACGTCTGAGAAGAACTACCAGCGCACCGCATGTCAGCTGGAAGACCTTTTCACGCCCCATACTCGAACCCACGCGGTGAGAAGATAAGCAGTCAAAGAAGTTACAAATCGGCGACTCTACCACGGCGCCCCGAATGAATTGTGTACCGTTGAACTTCGGTTTTACATGTTTTCACGACTAAAGCCTATTCGTTTGTAACCTTATGTAAATGAATAGTAAAAATGGAATACATTTCTTTAAAAATGATAAAAATCGTATACATGTATTAACTTATGACTAATAAATCCACCCTGATGCACCTATATTGCCTTTGACGGTATTACTATTACATTGTGGTATGGAATTATTTCTTTTTTAACTAGAATTGCTTCAACAAAGAAACTTTATTCAGTGTGTACACACTAAGACACGAACACACTGAAGGACATGAACTGTGTATACATTAACTTTTTTTGCAAAAGAACATACACACAACTGATAAGTCAGTCATTCTAACGAGGTCGTGCTTAATTAAGTCGCCCTTAAACCATTTAATTCCCCAGTCCTTTTGCCGGTCGTTCCATGGTGTTACTGTCATTGAAAAGTGCTACTTCACATTTGCATACATGGCGCTATACAGATAGAAAGACAGACATACATACACTCAGACAGACAGACAGACAGACAGACAGACAGACAGACAGATAGACAGATATATATATATATATATATATATATATATATATATATATATATATATATATATATATATAGATATATAGATAGATAGATAGATAGATAGATAGATAGATAGATAGACAGACAGACAGACATATAGATAGACAAATATAACCACATGTATTACTTACGTTCATATAGACAGCGTTAATGTAGTTGCATTCGCCGAATCTTTTTCCAAGATGTAGATATGGTCTGTTGCGTAGACCTTAATACATATTGATAAAAATGCATTACGGCCAATAAGAAAATGTCATAGGAGAATAACAACATTTGACATTTGAACTTAGCAATATACAAAAGAACAAGCAAGTTTCATGTACAATTGTACATGATACTATAGGAGACATTGCATAAAACGACACTTACATGCAAATATCGCTCAAACAACTTGCTAATAAGTTAGACTATATAGGAGCACTCCTCCATTGTTGTTGTATCTCCAATTAAAGATTTAAATTAGTGTTTGTTGAAATGAATTATGGGTTACTTTTCTTGAAGGAGTCATAGCACTTACTTCAAAAGTCATCGATGTCTTTGTATCATATGAAGTCAATACTTGTTTAAGATAGGACATATTTACAAGGCTAAAAGTACGTCATCGATAAGAATTTCCTGTTTCAAACGTTATTGTGTACGTAAAACTATCTTGGATAAAATTCAGCAAGGAAAGAGGGTAATGTTTTAGGTTGTACATTTTTAAACAAAATATAAACCCCACCTGGTGGCCAATTTTCGTTTTTATATGTATGTGTTATGTAATGCCTCCAACTGTTTCCCCTTCTGCCAATAATTTTGCCGCTGTTTTATGTTAATTTATATTGAATATATGTAGTCATCCTCGAAAGCACAAGCCAGACTTTCACTATAGTCATTTAGATTAGCGAATTTCAAACAATAATTCTTACAAATAAGGTCAAGTCATTTTACATTCCAATGTGTACTAGTAATATCCATATAATGATAATATTTATTTAATGAATTATATCAATAGTCAGAGTAATTGGTTTTCACATAAAGTTTTATAACTGTGTCACATAATGGGGTCTACTTACTTCGGAATACACAAGAAAATACGAAGCCGCTGTCACGAATTTGCTCATCAATATAAAACGAATATGAAATGCACAATAACTCACCTGGAATATCAGAAGCCTCCCTATTAAGCCCCTCATAACCTCTGTTAATTATTCTGGCCTTTTCTTCTCCCTCTCCTGGCTTTTCTGGCTTTGTAATTTGCTTAAAATAAATGTCATGAAATGTTAAGAAATAAAATACCAAATAATTTCAAATGAGATGTTGTTATAACGAATTAAAGAACATGCCACTTTTACAGTCAATATAGGCCAGTTAATATCAGTTTCCGCAGAATTTAAATGACCGTTTTGCCTCCAATAATAGTTGTACTTCATCCTGAAGATAACGGTATATAGTAGTAAGTAAAACAAACTTACATGCCAATTACACATATGTACGTACGTTTAAACTTCATACCTGTTGTTCAATAAGAAAATAACGCCATCCTTCAACTACGTGTAAACGTTACACAAAGCCATGTACTTTCGCATCATTTCTATTCGTTTTACTTTCTTCGAATGTAACGTGATTTAAAAGAAATGTTGGCATAGAAAAATATGTCTACATATTAATTATTGATTACTTTCTTAATAGATCTGGATCGATTATTTCTTAAGCTAGTAGGTAGAAAATGCTTTGTTCGTATGAGATAGTCCATGTAACATACTATTTCCCACCACGACTATATTTATGAACATTTTGAGATCGCCTTATCTAATAAGTAAGAATAGATTATAACTGAGGCCATTTAATTGTAAATTATGTTTTCCTGTACATGCGCTACTGACAGAGTACGGAAAGAAAAAAAGACCAATAAAGCGTTGCAAAAAAGGGAAGTGTTCTAAAATAATTTAACGCTGAAATTGTTACCATAATGTTATGTTGAAAAACAGTAATTAATGGAATTGATTTATGCTTAAATAGATCATACCTTCACCAGTGTTTTCAGACGTTTTTCGTTTAAGGAATCCAAGTATTGCTTAAACTTGTTCTGCTTGATCCATTCACAGCGGTAAGTCAAGGCATGAACAAGGGCTCGGTGCAAGAACTCGTATTGTTGCTGAAAAAAAAAATCGTCTCCATGTGGTTTCATCTCAAAAGACATATTTTCAGTTTTGTTCTACAAAGGACCGTTCTTTCAACTGATATTAAATCCATTCGGCAGCCCATAACCTATCTAACAGGACCAATTGGCAGTAAAAACTTTACCTAAAATACATCCCGTGTCGGTTGGAATTTCGAGCCATGGACCCAAAGTCCTTTGACATCAAACGCTCAGGAACTTTACAAAAATACGTACATCTAAATAAATATGTAAAAATGAGTTCTGCAAATAATTAAAGTTTCATTTTTTAAGCAAGGAAAACACACACTTTTAGCCAAAGTCAGTTTATTTTGCTTTGTTTTCATAAAATATGCCAATGAACACGAGTCATTATAAAAAGAAATGTATAAGTAAAGGTTAAATAGCAAGCGTGTATCGTTATTGTTTTTGCATTTATAATATAACTGCGTAAACAAATACCTCCCATCAACTCTGTTATTAATAGTATTATTCTTTGATGGGACTCTTCTAACAATGTCAAAACAAGTCGACGCAATTTCATTTTGATAAATTATCATTTCCTTTAATTGAATTTTCTTACCCACGTCTGTACCATGGATGTTCTCTGTTCCCTCATCTTAGTCACCCACTCAAAGATGTCCAGAGATTTCTGGGCCTTGCCCTGATGGATCAGAATGTCCAGAGCGATGTACGTCCCAGTGCGACCGATACCAGCACTTTATAAAAAAATGAAATACAACAGCAATATGCAACACATGCAAAGCGGAAATGAAAGGAGGTCTAGTGAGGAGTGGGATTGGGATATGCCGGCATTTTGCCGATACTGTGCAGCGACATTTCTATCATTATAGCACAGGGACACTTATGATGTGCCCAGGCCGGTCCATTATACTGACACCGACGAGTCAGGCGTAATGCTTAGCCCCGAGCGTTAGGAGGGAAGCCACATCTACCAACTTTAAAGTCTTTAGTTTGACCCGGCCGGAGTTTGAACCCGCGACCTACCGATCCGCAAGCCGACGCTCTACCAAGTGGGGATGATTTGCTTATTGTGTAACTTTTTATAGAAAAAAAAACACACGTGTATGTTATATATTTTGCTCTATTATTTCCAAGGGGAACAGTGCCAAACAGTGAAATAACATTACCTGCAGTGCACAATAATCGGGCCGCCAAGCAAAGACTCAGTTGCCTTGACCTTTCGTCTGAACTCTAGCAGACTTGTGACGTCATCAGGTACTCGTTTGTCAGGCCAAGCTGTAAAATGGAGCTGATGCAGGGTCCTCTGTTCTCGGTCCTGATTTCGAAAGAATGAACACATATTTTATTATTGTTGGTATTTTTGTGTGTTACTGCCTACAAAATATAAAGAAAAAGAAGGTTTTTGGAATAAAAATGATTTGGCATTTCTCTATGATTTCGTAAATTGCTAACATCCGTTTTAATTGTTTTCTCCAAAATATGATAATAATAATAATTATAATAATAATAATAATAATAATAATAATAATAATAATAATAATAATAATAATAATAATAGTATTTATCATCATCATAATAAACAAATAATAATTATTATGCTGCATCATTTGTGTACCATGGACAATGACATCTTCCTGACCACAAATTCCGCATAGAAATCTTCTGAATGTGACGTCACCGTAACATCGCCATAACATAATGCGTGTCCTACGTCTGGCCAATACTGCTCACATTTCATTGACTGTAATAAAAACAAGAGAGATTTATCTTTATTAATATACATATGAATGGAACTTTTGCTTTTATTTTTTAAAGTAAAAATACACATTACGTGCATTACGTGTTGCTTTTGTTTTTGAGACACATCGCAGCGACTAATTATGATAATACAGAGAGGTTATGCTGTTTTGGTGGAGGAAGACCACAGAAAAAACGTCTGGTTTGTACCACGGGCACTCCGAATGTTAGCTGAAAGTCATTCCCATATAAAGTCCTTCGCCTTGAACGGGACTCGAACCCGCGTGGTGGGAGACTTTGCAGTCAGAGGACTTACAAATAACCGACTCTACCACTACCACTACGCCACGGGCATCCCTTACTACGTGCTTTTCCAAAATATTGCATTATTTCTATTAACTGCCATGAATTCATAAAGCATATCATAATTTAGTTATGTAAGTTGACATGATACACACAATTTAACAACTGAATAATTCTCGTTATCCTTTAATATAAAGTAATGGCATTAAGGAAGAACCATATACGCTGTATCATGACAACAATTCGATGCTATAATTGCTGTATTTTCTAATGACTTTTTAAGCTGTCAAAAGTCAAAATACCTGTCCTTCCATGAGATTGGTAACCATTACGATGACGTCAGAATTTTCCTGCCAGACCATTCTCCAAAATGTTTGGAAATGCTCCATCGCCTTTCGTGTAGGACCTGTTGGGGCAAATGAATTACTTTTATTTTTATGTACATACATAGCATACAACATTAAGACCATACGTGATTCTATTAAAATGTTGTATTCACCTAGTATATCCTTCATCTGTGGATTTAATTCTTCATTTTTTTACAATTTACATAACATACATTAATACATTTCCAACTTTTCCTACTGATGATTGGCCTTCAATTGGAAATGATAAGTATGAATGACAAACCATCACACATTTTCATTATCACCTTGATCATTGTTCAATTATTGAATCTTAATTTACTATAACAATTTTTAATTATAAATAAATGCCTGTTATTCTTTGCAATTTAAATATATGACAAAGCATTGCAACATATACCGAGCCCTAAAATACACTGAACAAAGGCATTCACATAAAAAGGCAAATGTTAAAGAAAGAACAAATCTCTGAAGACTCATTTAATAAAAAGAGCAAGCCCAACAGTTACAGCCTAGGAATGGTCAGTTGGCAAAAAAGAACCAACTCGTGTCCGTTATCGTACCGCCTTATAGATTATTTCGATAATGTTAATTTGATGACACGTACGAGTACTGAATCAATTCATTATCCTTAATCAATTTCAATATTAAACATAATTCGATAGTTAAATACAAACCAAGTGATGCTATATATTCCCTTTTCGTCTTAAAACCCTGCGAAAAAAGAAAGTCAAATCATAATAAAATATATGTGAAAACTAAAAAATAAAAACAGATGAGAAATTTCTGAAATGGTTTAAAATCTCAAAGATATAAAAATGTGGTAAATTATGAGAGATTAATACATATTTTTGAAAGTTAAAGAAATAACTTCCAACTGAAAGGGCAAACTATTACATTATACTATACATAGACAAGCATGTATCTTATGTCTAGAATGATATACAAAACCACGTATATTTAGTGCATGTTTGATCTGTTCATTTTGATTGTTTTCGAATATGTTATTGTCTTTTTGAGCGAACTGTAGAACGCTATCTTACAGACAAAAGAAGAACCTGGAATACTCTTAAGCAAACCCATGCTTTATAGGTTAATAACATGCCAATAATATCATAATCTATAATGAAAAGCGTTCTAATAAGGCGTATTGTTAAAGTCAATATACGTCTAATTGTCTTGTGCTGGGATGATAAGACATATAATGGACGCATCGGTTAACATCTTCAGGGTTCCAAGTACGGAAGGCCCCGGGTTCTATTAATGTCCGAGCCATACGGAAGTTACTGATATAGTTGTGGTACGGACCCCTGCTAACGCTCAAGCAAATATAACAATAGTTCCACGAGTGGTTGGACCGGTATCTGGATAATTTAACTGGGTGAAGAATCATTCCAGGTGTTCACGGCATGTTATATACAGTGAAGGCTGCACTATGTCTCCTTCAAGTGTACACCGTCTCCAAATAAATGAAATACTGTTGATTGGAATAAACAATAACATCTACCACAAATCCACTTACGTCAATATAACATGCGTTGATAAAATCTGCACCCGGTGGATTGAGTTTAACTCTGTGCTCGTCATCTGCAGGATGCATTCCAGGATAAATGTTGGGTAAATGTCACATTAAAGATGATTTTTATAAGAAATGTTCTGAATGATTTGTCAATAACAAAGTACAATTACACGAGACAGTGTTTTTTTGCAGAAAGAACATTAAATGTAACTTTAAGTTTAACTTTTATTAACATTCAGAGTTATAAGCTGACTAAAAGATTGTTCTTTTATTCAATTGACAAAGTGCTTAAGACATTGTCACACAGATGTTTCATGAAAATAGCCTTAACCACGTGCAATGAACTAAGCACGATTCTATTGATCTATATTAAGACAAGATAAAGCTATTGGAGCGATCAGAGCTGGCTTGTTTCTGTAATAGGCGACGCAAATCTAAGATCATATCGACAGGTGAAGCATGTTTTTGTTTCAGAACAATACGTTGAATATCAGATGTAGCAAAGGGACATTGTAAACAAGTGGCTAGAACACTGGCATTGCATTGCATTGTGATATTGGTAAAATTGAGTCAAACTATTTCTGTATTACGAACCTTATCAATAGATCAGAAGTTACGTGTATTTAGTGATTTCATATTTCATGCTGTAACTGACAATGAGCGACTTACTTTTTTGTAAGCAATTGTACCAGAACTGCAACATATATTATTTAGTATTAAGGAAAAGTCAAACATTGTTATATATTGAAATAAATCAATATTGTATATCTCATCTATGAGTAATATTTTACAGTAATATTGTTCACATTGCATCATATATGAAAGATCGTGTGATAAATGTGCCTGCGAGACTCAAACCCGCGACCGTTCGCTTAAAGTGTGAACGCACTACCAACTGAGTTAACCCGACCGCTTACACATTCTCTCCGTATCACCCAGTTACATACATCGTTGACAATTGTCCTCGATTTTCCATAAAACGTATGCTCTTTATGCAAATCAAAAGCACTCCGATGTACTTGTACCGTAACTTCAGACTTTTATTTACGTTGGTCGCCACATTAATGTAGCAAGGAAAATATGCAGCCAGTACGGGACTCGAACATGGGACTCTCTACCGACGGAACTGACCGGGCAGCTTACACATTATTTCCCTGTTGCTCAGTTACACAGTACGGGACTCGAACACGGGACTCTCTACCCACGGAGCTAACCAGACCGCTTACATAATATGTCCCCATTACCTATGAGACCTAGTGTATTGTGATTGTTACATTGTAACATTGACTTATTGTCTAACTGTTAGTTGCATGATTGTTTAACATATAAGTGCGAAAAAAAGAGAGTTGCATTTCCGCTGGTGATAGGTGGATATTCTAGGCAGTTGGTGGATGCAAAATACATTTGAAATAGGATGGAACAAATACTCAATGAACGTCGCCAACCAGCATATTTCTACAAGTACCATTAATGACTGGTCTGTGTTTGACATAAAGTATACAGTTCAGCGAAACAGAACTTAACTTTAATATGACAGATATTGACGCTTTCTCTTTTCGTTGATAAATACGTACGTTGTGCTTTAGAAGGTATTATAACTTCAACTATAAACTGTACATTTGTCCTTTTCACGTAGATCAGTGTTTGTTCTAATTTATTTATATTGCTGTAAAGTTTGCACAAATACTTACAAGGGTATATGCCGTTATATCTGTTTTTAATGATATTCTTCTCTATTTTTGCATCGTCACACGGTTTGATAAGGCCTCGGGGTAGTTTCTGGCAAGTATAGGTATACATGATATTATATGGATTCTCGATTTAAAAGTAGTAATATTATTACCTATGTTGCTTTACCATTCTTTTTAAATAACTGGGTCGCTCAAAAGAATAAACAGTGTTACACAACAGCGCGGTGTGAAATAAAAGATGCTTGGAAAAAATATATGGTCACTCAAGTGTTGGAAAACCTTATGTGATGCAACGGTTTAAATAAATACACTTAGATATTTAAAGCCAGCAACCCAATAAAGCTACAAACTATGCACTTGAAAATGTATCCTATGCGTATATGGTAATCATAAATACTACTTGAGTTGGCTTGAATGGAAGCAAACATTGAACAAAATAAGTTTAAACTATTATGTTAGCTCTATTTGTTTTACGACAAATAACACATTTGCTCATACTTTTACCTTTGGCTTCCAAGTTAAAACCTCTGGGCTATACATTTTCCAATGTGTGTATATGTTGCAATGCTCATAGGACTGTCATAATTCCTTATTAATATTTGTGTATGGTTCTATGCGTCTTACACGCACGTTTAACTGCCATTGGGGCGCTCTGAATGAAAGTACAACGGAATAGCTGGTTAATCCAGTAACGAGTATTGCAATAAAATAGCGTTACTTGCACGTTACTTATGCTGTTCTCTCATGGACCCACGCTTTTACAGCCAGCTATGTTTAGAAGTCTCATTGATATTTCCCATTACACGTTTCAAACGAATTTAGAGAGAAGTGTTTAAATGATCATGCATTCTTTGCAACTGGAAATATTTAAAAGTGTTTCTGGTTCTAAAGTTATCGCAAACACAAAACCTTGCAACAGAATATTCAATAAGCAATCAATTAAAATGCTTGCCTCTACGAAGCAACTGATGAAGGATGATGATAAAAAAGCTCACCAGAAATTCTTGCTGGTAGAAATCTTTCCCGTGAGTGTCAACAAATTTGGCCAGTTCTCTGACTGGAAGTTTACCGCAAGGTTTCTTTTTGTCGCCAACAGTTCCCGTAAAGTACAAGGGGTCGAACTCGTCATTTTCTTCTAACACGTCTAAAAAAAGAAAATTTAAGCTTTAGTTTGTATCAGTGTATGTTGCTGGCATTCATATATAGCTTAGAAAAGTGTAAATGTAACTTTATAGTAACCATGACACCCACGGCAAAAAAGAGACTAGAACGATTCAATGTTTTTTTTCCGTTTTGTCGCTAACTTTAACCATCAAATATGTAGGGTGAAACTCGTCGTTCTCTTCCAACATGTCTTACTAGTAATAAATTCTAGTTGAAGCATTAGTTCGTTTCATTGTATTTTACTGGCATGGGTATCAAGCTTAATAATGTGTTAAGAGTATATTTATAATAATCATGTGAACAAAAAAAGATTGGAACAATTCAATGGCATTGTTTAGTATAATAACATTACCTGTCCTAATCAGATTGTACTCCTCGAGATTAATGATATTAAAGTTTCCTTTGAAAGTCGACACTGATCTGGAAACATACAAGGAAATTGTAGTGAAACATGCAATTCTAAGTAACGTTTAACTGAATACATTCTCATTATATCAATTAGATGTGAGATAAACCATATTTTTTTAATTGAAAGTTTACATTAATTTAAAAACAAATAAACATCCTTTTGTACTCATTGACCAAAACTAACCTTCGCCTGAACAGAACAACAACAAATACGACGGCAATGATGATCAACAGCCCTGCAGATACAGAACCTCCGACCGCCGGTGCCACGACATTCTGGGAGTTCCCGGGTAGTACACGCTCTTCCTCATTTGCTATCGTCGTTAGTTTAGGAGTGTCGCAAGTAGGTCCGATGTAGCCGGTTATACAGCCGTAACGGCAGTTACCAGTAGTCATGTTGCATGTTTGATGCAAGCAATTTTGTGAACAATTCAATTCGCAGGATGTACTGTAGAATCCATCTTTACAAACTGAACATATTCCGTTTATTTGTGAACATTTCGCACAATTTGTTATACAATTTATACTACAGTTTCTGCCGAAGAATCCATCTTTGCAAGATGCACATTGCGCAGTGCTTTGATTACAAGAAGTCTGGCAGTTGTTAGGGCATGTCATATTGCAAATGTCTCCATGATATGGTGATTTACAAGCCAAACATGTACCCCTCAATCTATCACAATCCGACTGACAATTTGCACTACATTTTTTATCACAATAAACGCCATAATTTCCCGAGATACAACTGTTACATGTATTGTTTCTGTCTTCGCTTGAAGAGAAATTTTCCTTACAACCAAACAAACACAATTCGTCATCCTTGCATAACGGCGCTGTGTTTTGTGGCTGATCCGTACAACCAATATGACAAGTACATGTTTGGGCATCCCGACAATTTATACACAAAGGGTTACACTTCTTACATATTCTTTCATTTTCATTTAAGTAGTAACCATCCATGCACGAATCACAGTGATACGAAGCCTTCAAATAATAACCATCGCGACAAGATGTGCATTTAGAAGCGTTAGACACGCATGTCTTACAGTTACTTGAACACTCTGACTGACATTGGTACAGGGACGCTGTAGAGTAGTACCCATCCTTACATAGTGTACAGTTGGACACACCGACGCCTTGTTGAGCATCCACACATCTGTTACAGTTGTGGGGACAGTTATTCCTACATTTCCCGCCGTGGTATCCATCTACACAGTTCCCACCACAGTTGCCAGATCCATCAGTTGGGCAGGTTTTACAACAAGGACATGTATAAATGTTAAAGCATTCTGGGGCTATTGCACTGTTGCTTTGAGAATTAACCACAGCTGAAACGAAACATAATGACTATTATTGTCGTTGTAGGAAAATGGTAGCAGATTAAGTCCGAAAAGTTGAAACAGTAATTTAAGGACATTACAAGAAATTAATAAAATAATCAACATAAATCAAGGTGGTGACGTAGTAGGCAATACGCAATGAAAACAAGCACGCCACACCCAGTACCTTAAAAGGAAATATGAAATCATTCATTTAAAAATGTATCGTTAATTTACATATATATATATATCTCTCAAACTGTAGTAACGAATTCGGAAGAATGGCAATTGTTACTACAACTAATTCAACCTTTAGACTAAATACTGGTTTAATTGTATTTAGTATACGTTGTTTATTGAAATATACCGTAAAGTTATAAGCATAAATGCAGAGCCCGAATTTAATGACGCACAGAAGAGATACGCGATAGGTCCATATACATTATATATGAGTAAGTGCACATACATCTAATTAAACAGCTCGTGCACAATATTTTTTTTTATATTCATAATGAGTGGACATAGTAGCGCAATAGGAAGAGCTTCGGCTCCATGTACGAGAGGCCCGAGTTCGATCCTTGAACACGACATACCAACGACGTTAAAATGGTAGTGGTATAGCTCACTTGCTAAGCAAATATAAGGGTAGATCCAAGACTGGTTGGTCCGGGGTCGGGATAATGTGACTGGTTGCCGTATCGTGTCATGTGTTCATTGCATGCTATACAAAGTGAAGGCAGCACTATATCTGTTTCAACTGGACACCGTCTCCAGGTAACTTAAATACTGTTAGTGGGACGATAAACCCAACAACATAAACAGATCCGCTTCTCTCCCTTGCTACTCCTCCTCATCATTATTATCATCGTCCGTATTATAATTGTCATCATCATGATAATTAGTTTCATCATCAAGAACATTGTTTTACTTACTGTCTTGGTAACAACACAAACACATTACTGCTCCGATAATTATCTACAAAAGAAACAGGCACATTTCATCACATATTTACTACTCTAAATGATCTATTATATGTACTGTTAACATAAACTATATATAATATTACTTAGCATGCACAAACGTGTTACTACACAAATGCGAATATGGAAACAAACATTATATTCCTTTTTATAAACCATGTCAATACCAGCATCCTAACGCTGCAAGGGATAGAACTATTGACATATTATTTTATCATTCTTTTGTTTAGACTTAGGTATGCAGGTTTTACAATTATACAGAATTTACAAACGTTTTAACTTATTAAATCAGTAAGCAATGATTAATATAGATGTACTATTATATATTGTAATGTATAATAATATAAAATATGAACAAATCTTGCCTTATTTATCAAATCCATCAAAACTGTCTTCCTTGACCTGAACGTGTTATTTCAAATACGATCCCAAAAACAAATATCCCCTTGTCGAGATTTCAGACTAATTATAATCTGAACAGGTACGATTATGCACGACTCTATACCTTATAGATATTCAGCTTGTTTGCACAATGGTCCTTACACCGAGCCATTGAACACTGATACAAATACAGGCTGTTATTAGAGACGATGAATAAATGGATAAGACCAGGAAGTCCGGTTAACTAAGCGCGGCATAGCTCTCCCGGTGAATTTCTAGCGGTCATGCTTCGACGCCCTATAACATACACGTCTGACAATGAAATGCAGCATAAAGTATACTGAAGTAATGTATACGAGCCTTAAACTGCAAGCATTCCACATTCTTCTGTTGGAAGCCTGCGTTTTCTGTCCAAACACGAAGATCATGCGGTAACTTATGCGTTTACTGAGTATTTCTGTGACTAGATTTTCTTGAACTCCTTATAATTGATAATAAGTTAACGATAGACGTGTCAACACGCAAATGTTAAATGCGCAGATACTTCTTCCTATCAGATTCCAATAAACTAGAACAGGACCTGGACAGGTGTGCCTAAGTCTCATACAAATTCCTCTTGTTAGCGGTGAGTGATAGATTCATTTACATGGAGTCGTTAGCAAATACATAAGATTAAGGTAATGTTGTGACCAAATGAAGGATGGACTGGATTGTAAACCCATATCAGGTACATGTAACAGTAGAACTATACAAGTTTTATTTAAAATGTGAACTAAATATATGGCATTTTAAAATAGATTGCTTCTTTAATCGTAACAATCAATTAAGGACATTACAACGAGGTCCAGTTGGTAGAGAAAGACATGCAAACGAAAACAGAAATCAGGGTAGAACAACCGGCGCAGCGTAGATAAGCCCGAAGACCTCCCAACATTTAGTTCTATGTCCAGAAAAAGATTCGAATCCGCAAGGCTAGAGGTTAATCCTGCAGATGCTGCTGCAAATAATGATGCTGATGATAATGATGACTATGCTTATATTTAGTTTTCCTAATAATGATCGTAGTAATGATTTTAACGTTGATATTGATGATGAGGATGAGGATGAGAAGGAGGAGCCGGAGAAGGATGAGGGTATTGAAGATGATTATAATAATTGTGATGACGATGATAATAATGCTGTTGTTGTTGCTGCTGCTGCTGCTGATGATGATGATGATGAAAACGATGATGATGAAGATGGATAATTATGATTTGAAGTATATGAATAATATAAACCAAGTTCTTGAAAGAATTAGAGTGTCTGTTGAACTAAGATGCAGAAATACAGTTTACCAGCTATACACGATAACGGACTCAATGTTCGCACGATTGCACATAACATGAAAAGCGACAAGATCAATTTACAGACAGTGGCATAAATACCAAGGTAGACCGAGCTGCATTTGTAACTATACAGTGCAATGTCTTTTGGGACCGTGTAGCATTCAAACTACTGAATAGCAGATCTCTGCTCATAAACAACCCTTGAATAGCTAATGGCTTATACGTTGTCGAATGACTGCACGGGCATATGCATTCTCTGGATATAAAAGCAACTTCAATGCGTTTACAACATACAGGTAGGAAGGATTTTATAATTCCTTATTGTTCGTCATTGAAAAAGCCGACCGTGTTTTATTTTTGAAGCCTGTCAAATTAGTTTTCGAATTATACATTAAATGCGCATGTAAACTATTTAAATCACCATGAATTCTGTGTAGGGGAAGAACCCTATACATAATTTTAATAAATGTAGTGCTATATCAATTGATGCGTGTGAATATCACAATCAATGTTTACGCGTAAGATATTCCGTTTATTCCGTGAATATTTCAGCTTGTGTTTAATGATTGATACGGAAATCCAATTTCCTCACTGATTTTCCAATACCGTTTATTTCATACTGTCTGAATTTTATCACTGCATTAATGTATTGGTCGCATTGTTACACCAAACAGTTTTTTGTTAACATAAATATAAACAGAGTTTACAATTTGTATTTTTGGAACAAATTTTTATAACATCACAGAATAGAAACGGAATAGTCAAGTGGTCGGGCGCTCGACTCCGGATCATGGGGTCCGTGGTTCGAATACCAGTCAGCTCGCCGCTTATTTCCTTTGGCTAGAAATTTACCCCGAATTGTTCCATTCCATCCTGGTTTATAAATTGGTACCTGCGAGGGTTATTCGGGTCAGTTATATATCTTCTCAGCTTCATGTGTCGGCTGCCATTGTACGGAATTGACGAATATACTCAATGACCAGGGGGTAAACTGTAAAGTCGACTGAACGAGGAGTGGCTTGAAAGTAGATAATAACTTGTTATTACATCACAAAATAAGAATGGAATGATTTTGAGAAAAGACTTACGGAGCTGGAATGTCCGCATCTACAGTGACTCGACTACAACAGGCCGTATTCGTTAACTGTACTAAACCGGACCTGGAAGCGCAGTTGGTAGAGCGTCGGCTCCAGATATGAGAAGGCGCTGGTTCGATACCAAAGTCGTTAAAGATGGTAGAGGTGTAGCTCGCTTCGTAAAGCTCAAACAAATATAACGGTACTTCCACAAATTGTTGGGCCATGTCAGGATAATTTGACTGGGTGTGGTATCATGCCAGGTGTTCACGGCATGCTATACACTGTGAATGCAGCACTATATCTGCTTTAAGTGGTCACCGTCTCCAGATAACTGAAGTACTGTTGGTGAGACGGTCAACCAAATAAACACAGATATCAATATAATTGTACTAGTGACGCTATTATATATCGGCGACTACACAATAACTGTTGTCAAACAGATAACTTGAACAAGATAAAAATACGATCGTTTTATGTAAATGCATTTGTTAATAAATTTCATTACTATATGAAATGATGAATGGGCTTCGTCATTTGATGTCCAAAAAGCATAGCCAATATGGAAATTTTGCAGTTAAAGACATGTTTGATTCTTTTATTAGATTGCTTATTACTCAACTTCGTAAATAGTAAGTTAATTTCAATATTGAATTATTTTGCGTTAATAAAAAGGTTATGCTTCATATTGTCTTTTCTAATAGGAGATGTAGTATTACATTTACTACAGTAATTGCTAATTTCTTTTCAATGTTTGTGGACAGTGCATTACAACATCATTGATTCAGAATCATCCCAGTCGATTGAATTCAGTTAATTATCTTTTGCATTCACAAACTTTACAACAATTTTAAGTTCTGCTTATAATTGAGTGGGTGATCAACATCTGCTGACTTTTTTCTTGCAAGATGGACTATAACAGACGCTATCAACTTTCAGCAAAATTATTGACATTGTTTAAAATTGATTCCGTGATTTTAATGACTAATAAAATGACATTCAGGTCACGTCGGCTATTTTACTTTCAGGATTTGGCCTTGACGGTAATGTAAAGGAAATGTATTCCTGGCAAGGTGGCAGTCAAATCCAAAAAAGCTTAATACAGCCTGTTGACACAATATGTTGGTAAATGACAATATATTAAAGAAAAAAGAAAGAGGGAAGAAGGAGAGAGACGGAGAGAGTGAGGAGGAGATAGAGACAGAGAGAGAGAGGAGTGAGAGGAGATATAGAGCACAGAGAGGAGAGAGAGAGAGAGACAGACAGACAGAGACAGAGAGGGGGGTGGGACGGGTACGGTTGCTTACAGATAGAATTACAGATAGAAAAGACAGCTGCATTTTGGAATTGAGTTGTTTAAGTCACTTCTTCCCTGAGATGTCCAACAAACACAGACTGTATGCAATACTGAACATAGTATTTGAAACGCACTTATATCGTAGATTTGAAATGTAAAAGGTGGCATGAAGAACACAGTTTATATGATACGAAACAAGACAAAGGGGGTCGGGGGTGGGTGGGTAGGGGGCCTATTGGTAGAGTCCACCTCTGACCGCGTGGGTTCGGGGCGAAGGACTTACTGTGAGCAGGATTTCCAGTTGACGTGCTGTGCCCGGGTGGTTCTACCCAGACATGTGTCTGCGGTCTTCCTCAACAAAAAAGCTGGACAATGCTATAATGATCATAAATGGTTGCTGCAATGTATTTCAAAACAAAAACAAAACACATGTTCAATAATAATCGCAAACACGTAGGGACCTCACCCTGGTTCAACATTTTTGTAGTGCACGCTTATTTGCGCAATTCATCTAAAGCCCAATTGAAAAGTCCTTTGAATTGCATTTCTATTAAATAAATGACATCCCTAAATCTTTAAAGGTTATCAATTCATTTCACCTTAATTTGTTAGGTAATTCATGTCTTCGGCCTTAATGAAATACATAATTCATTTACAGTGTCTTCTTCCAAAATACAGTACACGTTTGTTATAAACAAAATAGCCTACCTCATTAAATCACCGAGATCAAGTGTTAAGCGATTTCAATTGTACAACATTCCATACGATAGTGTTAATGTTGTTTTGAGTTATTTAAAGAGATATTTGGCAAAATTTCTCGAACACTAACATGTACATAAAATGAAAAACCGGAACTGGTAGAACAAGCAATACAGCGTCTGCTCCATGTATTGGGCATTGGGTTCGATCCCGGAGAGCGAAATACGAAAGTCATTAAAATGGCAGTGGTATAACCCACTTTCCAATTCTCAAGATAATATAAGTGTAGTTCCATGACTAGCTGGCCCGGTGTCAAGATAATGTGACTTGGTGTGGTATCATGTCAGGTGTTCACGGCATGCTATACACAGTGAAGGCAGCACTATATCTGCTTCATGTGGACACCGTCTTCAGTTAACTGCAATTCTGTTTGTGGGACGATAAACACAATAAACATAAAAATGAAAATCAGGCATGGGAGAGAACAAAGAGAAACTAATAAACGCTTACATATACGAGTTGCCTCTCTTTACTTAAACGGCGTAAGTTGTTTATCTTACTCTTCATTAATATACGTATAATTATTCTTTAATTGATATCGCTTGCTCACTAAAATATTTTGGAAGAAAATGACGATCTCGACCACAGGTATGTCACGGGTAAAGTGGACTACACATAGAAACCTTATGGTAATCTGCCCGTCAAAGATCTGGCTCAGTGTGTTAATACACTCGGAGATTAATGCTATCAGGGGCGCGCCTTAGGTAAGAAGTTAATCAAAAATTAAAGCAAATAGTATTAGTATGCTAGTATTATAGACTTTTAGGGATTGACTATCAGTTTGTTCATATTTATGCTTTATTGACGCTGTGTCAAATGCTTGCATGTACGTATTATGCTTATAATTACAGTGGTATAGCTCCCTTGCTCACGCTCAAGCAAATAAAAGGGTACTAAGACTGGTCGGTCAGGTGTCAGGATAATGTCACATGGTGTGATATCATTCCAGGTGTTCACGGCATGCTTAACACACTGAAGGCAGCACTAAATCTGCATATAATTGGACACCGTCTCCAGATAACGGAAATACTGTTGTTGGGACGATAAACCCAATAAACATAAAATTGAAAAACAGCCAAGGGAGAAAACAATGAGAAACCTATAAAAGCTTAAATATACGAGTTGCCTCTCTTTTCTTAAAGGCTTGATTGTATTAGACTTTTATGAAGAGTTAAAGTATATATTGTGTTGATCTTTGGATGTCAGTCTCCCGTGACACTAACCAGATAACAAACAATCAAAATAAGAAATTACATCTTCAAAATGTATGTCTTTTATCAACTTCAATTCATTAGGAATGTTTAATTTTGATTTTAAAAAGCTTTAAGATTAATAGCAGATGTATACACAATCATAATTAGTATGTGGCTTGTTTAAGGAAGTGGAGCAATTAGACAGTAACATATGAATGGATATCGGCAAGATTTTAAGAAATTAACTGAGGTTATGTAGGTCGTTCATTGACTCTTATTTCACTAAGTGACTTTATTTTAGCATACTGGGTCCTTGATAATAATATGTTTAGCAAATTTACTATTTTAATAACGAACTACGACATCCCTCTAATCAATATGTATTAATCAGTGTATAAAATGGCCGTATAGCTATTTATTTGTTTATAAATAAATGACTGAGCTTAGCTAAACGTCACCAGCATAGTTCCTCTTAAGTCAATGCGAGTTATAAAACACACAATAAGACCAAGCAATCTTTGGTGAGATTTAAAGAGTTTTCTGAACTGGTAATGTTTATATAAAATTAAATTAAAAAGAACAAAACAAAACAAAAAACAAAAACAACAAACAAAACACCCCCCCACACACACACACAACAACATCAACAACAAAACAACAACAAAAAAAACAAAACATTCTTAACAGGCTAATAATTGTACGTAACTTGTTCATACGAATAGCAACTGTACAGGAAACAAGACATGGCGACAGAGGGACAAGAAACCACGGGAAGTGAACAAAGGGACATTCCTATGACATAAACTAGATTGCGGTCGAATTAGTGCAGTCATGCAATTTGGACACCAGAACTAACAACTGATCTGCATGTAACCTTTTCATCCTTCTCTCGTTTTTTTTTTTTTTTTTGATGATTAATGTGGTACTGCTTTAGAAGAGACATAAGAATCCGAATACTATCATATACATGTAATAGCATTCTAGCAATGCGCTCTTTAACATCTAAAAATAGAAATGCCACAAATATCGATTATACCTGATTCCGATTCTTAGAGTTACGACGCCATTCTATTGGCAATTTCAAAGACAATAATACAATAAGGACCGGTGTTCTCGGCAAACAGGATAATTGTTCAAAAGTGTATTTCGTTGGTGTCAAATAAAAAAGGCGCTTCAAGATGGATTGACACTTGAGGAAACCGACGGTGGAAGGACCCGACTGGTTTCCCAAAATATTTTCCACAGTCTAATTATAAGTATATCCGTCGTCGACAAACGTGGCATTGCTCATAATCATAGAGTGAACAGTTCTTAGAGTCTCTTAATTATTTAATGCACTGTGTTTCATTATCGTTAACTGTTATCTTTTAGTTAACGTAGGTTTAAGACATAAAGAATGCATGTGTCTCTATAGTTTATGAATTCCAGAGGAGGAAATACAACACAATGTACCCATGTATAGTATTATAAGTATTCTTATTTAATACATTCTTAAGTTATTCATAACGTACAATTGAAACAAAGAAAACGAAAGCTGGTAGCAGATCTGGTAGTAAAATTGCTCTGGTCTAGACAATTCATATGGGAAGAATTTTCATCTTACCTCCATTTGTTTAACCTATATTGAAGGTAGGAGTATTCTTCCTAAAATATGTTGCTGCACGTTGCAAATATTACCATACTTGTATCAGTGCGATCTGACATAAGTAACGAAACGACAATACGGAACTAGCACACAGTATAATGCGCCAAAGACAATAAAGTACCAAATGTCTGTGTATATATACATTGTTTAGATAGAGCCATTAGTTAAAATTTTAAAGGTAAAACGCTGTCTAAATCAAGATCCTGTAAGAAAGTTGAATTAACTTTCCTATACCATTCAACTTTAAGCACATTACTGTGAGCAATTATAAGTACTTTTTCGAGGAAGAAACCATTTTTCTCATGTACCACATTAAATTTCACAATACATTTTTTACTTTATATAAGCATATATTAGGATGCATTTACATTGCCATGTGACTTGTCAAAAGGAAATTTCGTTCATGAACCCTGCGCTGCTGAAATGTGGTCAGGCACTTGAGTGCATAGCATAATGCTCATGAGTGAAAAATGACAAATGCCAGCGTGCCTAACATTATGTTGAAGGGAAGAAAACGATATTTTATAACGAAAATAAACATATGGTTTCATTAGGTATTGTTCCTACAATTTTAAAGCATTTAGGAAAACGATTTATTTTATAGAAGAAGCGCACTTTTGAAGTCAAGGTTAGATGGCCTTTCGATTAGGAAGTGAGTTCCTATTGAAACAATACGAATATATGCTACAGTCCTATAAGTATTACAGCTTTATTTCGTTTGTTAAACTAGCTTAAGACAAGTAATACTAAGCGAGCCTTTGGTGAGCTCACTACCATTTATCCTGGACGAGTTTTATAAATGTTTGTATTACATAACAATCTGCATTTATGCTTACGTTGAGGACGTCATCAGTCAAAAAAGCCGTATTAGACCAATGTAGAAAATATGTAATGGGTGAATTGAATGGAAACTAGGGGGTGGGGATGTCATGCGATAAAAACTAAGGCAATAGTTTCATTCATTAAACTAAACCTACCAGTATTATAGCAATCTTTTGGCAGAAGGGACGACGGGAGTACTTAAGCCGGCTTACAGGACACTAACTAAGCAAATTAGATGGTTTCCCAATAAATGCAGTGGAAACAGCCTTTCAGAAACAAATCAGCCCAATTGATGATGAACACTTAGATCTAATTTTATTTAAAAAAATACTACAGACATAAATTAAACTAATACAATTCATGTTATATTTGAGTGTAAATCCAAGCATAAGTTTTCTTAGAACAACTACACAATATTCTAGATTGGCAAAGTCAGTCTCTATTTGAATCAGACAAACGACACCAGAGAAGTGCAAATATATAAGGTATCATGTTCATGTCTTGACGAAATGAAAGTGCCAAATGTTCCATGAACATCGATATGGTAAGACACGCCAAACTGCAAAAGAAACTTAAATGTGATCATAGGTACGAATATAAGATACGGACCTATGAGTATTGCAACATTTACCCGATTTTAAAATGCCCCTATTTTCACATCTCAGCTAAATTTGTAAATGAGTATCTAACATTTAATAAAATTAGACTTAAATTAAAATAGAGTTAATACAATCTATGCCTTTTTAAATATTAGTATGTACTGCAATGCTTATAGAACTTTATCATATTTCATAATTCATGATTACAACAATGTTAGCTGTCATGTCTGAAAAAGATTTTTCCAAGCATGTCATCCAAATTTGCATTTTTCTTACCATTTACGGATTGTAACTAGCCTTTTCCTTAGATGGGCATTGTACATTTGTTACTAAATTCGATTTACGCATGAATAGTATGTAACAACAATTTACGCCTTTCTCTTGTCATTTTATTATTCATCCAGTAATTCATTTTACTTTACAATCAAGTATCGTGTGTGTAGTTAAAAGAAAGATATAATGCCCACATCTTTCAAATACAGTGTACATGTTAGAGTTACTAATACGTAACTACTTTGTTTGAATGATGTCACACAATACCTATAATAATACGTCATCGCTTAGAAGTTTTGTTTCAAATAGATCGGTTTTCTATTCAAACCAGTTTAAGTACTGTTGGATTTTATCTGTTTCTTGAATGACTCGTCACCAATGTATTCTCACTTTTACTTTTGGCTTGATTATGACTACCATTGTTATGGGCCTTTTCAAATGTTAGTATATTTTGCAATGCTAATATGCCTTTGTCATATTTCCTCATCGCGACTGTCTGTCGGCTCCAATCATTTAGATGAACGGAAATGCGCGTAGAGCAGTTTAAAACCGGCGAAATCCTGTAATCTAGCGAAAGCAAAAACACAAGTGAAAGAAATATGGCGTTTTTTATAGTTTATCTCTGTGTAGGTAAACAGTTTAGGAGAAAGTTAAAAAACAACAACAACAGAAACAAATGGATACAGCATTTAAAGGTGCAAAAGAGAAAGAATTTTGTTATAATACCCTAAACAGGTTAATGACTAATGTAACGCATGGCTTTTTTTTAAAAACGATATTAATACGAAAAAATGCTATGACAATTCTAGTATGTAATGGCGATTCAAAGCTTGAACAGCATTAGGAAGGCATATGGGACGTCGTCCAGTATCAATGAAGACTGCTGCCTTTGCGGGTTTGTTTCTAAAACAAAGTTCAATACATCGTAGCGTATCATACAATTGTGATTTGATTACATCGTAATACACATATTTGTAATAGGAGTTACTGTGATATTTATGCTATAAAGTTGTGATTGCCAAAATGTCGCTTACTGAATTGTGCTTACCCAAATATAAAGGGGCCACCTGAATAAGTTATATACATGTACTCGAAAAACCACATACATTTGTAGAAAATGCAGCTTATGTATGGAACAAATAATGTTTTATCTTCCCAACCGAGCTAAAATAACTTGTATTTTTTATCAGAATAACAAGTAACATGTTTGTATTTTTACTGTTGCCATATATGCTTTTAAGTGTATAAGCTGAGAAATACAAATAAATGTTACATGACTATACAGAACAATAAGCAAAGAATACAATATGACTAATATGAGATACACTTCACATAAAACAAAGTGAAGATGGTTGGATGACGTCATGAATATACAGGATCAGGAATATGAATATATATACATAAGTAATTGTCCTTTAAGAATATATGTTTCTTGGAATAAAATAAATGTAAATATAATTAATTATTTACATAAATATAATGTTGATAAAGCTAACTGTTTTTATTTGTCGTTATTTGTAATAATAGTTGCTCCCAGTTTTTAAAGTCTGTGATAAATATGCAAATACATACATCTTCTTAGACACGTATTGCGACAAAAAATACCGTAATGCTCTACACGTTGCAATATATTGCAGTTTCACTGACGGATTCTTCTGTCGTCAAAAAGTGCTGAACAGCTTGATAACAGAACTGTATCTGTTCCTGAAACCAATTAAACGAAAAGACAATCAACAAAACCCCATATACACTGTCATTAAGAAACATGGTTAGTAGCAAGTATATGAAATACAACATCCTTAGAGCCAGCAGGTAAAATCAAAACCAACTTAACAATGCATTCAAGCACATTTTAGACAAACTCAATCAAAAGTAACACTAAAGGTATTTTCGTCAATGTTCCCTTTTCGTTATAACATCAGATATTGCTTTAACTGTTAGAAAAAAGTAAATGACTTCATGTTAAAAGATTGAAGCGCCAAACGTAATCATTTGCTGAAAGTAAATTGCATCAAAATACCCCCATTGGACAATTATTGTAAAAATAATTAGTACAAGTATAAAACACAGTTTATCAAGTTATATATGTTCACCTTATTCGGTATAGCCAGCGGTCTCCTGGCTTTAACCTGTCTTAGTGTATTAAGCACGCTGACCTCTCCTTCCATTTTCATCTTCTGGACCAGGTTAGACACAGCACAGAACAAGCCACTTCGCTCCGCTGCATTTCTGTAGACACAGTGATAAATTGAACATTCTAACACTATGCAGATATTACCTCAATAAACAAGGAAGAATTCTGCTGTGATAAAAAACACGACATATCACGGCATAAATCCGGATTATTTTAATGGAAATATAATAGAATTTCATTTTCCTTTTCCCACACATGTTCGTATTTTTAACCAAGCTGACATATTGTGAGTAAGACCTTTTCCTCATTACCATCACCCGAAACTTTACCCTATCTTGGAATGTAATGGTTCTGTTACTTAGTTAATTTGACGTTACTTATAACATAAGTATTATAATAAAAATAAATAAATAAATAAATTATACAATTACGACCGTTGTTGATATTCGTTATAGAAAAGAAATATCAGGACCTGTGTGTGGTGAAACAGAACAGCCAAACAGGGGAAATAACCTAAGAACCTTGCGTCAATTACATTTCAGTAACAGTTACTTTACATAACCACACATTATCTCAAGAATGATAACATATTGTCATATAAACATTTTTAAAGGACATATGGCAAAGTCCAATGAGCATTGCAATATATACCAACGAATGAAAAAGGACAAGACAAAGTTAATCACATGCAAGCCTTATAGAAAAGTTAAAAACAACTTTGTGATGAGTCATTTAATAAAATGGAGCAAACCTAACAGTTACCGCCATGGATCGGCCAGTAAGCAAAACCATTTTAACATTTAAATACATATAGAACAAAAAAAAGTAGACTTTACCAGCGGATTCTTATACATATATCGTTCTTGTTTCATGTTTCTACCTAGAGAAAAACACACCTTCGCTTACCAATATTATAGTATGATGTCTTATTAATATAATGGACGAAATACGAACCGACAATGTACCAGCACGCTTCCTCCACCAGATACTCTTTCAGCCATAGCGTCAACATCTTGGACCAGTTGCAAGAAGTTGGACACGTCTGGGACAATGTTTCCCTGACGCCAGTGTAGACTTTGGTAGTGGTACACCGTCTGTGAAGATCCTGACTGTGAAACATAAAACTTGTTTTACATTTTACAGTTTAAACATTAAAAGTTGATATCTTTAAAACATTATTTTATGAAGTCATTTATGATGCAACAATTTAGTGGATTATTGGAGAAACATCGTTTGTACATTGTTGTCATCGATTTGGTGTAAGTTTGTTTTGTATATTATGTGGTGTCGTAAAACCACTGGGCATTATTAATCATTTTCATCATTACATTATTTTTGAGTAAACATAATCAATACTTATGATTTATTTACACATGTCAACTGTCCCTTGTATGTTTGTACAATAATAAGAATATATTAGACAAAGTCCTATGAACATTGCAACATATACAAACAATTGAAAAGACACAGGACCAAGGTATCCAAATGTACACCAAATGTAAAAGTGAGAACACATCTGTTGACATTTATTTGTTATTGCATTAAATATTCAAATAATCTATTAACACAATGAATATACAGTTTACGTACTAAGAGCTCGTGAGTGTGTTTCGATGTGTCGGTCACATATACGGATACAAAACAATAGTTACGTTTAGCTTCATATATACTTTTGCGGACTATGTTATTGTTATACTGTTCAAGAGGCCAGCAGCGCTGCCCGTGGTTACTATCACATTACCAACTTTCTAAAACTATAAATTGACATCAATATAATTTAATGATTATTTCTGTTTTTTTTGAATGTCTGGGCAATGCAACATGCCAATCTAATTATTTTCCATGCATCACATTCTTGACGACAATGAGGGATCCGAAGATAGAATGGCCATTTTATCTTAGGACAACAGTACATTTTCTACTGTAGCTTTTGTCCAAGAAGGATAATTGCAAAGCAACTGTAAAAGTGTCTAGATGGCCGCCATTGGCTCTCACGAACGGGCGATAGATAAACTTTGTTTAATAATCAACCTGGTCAATCAAATAATATGCCCATTACGAGAATCGAATGTGTGGCGACTTAGTCTACTTTACATCGCGTTTTTAGAAAGAAGAAAATAAGTTCACCATACAGACCTCAAAGGCTTTAGAAATATTCTTAGTATAACATCATTGAAAAGAAATGCTTTCGGTATGTGTTTACAGTCAAAAGTCACTATATTTGCCCGGATATACCACGTTTCCTTATGATATGCTTCATGCAAAGACAAAAACGAATAACGAAACACGAAAAAAGGCCTGCAAATAAAACTATGGTTGAAACTATTAGTAATCGCAATCAAACACCAATTCAAATGCGTTTTACATGTTCAAAATAGAAACAACATTAAAGTTTTAGCAATTAGGCTAAGACAATTTACAGGACGGATAATCAACGGCTTACCATCAGGTTATTCTGAATTGTAAGCTTCCTCAATATATAACTGGAATGTTTGTCCAACTCTTGTGTCGTAACATCAAAGTATCTCGAAGGAACGGAGAATGCACCATTGTTTGTCCGTGAAAAGTATCCGCCAATAGTCTATAACAAAACGAATTTGCAATCTGTAATCTGTAAGATATGTATGACCTATATCAAAATTAGAAAACAAAATTCTTTGTCAGATACTTTCCTAAAGATTGCTAGATGCCTTTGAAAATATAGACTGGACATGTAATTTAACATTGGAATTGTAATACTAACAATAGGACAATCATCTTCTGTGTTGTATGAGAAATAGATGAAAGTACAAGCGTTATATTAACATCAGTAGAAGTCATCAATTATCAGAATAATCACCTGATCCTTAAGACCAGGAGGGTCCATGGAGACAATACAGGAGCAAGATTCCTGTATGATGAGAGTGAGGAAATCTTTCACTGTGTTTGGAAGTGGCGTCTGGCAGATCAGGAAATGGTCCTTCACTGTGTAGCTCTGAAATGAAAAAGTAGGCGATACCACGAGCCATTTGTTTGAATGAAAGCTTGTCAGAACCACAGCAAGTATTTAGTTTACTTATGTATAGTGTATGTTTTGTGTGTTTTTTTTTAAAAAATGCATTGCAGCGACCATTTATGATCATTATAGCAACGTCCAGCTTTCCGGTGTAGGAAAACTCCAGACACACGTCTGGGTAGAATCAATGCCGCACCGCAAGTCAGCTGGAAGACCTTCTCACATTAAGTTCTTCGCCCCAAACGGGACTCGAACCCAAGAGTTGAGATGCTAAACCGTCAGAGGAGTTATAAATCGGCGACTCTACCACTACGCCTACTACCACTATAGTAACCTTATGTAAATAAATAGTAAAAGTCGAATACATTTCTTTCAAAATGATCAAAACAGTGTACATGTATTAACTTATGACTAATACGTCCCTCCTGCTCCACCTATACTGCGTTTGACGGAATTGTCTAAACATTATTATTTTTGCAAAACAACACACAAGCAACTGGTACGACAGTCATTCAACCAGGATTTGCTTTAATTAAGTCGCCCTCAAAACATTTAAGTCCCAAGTCAGTCTTTTTGCCGATCGTTCCAGAGAGTAACTGTTATTCAAAAGTGCTACTTCACATTTGTAGATAGCTAGATAGATATTTAGATAGATGGATGGATATATATATATATAGATAGATAGATAGATAGATAGATAGATAGATAGATAGACAGATAGATAGATAGATAGATAGATAGATAGATAGATAGATAGATAGATAGATAGGGACTGAGACTGAGAGAGAGAGGAAGAGATAGAGACAAATATAACTGCACGTTATTACTTACGTTAATGTAGACAGCGTTGATGTAGTTGCATTCGCCGAATCTTTTCCCAAGATGTAGATATGGTCTGTTGCGTAGACCTTAATACATATTGATAGAAATGTATTCACGGGAAATTAAAACAAATGTGATAGGAGTATTTCGACATGTAACATTTGATCTTAGCAATACACAGAGGTATAAACAAGAAATTGGCATGTACAATTGTAGAAACTACTTTAAGAGACATTGCGTAAAATGACACTTACCCCAACAAATAACTTGCTAAAATGTTTATCAAGTAAGAAGAACTCCTTCTTTGTTTGTTGTTGTGTCTCTCATTAAATATTTAATTTAATTTGTGTTACTTTTCTTTGAGGAGTAATAACAATTACTCCAAAGTCATTGATGTCTTTGTTTCATATGAAGCCAATACTTGTTTAAGATAAGGCATAAGTACATCTCTAAAAGTACGTCATCGATAAGATTTTCTTGTTTCAATATTATCTGTGTACGTAAAACTATCTTAAAGAAAAATAAGCAAACAAAGAAGCATGATGTTTTAAGTTGTACCTTTTTTAAACAAAATATAAACTCCACCTGCCGGTCATTTTGCCAATTGCAGTATTTTTATGTATGTGTAATATAGTGCCTCCGTCTTTTTGCCCTTTTGCCAATAATGTTACATATTTTAACGCCGTTTTCTTCTAATGTATATAGTATACTGTATATATATTGTCATTCTCAAAAGTACAAGCCATACTTTCATATTCACAATATACACTAAGTAAAAGGAACTTCAAACATTATTTTTTACAAATAAACCGAGTCAAGTCATTTTACATTCCAATTTGTACTAATAATATCGATATAACCATAACATTTATTTAATGAATTATATCAATAGTAAACGCAATTGATTTTCAAACAAAGTATTATAACTGTGTCCCATAATGGGGTCTACTTACAAGGTAATACAGAAGAAAATACAAACTTGGTTGTCACAAATGTATAAATCTGCTCATCAATATTAACAAGTATGAAATAAATAATAACTCACCTGGAATATCAGAACCCTCCCTATTAAGCTCCTCATAACTTCTGTTAATTACTCTGGCCTCTTCTTCTCCCTCTCCTGGCTTTTCTGGCTTTGTCATTTGCTTAAAATATAAAAATATGTCAAGAAATAAAACACTAAACTATTTCAAATGTTGCAATAACGTTTTACGAATTAAGCATAATGCCACTGTTACAGTTAATATTGGCCAATTTATATCAGTTTCGCTTGACTTTAAATGACCGTTTTGCCTGCAATAATATTTGTACCTAAATCCTATTAGTTAAATAACTTTTTATCGTTTTCCAGTTATAATCCAAAAATGCATTCAAAATACAGTCAACTCTCGTTATCTCAAATTTCAAGGGACCGTAGAAAATAGTTTGAGATATCCGAAGTTTGAGTTATCCGAATTTAAGGATAGTTTGTGTAAATCTTAAAAAAACTTACCTGCTACACGATGACTGGTAATGACTGAAATTCCTTGTTAAATCTGCCACTGTAAACTATGTTTCTGCAAGTTTGTGTGGCCTTGCATGTTTAAAGAGTTATTAGATTGTTTACAATGTAATTTAATATTCTTAATCACTAACGCGACCTCTCATTTTATTTACAAGTTGAGAAGGCCGTGTCAACAAGTTCTCAAAAACTGTTACAACAACAAGTACAAACTGAAACACTTTAATCAGCGTCAATTGATTAACGAAATTGTTGTTCATTAAATCAGCTTATTAAATAATAATCGATAAACCTCTTCTCTAAATTACGTGACATCCTGATTGCCGATAATTGGCGATAAAACTCGCGCCCAAATCTTCGCGAGTATCAAGGTAGGTGTGAAAATCACTATTGTTGCCGTTTTGCATCTTATAGCAATTTGAAGTTTGAGATAGACCAACTGATTTCAACAGTTTTATACGTGTGGGGACAAAGAATTTAGTTTGATATATCCGATAATTTGACACATCCGAATTTGAGATAAGCGGAGTCGACCTATATAGAAACTATAGGGTAAAAAACGGGACCGTAGAAACAGTTTGACATAACCGGAAATTTGAGACAACCGATTTTGAAATAACAAGAGTTGACTGTAGCATAAACTCATATTTAAGCAGCGCCTCTTCTTAGTAAATTTTAAGCTATCGCAGTAAGGATATGTTCTGTACATATACTCTTAAATTACTACTTTATTGTAATAGCGGTCGGATTCTGCATTGTCTCATGATTTATTTTTATTTCTCAAACCAAATTATGTCGGGTTATTTTTCTGCGTGTTCGCATAACAGCCTAGGAAGCCTTATCAGAACTAGTTAAATGCAGTTGCCGTGTATAAGTAATATTGTGAACATAACGATCTATATAAGTAAATATTTGAGAACTAAAACAAACTTACTTGCCAATTAAACATATTTACTTAATTTCAAAGTTCATACCTGTTGTTTAATGCCCGATAAAAATAACGTCATCCCTCAACTACACGTTAACGTTAGACAACGCCATGTGCTTTTGCAACATTTCTATTAGTTTTACTTTCTTCGAATGTAACATGATTTAAAAGAAATGCTTAATAGATTTGGCGAGATTTTTTTTAAGCTAGTAGGATGGAAATGCTTTGCTCGTATGAGATAGTCCACGTAACACATTATTTCCCACCAGGACTATATTTATGAACATTTTGAGATCGCTTTATCTAAAAAGTAAGGAAAGATTATCACTGAGGCCATTTAATTGTAAATTATCTTTTCCTGTACATGCGCTACAGACAGAGTACAGAAAGAAAAAAAAGACCAATACAGTGTTGCCAAAAGGGTAATGTTCTAACATGCTTCAACGCTGAAATTGTAACTACAATGTCATTCTGAAAAGGAGTAATTAATGGAATTGATTTATGCTTAAATAGATCATACCTTCACCAGTGTTTTCAGACGTTTCTCGTTTAAGGAATCCACGTATTGCTTAAACTTGTTCTGTTTGATCCATTCACAGTGGTAAGTCAAGGCATGAACAAGGCCTCGGTGCAAATACTCGTATTGTTGCTAAAAAGAAGAAAATATCGTTTCCATGTCGTTTCATCTCTAACGTACATTAATGATATTGACATATCTTCAGGTTTGTTTCACAGGGGACGGTTCTTTCTACTGATATTTATTCCTTTCGACAGCTCACATCATGACTACCATAATCATTTGGCAGTACAAACACTTCCTAAAGTACGAATCGTGGTTGGATGGAAATTCGAGCTCTGGACCCACACATCTTAGTCATTTGACAACAAACGTCCCGGAACTTTACAAAAATACGTATAACTAAATACATATCTGTAAAAATGTGTTCTGCAAATAATTAAAGTTTCACTTTTTAAGCAACAAAAATGCACATGTTTTGCAAAAGTCAGCTTGTTTTGTTTTTTATGTAAAATATGCCAATGAACTACCGGTGATATAAGCATAAATGTTGAGTAAAACATAATGATAAATGAGCAAGCGGGTATCTTTGTTGTATTAGCATTTATAGTATTACTGGGTTAACAAATACCATTAATTACTATCAATATTATGATACTATAGTAGGATACCTCTAACAATGTCAAAGTATGTCGACGCAATTTTATTTTGATGGCATGCCATTTCCTTTTTGAATTTTCTTACCCACGTCTGTACCATTGATGTTCTCTGTTCCCTCATCTTAGTCACCCACTCAAAAATATCCAGAGATTTCTGGGCCTTGCCCTGATGGATCAGAATATCCAGAGCGATGTAAGTGCCTGTGCGACCGATACCAGCACTATATAAAAATAAACAGTACAACAGTAAAAGACAACATATACAAAGCGTACTTGAAAGAAGGTCGGGTGATAAGCGATTTGTTTACTGTGTTATATTTTGTAGAATAAAACAGATATGAATGTCATATCTTTTAATGTATTATTTCTACTTAGTGCAGATCAGGACATTGAAATAACTGTACCTGCAATGTACAATAATCGGGCCGCCAAGGGAAGACTCAGTTGCCTTGACCTTTCGTCTGAACTCCAGAAGACTTGTAACGTCATCAGGCACTCGTTTGTCAGGCCAAGCTGTATAATGGAGCTGATGCAGGGTCCTCTGTTCTCGGTCCTGCTTTCGAAAGAATGAACACATATTTTCTTTTTGTTGGTATTTCTGTTACTGCCTATAAAAGTTTAAATAATACGGAGGTTTTGGAAGAAAAATGGTTTGGCATGTCATTATAATTACGTACATTGCTAACATCTGTATGTCATCGCCAGAAAAGTATAATACTACTACTACTACTAATAATAATATTAATAATAATAATAATAATAATAATAATAATAATAATAATAATAATAATAATAATAATAATAATAATCATCATCAACAAATAATGATTATTTTGCTATATCATGTGTTTACCATGGACAACGTCATCTTCCTGACCACAAATTCCGCGTAAAAATCTTCTGAATGTGACGTCACCGTAACATCGCCATAACATAATGAGAGTCCTACGTCCGGCCAATACTGTTGACATTTCATTGACTGTGGTGAAATCAAGAGTTATCTTTGTATTAATTTACGTATGTATTGATCTTCCGCATTTATGTTTAAAGTAAAAAATCACATAACGTGCTTTTGTTTTTTAAACACATCGCAGTGACTTATTATGACCATTATAGCGACGCCATGCTATTTTAGTGGAGAAAGACAACACACAAAGGTCTGGGTAGAACGATTGGTGCTCCACAGGTCAGCTGGAAGTCCTTCTAAAAAGTATTTCGCCTTGGACTGGAGTCGATCCCACGCGATGGGAGGCTTAACAGTAGGAGGAATTATATATCAGCGACTCTACTACAACGCCACTCGCATTCTTTATTACGTGATTTTCAAACTAAGCATTTTTTTTAACTTCCATAATTCCATAGTTCTAGTTACTTGTTTAATATATAGATATGGCATTTAGAAAGAACCAACCATATACTCTTTATCATGAAAACATGTCGATGCTATAATAGCTGTATTTTCTTATGACATTTTTAAACTGTCAAAAGTCATAATACCTGTCCTTCCATGAGATTGGTAACCATTACGATGATGTCAGAATTTTCCTGCCAGACCATTCTCCAAAATGTTTGGAAATTCTCCATCGCCTTTCGTGTAGGACCTGTTGGGGCAAATGAGTTACTTTTATGTACATACATAACATACAACATTAAGACCATACGCGATTCTATTAAAATGTTGTATTCACCTAGTATATCCTTCGTCTATGGATTTAATGCTTCATTTTTAATAATGTACATAACAAGAGACATACGTGTATAAATTTCCAACTTTTCCTACTGATGATTGTCCTTCAATTGGAAATGATAAGTATGAATGACATCCCATCAGGCATTTTCACTTTCGGCTTGATAATTGTTCAATTATTGAACCTTAATTTACTAAAACATTTTAATAATAAATTAATGTCCGTTATTCTTTGCAATTGGAATATATGACAACGTCCTTCGAGCATTGCAATACGTACCAAACCCTAAGAAATGCACAGGACAAAGGCATTCACATAAAAACAAAATGTAAAAGTAAGAACAAATCTCTGATGAGTCATTTAATAAAAAGAACAAGCCCAACAGTTACTGCATAGGAATGGTCAGTTGGCAAAAAATAACCGACTGGGTGCATTATCGTTTCTGCTCATACATTATTTCGATGATGTTAACTTGATGACACATATGAGTACTCAAACGTTGAATTCAATATCCTTAATTAATTTCAATATTTAACATAATTCGATAGTTAAATACAAACCAAGTGACGCTATATATTCCTTTTTCGTCTTAAAACCCTGTGAAAAAAGAAAGTCAAATAATAATAAAAGATATGTGAAAAAAACAATTATGGAATTTCTGAAATATTTCAAAATCTCAAAGATATTAAAAAGAAAGAAAATATGGTGAATTATAATTAATTATTGCATTTTACTATTATTTGCGACCTTAACATTCAAGACCGCTTATAAAGATAGCACGTGAACAAATTCAAAGCCGTATTTCATTAATAAATATGTTAAAAAATGAAAGAAATAATTTCCAATTGAAAGGGCAAATTATAATATTGTTTTGTACACAGACAAACTTGTATGTAAGGTCTAGAATGAATTATATACAGCACCTCGTATGTATAGTGTTTGTTTTTATCTATTCATTTTGATTATTTTCGAATATTATATTATCCTTTTGAGCGAATTGTAATACAGAAATTACATCTTACAGAAAAAGGAAGAACCATAAATACGCTTTTGTAAAACCGTGCTTTATAGGTTAATAACATGGTAATAATTTATTAATCTCGAATAAAAAGCTTTCGTACATGTCTTATTAGTAAAGTCATTATACATCTAATTGTCTTGTGCTGTGATGTTCAAATAATGTATAAAGTACGCATCAGTAAACATCCATCCGGCTTGAGGTACTTAAGACCAGGGTTCCATCCCGGGTCGGAACATACCAAAGTCGTTAAAATGGTTGCGGTATAGATCTCTTGCTAACGCTCAAGCAAATATAGTAGTTCCACGAATGGCTTTACCGGTATCGGGACAATGTGACAGGGTGTAGTATTATGTCAGGTGTTCAGGGCTTGTTATACACAGTGGAGGCAGCACTATATTTCCTTCAAGTGGCACCGTCTCCAGAAAGAGAAATACTGTTAGTGGAACGGTAAGTCCAATAAACAATAAGATCTACCACAAATCCACTTACGTCAATATAGCAAGCGTTGATAAAATCTGCACCCGGTGGATTGAGTTTAACTCTGTGTTCGTCATCTGCAGGATATATTCCAGGATATATGATGGGTAAATGTCACATTAAAGATGATTTTTGATGGAATTGATTTGTCAATATCTTAATTTAATTCCACTGGACAGTGCTTCTGCAGATAGAACATTTAATGTAACTTTAATTAACTTTCAGAGTAATTAGCTGACTAAAAGAGTGTTCTTTTATTTAATTAACACATTGCTTAAGACATTATCAAACATGTTGACTACACAGTGTCCTGACAGAAGTTTTACAAGAAGGGATAACATGACACGACATTGGAATCAACTTCATAAGGAAACTAATGATGCGTATCCTCCATCTCCTCCTCATGTAGCGCCTACTCCTCCTCCTCCTCAGGGAGCGCCTCCTCCACCTCCTCCACTTCGCCCTCCTCCTCCACCTCCACCACCACCACCACAAGAAGAAAACATGGTGTTTCAGCATCCATTTACCATGATGATTTCTGGTCCTACGACATGCGGTAAGACGACATTTGTGATTACATTGTTACAAGACCAAGTTCTTAAAATATTGCCGGCTGTACCAAAAAATAGTGTGGATGTACAAAAGATGGCAACCTTTGTACACGGATATTAAAAGATGGGTGTCGGCGAGAGTAGAATATATCCGAGGTATCACCAACGACTTGGATGATGACGACTACTTTTAGCCGAAAATAAACAATTTAGTGGTTCTAGATGACATATTTTCTGTATCGGGAAAGACCAACGTATAACTGATTTATTCACGGAGTAGTCTCACCATGGTTCGTTGTAAGTAATATCTATCAATCAAAATTCGTTTGGAACCAAGGATCAAACACAGAGAAGAAATTGTCATTATTTTGGTGTTATTTAACAATCCAGTTGATAAGCAGTCTATCGTGACTTTGGCGAGACAAATGTATCCCGGAAATTGGGATTATTTCCTAAAGTATTTTGAAAGGACTACAAAACAGCCATATGGATACCTAATGGTAGACCTAAAACCATTTACAAAGAAAACAAAACGGCTATAAAGCTTTAATGTGACGACTCTCTCGACCAATCAAAACGCAGGATCGGTAAACCCTATAAAAAGGCCACCGGAAACTATCCTGCTTCATTCTTCTGCGGACGTCCAAAGATTTACATCAAAGAGGATAACAAAATGTCGGAAAAGATAAACTCGTGCGATGACTGCGGTCTGTTGTTTGACAACCTCGCATGACGTCCAGAGACATGTCAAACGCGGTTGGTGCATGGAAAATAAAGAAGAGTCTCCAATCAAAAAACAAAAATGGAGAAAGACAAATCGGATGATGAAAATATTGAAGAAAATAATGGCTATCTTCAGTTGTGGAAACGAGCGAAGGATTCCAACATTGAGAGGTACAACAACGTATACCAAAAAATAATTTCACGATGGTGAAGAACGTGATACCGCACAGGAAATGGCAAATGAGCATGTACAGTCATATAATGAAAGAGAGTTTTTCGGCAAATACCAAACTTTGATAGATAACTACATGCTACCACTCAGAAACAATAGCTTACATCAAGAAATCATGGCAAAGATAGATAAACTGGTCTCTAAAGGATATGTCACCACCTCAGCCGTGAAGAAAGTGCTGCGAAGTTTTAGGAGTTCGTTTCAAGACCTGTTTGATGTCCGATAATGAGGAGGACGAAAGTGATGATGAAGATGAGGAGGAGGCGGTGGAGCTAGAAGATTGAGAGACTATATAAGAGAAACTATTAGTATATTGCTGATCAGTTGTGCGGCAACCACGGAACAGTAAAGACATGGCTCCCTGGGAAGATTATTTACGAAATATACATTTCGAACCGAGTCACCCAGCTAGTTATTCTGGGCCACAGAAACTGTTCAAAGTAGTGCAGAACGAAGGCAAGTACAAAATCGGAATGAACAAAATTAGGAAATTCCTGCATCAACAGGGGAGTTACAGTCTTCATAAACCCGTGCCACGCAGATTTAAAAAAAATCACTTCGTCACCAGAGGAAAAGACGATCTGTGGATGTGCGATTTAATGGATATGGTGAAATTCGCAGAATGGAATGATGGCTACAAATACATTTTGCTCGTAATCGATGTGTTTTCGAAGTACAGTTGGCTACGTCTTCTCAAATACAAAATTGGGGACAGTGTGAAGGAAGCCTTTCAGGACATGTTTGACACCTCAAACCGCAATCCTGTCCGAATTATTGCCGATAAAGGCCAGGAATGCAATGCAAGTGTGGTGCAGCGACTGGTGGAAAGTGCTTTCCTACTCAAAATGAAACGAAAGCGTTAGTGTCAGAACGAGCGATCAAAACCATCAAGACGAATCTATACCGTTATCTTACCTACACTGAGGATTATACGTATCTCCCTATACTACAAGACGTAGCCGACAGTTACAACCGAACGTATCACAGAACGATTGGCACAGTCCCAGCCGATGTAAAAATACAAACTCGGGGGAAGTACGAGTATCCACCTACTTCGCCCGAAGACGAGATGATACGCTTTCCAAGTACAAAGGCATTAAGTTTAACATCGGAGATCATGTGCGAATATCGCATTTAAAAACAGTTTTTACCCGTGCCTATGATGAGACCTATACCGGTGAACTTTTTAAAGTATCGCAAAGGTTCTACCGTGGCACAATATCCATATACAGACTGAAGGATGTGATGGGAGAGTAAATCAAAAGGACATTCTATCAGAGCGAACTACAGAAAGTCGACGTAGACCCTGACCAGTTGTGGAATGTTGATAAGGTATGAAAGACCCTTGGAAAGGGACGAAATAAACAATATTTCGTAAAGTGAAATCATTATCCTCAAAAGTTCAACAGTTGGGTGAAAGCTAGCGATATTAAATAACTAGAATACTGTTCCGATGTGTTGTAGAATTGTATAGTGTGTGTTGTAAATAAGAAGTATATTAAGGTAAAAATAAACGTATAACCCGAGTATTGAGTTTTGTTTTATTTTCAATTCCAAATTTTTGCGAGGTAGCAATAGAAGCAAGCAGTTAGGTTGGCACACTTTTGGTATATATGGCTGGCTTGTATACACTATCTGAATGAGCATAGCGGACATTATGGGACTGGTCGTTTCATAGGACGGGGAAATTTTAACCTTTACTTGACTTAAATGCTACGTGGTGACAAAGGGCGGTTCCCAAAACTGCACATAAACACCACCATATAGCAGTACTGAATCGGTCTAGCGGTCCTCCTTACCCAATGCAGTCTCGCCTACATCAATAATTGTAAACCCCCGAAAAATCAGTACACATTTTTAACGCACTTACTTTACGGACGTGATATCTGCCCTAAGCGTATCTTATCAATTATGAAAAATATCGGAAAATACAGCTCTTATATAATACGCGCCGTACCATAATTATCGTAGGTAGATTTAATCACTTTAGGCAATAAATAAATAAATAAAAATGAATAAACCCATTAATACCCGCTCACCCCTATTTGAATGGATCCGCCCAATATTAAAACAACGACCGTTTATTCTTTATCTGACTGTAGCTGAGAGAAAACGCGTTTTATCCGCTCTGCTTACACGGGCTAATATGGACAAAAGTAAATATTCGTCTGCTACTGTATGTACAAGTAACTCCAAAAGTGTGCTACCTATCGACGGGTTCGATAGATTAAACAGTAGACACTTGGTCAGCTCGTAAAGTGGTTGTGCCTATACGCTTACAAGACAGACATTGAATGTCGTGTGCTACTGCAGCCGGTCCTATCCGGTTACATTTGGTAGAGGCGGGTAGTAACACGCCGTGCCTATTAATAAGGATTACGAGCGCTTACTTTGAAATTTTAAAAATAGCAGACATATTCTTCGCCTCTGTATAAGCAATTTACTATAAGAATATACATAGTTTAACACCGAATTATTAAACAACAACATTGAAATACTGTAGAAAACATATTTCAACGTTAACACAAACTCAATACACGAAACCATTGTCGTCTGCTTGAAATCACGTTACGCAAGAGCGGGTTTAAAAATTCCCTCATTCAAGATGGCGGATTTATATAGAATAAAGAAGGATGACCTAGATCTATCCTCCCAGCCTTGACTACTGCTCTATATGCAAATTAAAAGGACTCCTATGTACTTGTACCGTAACGTCAGACCGTTATTTACGTTGGTCGCCACTGTAACGTAGCGAGGAAAGTATGCAGCCAGTACGGGACTCGATCACGGGACTCTTTACCCACGGATCTAACCAGACCGCTTACATAATATGTCCGTATTACCCAGTTCAACTAGGTACTACTGCTATTTAAGGGAACATAAAGGTCCACGAGACCTTGTGTATAATTTGTGATCGTAACATTGTAATATTTACTTATTGACTTACTGTTACTTCGATGTGTGTTAAACATATTAGTCTTTTTTTTGTGCAAAAAAAGTGTTGCATTTCCGCTTGTGATAGATTGATATTGTAGGGAGTTGGTGGATGCAAAATACATTTGAAATGGGATGGAAAAATAGTCTATGAACGTCCCCAGACAGCATATTTCTACAAGTACCATTTATGACTGGTCTGTGTTTGACATTAAGTATACAGTTAAGCGAAACAGAAATTAACTTCAATATGACAGATATTGACGCTTTCTCGTTTCGTTGATAAACACGTACGTTGTGCTTTAGAAGGTATTATAACTTCAACTATAAACTGTAAATTTGTCCTGTTCACGTACATCAGTGTGTGTTCTAATTTATTTATATTGCTGTAAAGGTCGCACCGATACTTACAAGGGTATATGCCGTTATATCTGTTTCTGATTATATTCTCCCCTTTCTTTGCATCTTCACACGGTTTGATAAGGCCTCGTGGTAGTTTCTGGCAAAACAAGGTATACATGATATTATATGGATTCTCGATTTAAAAGTAGTTATATTATGACCTATGTTGCTATACCATTCTTTTTAAATAACTTGGTCGCTCAAAAGAATAATCAGTTTTACACAACAATGCGGTGTGAAATAAAATGTGCTTGGAAAAATATATGGTCACTTAAGTGTTGGAATACCTTATGTGATGCAACGGTTAAAATAAAAACACTTAGATTTTTAAAGCCAGCAACTTAATAAAGCAACAAACTATGCACTTGGAAATGTATCCTATGAGTATATGGTAATCATAAATACTACTTGAGTTGGCTTGAATGAAAGCAAACATTGAACAAAATAAGTTAAAACTTTTATGTTAGCTCTATTTGTTTTACGAAGAATAACAGATTTGATCATACTTTTACCTTTGCTTCCAAGTTACAACCTCTGAGTTATGCATTTTCCAATGCGTGTATATGTTGCAACGCTAATAGAACTGTCATAATTCCTTATTAATATTTGTGTATGGTTCTATGCGTCTTACACGCACGTTTAACTGCCACCGGGGTGCTCTAACTATAAATGATAGTACAAGTGAATAGCTGGTTAATCCAGTAACGAGCATTGCAATATAATAACGTTTCTTGAACTTTACTTGAATGCTGTTCTCTCATAAGAAGTCGCATTGATATTTCTCATTACACGTTTCAAACGAATTTAAAGAGATGAGTGTTTAAACGATCCTACATTCTTCGCAACCGCAAATATTTATAGGTGTTTCTGGTTCTAAAGCTATCGCGAACACAAAACCTTGCAACAGAATATTCAATAAGCAGTCACTTAAAATGAGTGCATCTACGAAGCAATTAATGACGGATGATGATAAAAAAAGCTCACCAAAAATTCTTGCAGGAAGAAGTCTTCCCCGTGAGTGTCAACAAATTTTGCCAGTTCTCTGACTGGAAGTTTACCGCAAGGTTTCTTTTTGTCGCCAACAGTTCCCGTAAAGTACAAAGGGGCGAACTCGTCATTATCTTCTAACACGTCTAAATAAATAGAGTTGAGACTTTAGTTTGTATCAGTGTATGTTGCTGGCATTCGTATATAGCTTAGAAAAGTGTAAATGTAACTTTATAGTAACCATGCCCCCCCCCCCCCCCAACACGCAACAAACTAGAACGATTCCGTGTTTTTTGTCCATTTTGTCGCCAACTTTAACCATCAAATATATTGGGTGAAACTCGTCATTCTCTTCCCACATGTCTTACTAGTAATAAATATAGTTGAAGCGTTAGTTTGTTTCATTGTCTTTTATTGGCATGGGTATCAAGATTAATAATGTGTTAAGAGTATAATTGGAAAAATTCAATAACATTGTTGAGTATAATGGCATTACCTGTCTTAATCAGATTGTACTCCTCCAGGTTAATGATGTTAAAGTTTCCTTTGAAAGTCGACACTGATCTGGAATAATACAGGCAAATGATAATAAAACATGAAATTCTAGGTAACGTTTAACTGAATACATTCTCATTAGATGTGAGATAAACCCTATTTACTTATAATTGAATGTATACATTAATTTAAAAAACAAACAAAACAACATCCTAGTGTACTCATTGACTATAACTAACCTTCGCCGGAGCAGAACAATTATAAATACGACGAACATGATGATCAAAAGCCCTGCAGAGACAGAACCTCCGACCGCAGGTGGCACGACATTCTGGGTGTTCACGGATAGTACACGCTCCTCCTCATTAGCCATCGTCGTTGGTTTAGGAGTGTCGCAAATAGGTCCCATGTAGCCGGTTATACAGCTGTCATTGCAGTAACCAGTAGTCTTGTTGCATGTCTGATGTAAGCAATTTTGTGAACATTTCAATTCGCAGGATGTACTGTAGAATCCATTTTTACACATTGAACAGGTTCCGCTTATTTGTGAACATTTTGCACAATTTGTTATACAATTTATACTACAGTTTCTGCCGAAGAATCCGTCTTTGCAAGATGCACATTGCGCAGTGCTTTGATTACAAGAACTCCGGCAGTTGTTTGGGCATGTCATATTGCAAGTGTCTCCATAATATACTGTTTTGCAAGGAAAGCAAGTACCCGTCAACCTATCACAATCCGACTGACAATTTACACTACAATTTTCATCACAATAAACGCCATACTTTCCCGAAATACAACTGTTGCATGTTTTATGTATTTCTTCGGTTGAAGAGAAATTGTCCTTACAACCAAACAAACACAATCCGTCATCGTTGCATAACGGCGCTGTGTTATGTGGCTGATCCATACAACCAATATGACAAGTACATGTTTGGGCATCCCGACAATTTACACACAAAGGGTTACACTTCCTACATATTTTTTCATCGTCATTAAAGTAGTAACCATCCATGCACGAATCACACTGATGCGATGCGTTCACATAATAACCATCGCGACAAGATGTACATTTAGAAGCGTTAGACGCACATGTTTTACAGTTACTGGAACAAATTGACTGACACTGGTACAGGGACGCAGTGGAGTAAAATCCATCCTTACAAAGGGTACAGTTGGAGACACCCCCACCTTGTTGTGCATCTACACATCTGATACAGTTGTATGGACATCTGTTATAACATTTCCCACCATGGTATCCATCTACACAGTTGCTACCACATAGGGAAGAGTTATTAGGTGGACAGGATGCACAGCATAGACACGCTGTACTGCTGATGCATTCTTCAGCTTGTTGACTGATGCTTTGGCATTGAACACAGCCTAAAGTATAAGAATACAATGGCGATAAATCTGCATATAAGAATGATGATAATGATGATGATGATGATGATGATTATGATGGTGATGGTCACACTGCTGAGCATCTACACATTTGATACAGTTGTAAGGACATATGTTTCATTTCCCGCCTTGATATCCATCTCATCTTTACAGTTCCCACCACACAGTCCACAGACGTCAGCTATGCACCGTGCAGAGCAGCAAGGACATGTTCAACGGGGCTCTAGAGCACTAACATTCAGCATAATCTGTCGATTTCATAGTTAAAAAATCACAATTAAGGTCAGACGTCACCATTTTATGTTTTATTTTAAAATTTTCCCAATACGGGATTAAACCTAAAATTTTGCATTGATTATCTTGTCTTGACACTAATAAGATTGCTTGTCTGATTATGTGTAATTACGATTTCATATGTTTTATCATGCAAAATCATATAATCATACGAAATTTTGTCGTATTGACATTGTCAAAATTGATCAGGTGGACAGGCAATAGAGCAGCATTGTAAATTCACTCATACTGTTCACATGGTTAAACATTAATATTAAATACAAATACATTTACTGCAACGACAATAATCGGGATCATTTACTCTATTAAAATACCATTCCTTTCACCTTCTCGCCAACAACTTTGTCTTACAACTTAACCGCTTTTTCTAACTTAACTGGTAGCGAAATCGGTAGAGCGTCGGCTCCAGGTACGGGAGGCCCCTTGGTCGGTCCCTGGCCGTGAAATACCAAAGTCGTTACAAAGCTCCCTTGCTAATCGTCAAGCAAATATAAGGGAAGTTCCACAACTGGTTGGCCCGGTGTAAGGATAATGTGACTGGGTGTGGTATCATGCCGGGTGTTCACGGCATGCTACACATAGTGAAGACAGCACTATATCTGCGTCAATTGAACACCGTCTCCACGTAACTAAAATGCTGTTGGTCGGCAGATTAACCCAATAAACATAATTATAAACAATCCGCTTCTCCCCTTTGCTACTCCTCCTCCTCCTCATCATTTTCATCGTCCGTATTATCATCGTCATTATTATCACAAGTTTCATCATCAAACATATCGTTTTACTTACTGTCTTGGTAACAGCACAAACACATTACTGCTCCGAGAATTATCTACAAAAGAAACAGGCATATTTCATCACATATTTACTGCTCTAAATGATATATTATGTTTACTGTTAACATATACTATATATAATATTACACTAGCTTGCAAGGAAGTGCTAATACAAACATGTGCATATGAAAAGTAACATTATATTATATTTTATAAAAAAATAATACCAGGCCATCAGGTAAACACTGAGATATCGGTGCGTATTAACGATTAAGTTACCATGTTTTGTAACATAATTGGTAGCTCAATTTTATCCGAACAACCTGTTTTAAAACTGTTATGAGTAAAGTATACATGTTAGCACGTTTGGGTATTCATGTAACCCTAAGGTCTTGCCCGTTTTCTTGTATTCACTGTACCCTTAGATATGTTTCAAAGTTCTTAATATTTGCTGATTTTTTTTCTCATATATATAAATAGAAAATGTTTCTACTCCGTTAAAATATTTGCACAACTTAAGTCCATATTGTTTTGAAATAATACATCCTAACGCTGTAACAGATGGAACTATTGACATTATTTTATCATTCCTTTGTATAGTGTTAGATAAAGATTTGTACGTTTTACAATTATATACACAATTAACACACGTTTTATTTTATTAAATCAGTAAACAATGACTAATATAGATGTTCTATTATATATTGTAATGTATAATAATAGAAAAAAAAGAACAAATCTTGCCTTATTTATCAAATCCATCAGAACCTTTCTTCCTTGTCCTGATTGCGTTATTGGAAATACACTCCCAAAACAAATTTCCCCTTGTCGAGATTTCAGACTAAATATAATCTGAACAGGTACGATTATGCACGACTCTACACCTCATAGATATTCAGCTTGTTTGCACAACGGTCCTTATACAGAGCCATTGAAAACCACTACAAATACAGGCTGTTATTAGAGACGATGAATGAATAGATTAGACCAGGAAGTCCGGTTAACGCAGCGCGGCAAAGCTCTCCCGGTGAATTTCTAGCGGCCATGCTTCGCCGCCCTATAAAATACACGTTAGACAATGAAATGCAGCATAAAGTATGCTTAACCAATGTATACGAGCCGAAAACTGCATAGCATTCCACCTACTTCTGCTGGAAGCCTATGTTTCCAGTCCAAATAACAAAGATCGTGCGGTAACGGTAACTTATGCGTCTACTGACAATATTTGTGAGTAGATGTACTTAAACTCCTTATAATTGATAAAAAGTAAACGAAAGACGTCTCAACACGCAAATGTTTAATGCGCAGAAACTTCTACATAGCATATTCCAATAAACTAGAACAGGACGTGGACAGGTATTCCTAAGTCTCATGCAAGTTCCACTTGTTAGCGGTGAGTGGTAGTTGAATGTACATGGAGTCATTAGCAAATAAATAAAATTAAGGTATTGTTGTTAACAAATGTAGCATGGACTGGATTGTAACCCCTTATCACGTACATGTATCAGCAGAACTGTCTTAACATTGCAATACAAGTTTTATTCGTTTAAAATGTGAACTAAATACACGACATTTAAAAAGAATTGCTTCTTTCATCGTAGCAATCAATTATGAACATTACAGCGAGGTCCAGTTGGTAGAGAAAGACATGCAAACGAAAATGGAAATCAGGGTAGAACAACCGGCGCAATGTAGATAAGCCCGAAACCCTTCCAACATTTAGTTCTATGTCCATAAAAAGATTCGAATCCGCAAGGTTTGAGGTTAATCGGGGCATTAAGGAGATTATAAACCATGATAAGGAAACATCGGCCATGATGATGATAACGCCGTTGTAGTTGCTCCTGCGATTACTTCAGATGCTGCTGCAATTGATGTTGCTGATGATAATGATGACAATGCTTACATTTAGTGGTACTAATAATGATCGTAGTAAGGATTTTAACGTTGATATTGATGATGATGAGGAGGAGGAAGATGAGGATGAGGGTGATTGTTGATGATTATAATAATTGTGATGACGATGATAATAATGCTGCTGTTGTTGCTGCTGCTGCTGATGATAATGATGACGATTATGATAAAATGAAGAATTATGACAGATATGAGGAATATGAATAATATAAACCAAGTTCTTAAAAGAAATAGAGTATCTGTTGAACTAAGATGCAGAAATACAGATTACCAGCCATACTCGATAAAGGACTCAGTGTCCGCACAATTACACACAACATGGAAAGAGACAATATCAATTTACAGACAATGGCATAAATACAACGGTAGACCGAGCAGCATGTTTAACAATACAATGCAATGTCTTTATGTGGCTATGTAGTAGTCAAACTATTAAATGTATTGAATAGATTTCTGCTCATCAAACAACCTTTGAATGGCAAATAGCTTATACGTTGTCGAAGGTCTGCACGGTATATGCATTTTCTTTATATGAAAGCAATTGCAATACATTTACCACATACACGTTAGACGGATATCATAATTACTTATTGTTCGTTATTGAAAAATACGCCCGTGCTTTTATTTAGATGCCTGGCAAATTAGGTTTCGACTTATAAATTATTGAATGTGCATGTCAATTATTTATATCACCATGAATACTGTGTAGGAGAAGAACCCTACAAATAATTTAAATAAATGTAGTGCTATATCAAGAGATAGGTGTGAATATTACAATCAATGTTTAGATATTCCGTTAATTCCGTGAATATTTCAGGTTGTATTTAATGATTGAAGAGGAACTCCAAATTCCTCACTGATTTTTCAATCCCGTTTACTTCATAGTGTCTGAATTTTAACTCTGCATTAATGCATTGGTTTCATTGTAACACCAAAATGTTTTAGTAAACATAAATATAAACAGAGTTTACAGTGTTTATTTTTGGAACATTTTTTTTAGTACAACACAAAATAGAAACGGAATAGTCAAGTGGTCGGTCGCACGATTCCGGATCATGGGGTCCGTAATTCGAACACCGGTCAGGTCGCCGCTAATTTCCTTGGGCAAGAAATTTACCTTCAATTGTTCCACGCCACTCTGGTGTATAAATGGGTACGTGCGAGGGTTATTATGTTCATTAATATGACTTCCCAGCGCCATGTGTCGGCTGCCATACTACGTGATTAAGGAATACGCCCAATGATCAGGGCTTAAACTGTTAAGTCTTCTGATCCAGGGGTGGCTTGAAAGTAGACTAATACTTGTTATTAAATCAAAAAATAAGAATGGAATGATTTTAAGTAACTTCGTTCGGCGCTGGAGCCCAAATTCGTTAACTGTTCTAAACCGGACCTGGCAGCGCAAACTGCACAGCGTCGGCTCCAGGTACGAGAGTCCCCGGATTCGATACCAATGTCGTTAAAAACTGTAGTCGTGTAGCTCGCATAGTAACTCTAAACAAATATACGTGTACTTCCACTAATGGTTAGGCCGTGTTAGGATAATGTGACTGGGTGTAGAATCATGCCAGGTGTTCACGGCATGCTATACACAGTGAAGGCAGCACTTGTATCTACTTCAAGTGGACACTGTCTCCAGATAACTGATATACTGTTGGTTAGACGATAAACCAAATAAACAAAGATATCAACATAGCTGTACTATGGACGCTATTATATATCGGCGACTACACAATAACTGTTGTCAAACTTCAATAAGACAAAAATACGATCATTTTATGTAAATGCATATGTTTATATATTTCATTTCCATATGAAATAATGAATGGGCTTCGTCATTTGCTGACCAAAACAAGTAGCCAATATTGTCTTGTCTGTTGGGTATTATTACATCTACTACATTAATTGCAAATTATTTCTTCTAAATGTTTGTGGACGGTGCATTACAACATCTTTAATTCAGAATAATTCCTATCGATTGAATTCAGTTATATATCTTCTTTTGCATTCATAAACTTTACAACAATTTTAAGTTCTGTTCATAATTGATCGGGAGGTCAACATCTGCTGACATTTTATACGCAAGCTGCACTATAACAGACGCTATCAACTTTCAGCAAAATAACTTTCATTGTTTTAAATTGATTCCGCGGTTCTAAAGATAATAATAAATAATAAATAAATAAAAAATGATAATAATAAAGATAATTAAATGACATTCAGAAAATCTCGTCTATTTTACTTTCAGGATTTTAAGGTAATTTAATGGAAATGTATGCCTGGCAAGCTGGCAATCGAATCCAAATAGGTTAATACAGCCTACTGACACAAGATGTTGGTAAATGACAATATATTGAAAATAAAAAAAAAATGAAAAGTGGATAATAAGAGAGAGAGAAAGAAAGAAAGAGAGAGAGAGAGAGAGAGAGAGAGAGAGAAAGAAAGAGTGTGAGAGAGAGAGGTAGAGAGGAGGAGAATGAGGGTTTAGAGAGAGAATTAGACATCGTTCATTTTGAAATTGAGCTTTTAAAGTCACTTCATTTCTGAGATGTTCAAGAACCACAAATTATATGCTATACTGAAGATACTATTTGAAATGCATTTATATCGTATATTTAAAATATAAATTGTGACATGAAGAACACAGCTTATATTATAAGACAAAGGGGTGGGGTTGCGGGGTATGGTTTGCTGCACGGCGAGGTCTATTGGTTCGCGGACAAGGACCACACTGTGAGAAGGATTTCAAGTTGACTTGCTGTGCGCGGGTGGTTCTACCCAGATATGTGTCTGTGGTCTTCCTCAAAAAAAACCTGGACATTGCTATAGTGATCATAATTGGTCTCTGCAATCTATTTCAAAACAAAAACGAAACATATGTTCAATAATAATCGCAAACACGTAGGGACCTCACGCTGATTCAACACTTTTGTAGTGCGCGCTTTATTGCGCAATACATCTAAAGCCCAATGTAAAAGTCCTTTGAATTGCATTCTATTAAATAAATGACATCCTTAAAGCTTTGAAGTTTATCAATTCAATTCACCTTAATTTGTTAGGTAAATAATGTCTTCGGCCTTGATAAAATACATAATTCATTTAGAGTGTCTTCTTACAAAATACACTACACGTTTGTTATAAACAAAATAGCCTACCTCATTTAATCACCAAGACCAAGTGTTAAGCAATTTTAATTGAACAATATACTATACGATAGTGTAATTGTTGTTTGAGTTATTTAAAGAGATATTTGGCAAACTATCTCGAACACGAACATGTACATAAAATGAAAAACCGGAACTGGTAGAACAAGCGATACAGCGTCAGCTCCACGTATGGGAGGCATTGGGTTCGATCCCGGACCGCGACATACGAAAGTCATTAAAATGGCAGTGGTATAGCTTCCCTTCTAATTCTCAAGAGAATATAAGGGTAGTTCCGTGATTCTTTGGCCCGGTGTCAGGATAATGTAATTGGATGTGGTATCATGCCAGGTGTTCACGGCATGATATACACAGTGATGGCAGCTCTACATCTGCTTCAAGTGGACACCGTCTCCAGTAAATTGAAATTCTGTTGGTGGAACGATAAATACAATAAACCCGGTCGGGTCTAAACATTCATATATCTAACTTACGGTGAGCCAGCTGTGTAACCTAGACTTAAGCCAGGAGTTTTCTTCCACAAATAATTTGCTGCACGTTGCACATAAGACCATACATGTATCGGTGCGATCTTACACAAATAGCAAACGTCAATACAGCAATAGCACACAGTATAAAACGACATACACAATAAAACACATTGTTTAGAATGAGCCTTTAGCTAATATCTTAACACACAGAAGGTAACACGGCGTCTAAATCAATATCTTGTTAACATAGTGGCAACATCTACCTTGTACTTTTCAACTTTATGCACATTACCGTGAGCAATTATAAGTATATTGCCGATGAAGAACCCATTTCTCTCATGGACCACATAACAATCCTCAACACATTTCTGCTTATATTTAAGCATGTACTAGGATGTATTTACATTGTCATGTGACTTTTCAAAAGAAAATGTGAGTCATAAAACCTGTAATGCTGAAATGTGCTCAGGCGCTTGAGTACAGTGCATGATGCGCATGCGTTAAAAATTACTCGAGTAGCAGTCCTAGCCTTTTGTTGAAGGAAAGAAAACAACTTTTTATAACCCAGAACAGCAACATTCGGTTTCATTAGGTTTTGTTTTTTACATTTAATACCATAAAGGTAAACGATTAATTGTAAAGAGAAAAAAAAACGCACTTCTTCAGTCAATGTTTAGACGGGTTTTCGATTAAGAAGTGAGTTCCTATTGAATCCACAGGCATATATGCTATGACCCTATAAGTATTACAACTTTTGTACGTATACGCAAATGACAAAGGCATTCATATATCAGCTAAATGTGATTGTGAGGGATCTGACAGGAATTGTCATTTAGTACAAACATTTATTAAACGAGTTCAGGAAAAGTGATTGTAAGCGAGCCTATGGTGAGCTTATTATACTTTATCTTGGACAAGTTTTATAAATGTTCGTATTAAATAACAACGACTGTCAGATTCGTTTTATTACCTGCTTTTAATCGTCAATATACGATTTTACGAACTATTAACAACAATACCTGGTGAAAGAGTAGTATAAGACAATCTGCATTACGATGTCATCAATTACGTCATTGATAAAAAAGCCGTATGACACTAGTGTAATATAACACAATATGTAATGAGGGGTGGGGGGAGGGGGGGGGGCATGTGATAATAATTAAGACCAGACGTTAAACTGAGCAAACCTGAGCAATCCTAACAGTTACAGATTTGTATAGCAATCTGTTGACGGAAGGGACGACTGGAGTATTTAAGTCGGTTTACGGGACGTTCAACTACACAAATACCAGATGGTTTCCTGAATACATGCAGTGAAAACATAACTTTTAGAAATAAAACAGCCCAATTGATGATGCACACTTAGATCTTAATAATAATTAACAATGAAAATAACTACTACTGATGTAATTAAAACTAGTAGAATCCACGTTTTATTTGTGTGAGGGGTCAAGTTTTAGTTTTCTTAGAAAAGCTATATAAATATTCGAGACTGGCAAACACATTCTATATTTGAATCAGACAAACGTCACCAGAGGAGAAGTACAAATAAATAAAGCATCCTGTGCATGTGTAGATGAAATGGAAGTGCCAACAGTTCCATGTACATATACATCAAAGGCAAAATACTAAAAGGAAGTCAAAAGCAGCGGTTACATGAACATGGGTATGCTCACAAACGCCACACTGCACGTGAAATTTTGTTGTGATCACAGGTACGAACATTATAAAAAAGGGCGTATGAGTATTGCTACATATACTAGATTTTAACAAGCAATTTTTTTTACATGTCTGCTCAATCTGTAAATGAAAAGAGCTTAGACAGGAGACAGTACATAACATTAAAATACAGTTGATACTACCTGTGCCTTTACAAATTATAGTATATGCTGCAATGTTCAAAGAACTTCATTATATTTCCTAATTCATGATTACAGCAATGCTACCTGTGTTGTGTGACGGTCGAAAAAGGTCTCTCCGAACATATAATCTATGTTGACATTTATCTCATCTTAAACGGATTGTTACGTGCCCTTTCCTTAGATGGGCAATGGACGTTTGTTCTGTAATCCCATCTATTCATTAATAGGATGTCACAACCATTTACCCCTTTCTCTTGTCATTTTATTATTGATTCAGTTATTCAGTTTTCTTTATGATCAAGGATCTTGTGTAGTTATTATTATTATTATTATTCCATATTTATATACCACCCTTTTCATGATTTACATACGTTCAAAGGTGGTAGAACAATGTAGTTCTTCTCAATGATATAATGCCCATATCTTTCAAATACCATGCAGATATAAGGGTTTCTAATACGTCACTACTTCGTTTAAATAACGTCATAACATATCCATAATAATACGTCATCGCTTGGACATTTTTGTTTCAAATGGATTGATTTTCTTTTCAAACCGGTTTAAGCACCCCATTCGGGATCTTTTGCCGACAGCCTGTTCAGAGGCGGTGACTGTGGGATTTGATTTGTTTCTTTAACGACTCGTCACCAATGTATTCTCACTTTTACATTTGGCTTGAATATACCTACCTTTTTTTCTGTGCCCTTTCAAATGTTAGTATACCTTGCAATGCTTATAGGACTGTGTCATATTTCATTATTGGTACTGTTAGTCGGCGTAAGGGTCAACTTTGGCCTTGCAACTGTTGTACAGAGCTCCAAATATTTAGATGAATGGAATTGAGCCTGGTGCAGTTTAAAACCGGCGAAATACTGTGATCTAACAATGGGAAAAAACTTAAGTGAAAGAAATATGGCGTGTGTATAGAATGTTTATGTGTAGGTAAACAGGTTAGGAGAAAGTTACAAAGGAACCAGAAACAAATGCAAACCACGTGTATAATTACAAAAGAGACAGTGTTTTGTTTTAATCCCGTAAACAGGTTAATGGCTTATGTAACGCAAAGAGGTTCAACCTTTTAAAATCGATGTTAATATGAAACAAATTATATGACAATTCTAGCATGTAATGTCGTTTTATGGGTTGAACAGCGTTAGTAAACCATATGGGACGTCGTCAAGTAACAAGGAATAAAACCTTGTTATTTGTTATTTACCTGCTTTTTTGTTTGTTTGGGGGTGGTGGGTGGGGGTTGTTTATAAAGCAAAATTAAATACATCGTAGCGTATCATGCAATTCTGACTTTATTACACATACTTTAAACAGGAGTAACTGTTACATTTATGCTATAACGTGGCTACTGCCAAAATGTCGCTTACTGAATTGTGCTTACCAAATATACAGGGGCCACCTTGAATAAGTTACATACATATTCTCAAATAACAACAGCATTTGTAGCAAATGTAGCTTATGTATGGAACGATTTAGTTTAATCTTACCGATTATAAAGGGGCCACATTGAATAAGTTATATACATATTCTCGAATAACCACATACATTTGTAGCAAATGTAGCTTATGTATGGAACAATGTAGTTTTATCTTACCAGATATATAAAGGAACCTCCTTGAATCAGTTATATACATATTCTCGAATAACCACATACGTTGGTAGGAAATGTACCTCATGAATGGGACAATGTAGTTCTATTTTCCCAACCAAGGTAAAAGAAATTGTCATTTATTTTATTTGAACGGCAAGTAGCATGTTTGTGTTTGTACTGGTGTCATATATGCTTTTAAATGTATGAGCTGAGAAATACAAATAAATGTTACATGAATATGCGGAAGAATAAGTAAAGAAAAACCACATCATTCATATGAGACACACTTCCATATTGCCGACTGACCGTTCCAAGGCGGTAACTGTTGGGTTTGCTCTCTTCGATGAGTGGCTCGTCGCGGGTTTGTTCTTGTTTTTCGCTTGGCTTTCGTGTGGGATGCCTTTGTTCCTTGCCTTTTCGAAGTTTGGTATATGTTGCAATACTCATAGGACTTTGTCATATATTCTTATTCACATACGACATAGAGACGATGGCTGAATGACGTCATCAATATACAGGATCATAAAATTGTATATGATATATATAATCGTCCTTTATGTATACATGTTTATTGAAATAAAATTCAAGAAAACCAAAATCAAAAGTAAACATACCGAAAAAGTAATTTATAGACAAAATATAATTTTAATTGTGTGCAAACAGTTGTGTTGTTGTTTCTTTATTTGTAATACTAGTTTCTCTCTGGTCTGTGTCAGTCATAAACATACATCTGTTTGCGACAAAAATACCGTAATGCTCTACACGTTACAATATATTGCAGTTTCACTGACGGATTCTTCTGTCGTCAAAAAGTGCTGAACAGCTTGATAACAGAACTGTATCTGTTCCTGAAACCAATTAAACGAAAAGACAATCAACAAAACCCTTTATACACTGTCATTAAGAAACATGGTTAGTAGCAAGTATATGAAATACAACATTCTTAGAATCAACAGGTAAAATCAACAAAACCCTTTATACACTGTCATTAAGAAACATGGTTAGTAGCATGTATATGAAATACAACATCCTTAGAGCCAGCAGGTAAAATCAACAAAACCCTATAAACACTGGCATTAAGAATAGGTAAAAAAGAAAAGGTGCTATCAAAGTTTCCACAGATATTTAGATTTTATATACCTGTAGACAAAGGCAAACAAGATAAATATAAACGTAAGTCCAAGGTATGTCAAAAGAAAATATACGTAACAATCCTGATAGATAGCAAGTATATAAACTTAAAATCCCTAAAGCCCTTATGTAAAATCAAAACCAACTTGACCATGTATTATGCATTTTCGACAACCTTAATCAAAAGTTACACTAAACGTATTTTCGTCAATGTCACCTTATCATTATAGCATTAAATAATGCTTTAAATGTTAGAATTAGGTAAACGACTACATGTTAAAATATTGCAAGTTTCAAAGATAAACATTTGCTGAAATTTAATTGCATCAAAATAAACCCTTTGTAAAATTGTTGTAAAAATAATTAGTGCAAGTATATATATATATAAATATATATATATATATATATATATATATATATATATATATATATATATATATATATATATATATATATATATATATATATATATATATATATATATATATATATATATATATATATATAAAACACAGTTTATCAAGTTATATATTTTCACCTTATTCGGTATAGCCAGCGGTCTCCTGGCTTTAACCTGTCTTAGTGTATTAACCACGCTGACCTCTCCTTCCATTTTCATCTTCTGGACCAGGTTAGACACAGCACAGAACAAGCCACTTCGCTCAGCTGCATTTCTGTAGACGCAGTGATAAATTGAACATTCTAACACTATACAGATGTTACCTCAATAAACAAGGAATAATTCTGCTGTGATAAAAAACACGATACATCACGGCATAAATCCGGACTATTTTATTGCAATATAATAGTGTTTCATTTCGCCCCCACACCATTTTCGTATTTTTAACCACGCTGACATATTGTGAGTAAGATCTTTTCCTCCACATTACCTTCACCCGAAACTTTACCCTGTCTTGGAATGTAATGGTTCTGTTATTTAGTTAATTTGACGTTACTTATAACTAAAGTATTAAACTGTAATAGCAATAAAAAATAAATAAATTATGAAACGGCGGCTATTAATATTCGTTAAAGAAAAAGAAAATACCAGGAACGAAGTGGGGTGAAACACACGAGACAAACAGGGGAAATAACCTAAGAACTTTGCGTCAATTGTAGTGTTCATTTGTGTCCCTTATAAGTTAAATTGAATTGTAGGACGTGTTAGAATGGAAATATTGTGAAAAATGAAACTTGTTTTACATGTTACAGTTTAAACATTAAAATTTGATAGTTAAATAAACCCGTTTTTTAAAAAAAATTACCCAAGAAGTTATATTGACCCCAAAAAATTACTAAACTCATAACATAAAAAATATATTGGTCCTTTACCATCTTCAGAAAAACAACAGTACAACACATGCATAGTTATTTTCGCAGTGGTCCGTTAATTCGATCGTTTTCTTTTATTAAGAGGTATTTTTACTGCAACTGTCACTTAAAACTTAATATTAGTTGTTTCAATTACTTTATGACGTAAATTTTGACGTAATTTGATGAATTATTGAAAACATATCCTTTGTTCATTATTATTATTGATTTAGTGTAAATTTATTTGATATAGTATGTGGTGTCGTAAAACCACTAGACATTCATTCATTTCATCATTTATTTCATCAGTTTTGAGTAAATATAAACAATCCTTAAAGATTAATTTACACATGTCAACTGTACCTTGTATGTCTGTACAGGGTTAAAGGTTGGCCTTGTACATATATGGGTTAACTAGCATAGAGGTACATTAATATGTTGACTGAGATGTGTTATTAGACAATGTGGTTCTGGTTGGTTCTATGTAATTTAAGCGATGCAAAAGACAAACTGTCCAGTTTACTCGTCCCGGATATTGCAGGAGAGCAGATGGTACTTTAGAAGATTAAACGATATCAACTTGTTTCTATTTTTACAGAATTAGCGAACAATGGTAAGTACAGTTACGTCAGGAATATAATATGAAGGTATCTAAACAAGATCGAGGATTAGTTTTATGGTAGTTACAGAAATTACATAAACTGCAAGTCAACTGCTGGGATTCAAATAATCTAGTAACAAAATGAATGCACAATGTGTGTGTGCGTGTGTGTTTGTTTGTGTGTGTGTGTGTGTGTGTGTGTGTGTGTGTGTTGGTGTATGGGCCGCATATAATGTACTGTAACACAAAAATAGTTATTGTTTGCTTCATATATAGTTTGGCGGACTATTGATAGACTGTTCAAGAAGGCAGCAACGCTGCCCGTGGTCACTATTACATAACTAACTATCTAACTACAAATTTACATCAATATATGATTCTATCTGTTTTTTTAGTATGTCTGGGCATTGCAACATGCCCATCTGGTTTTTTCTCATGCATTACAGTCTTGACGACGCTGACGGATCCAAAGATCGAATGGCCATTATCTTAGGACAACGGTGCAGTTTCTACTGTAGCTTTTTCCCATTAAGGGTAAGTGCGAAGCAACAGTAAAAGTGTCTAGATGGCCGCTATTGGCTCTCACGAACGGGCGACCCGTAGATAAGCTTTGTTAAATAATAAACCTATCCAATAAGATCAACACGATGCTCATTACGACGATCGAATGTACGGCAACTTAGTCTACTTTATATCGCGGTTTCAGAAGGAAGGAAAAGAGTTCACCATACAAACCTCAAAGGCTTAAGAAATATTCTTAGAATAGCATCATTCCTGAGATTGGAAACATATCTTATTTTGTTTTCGGTTTATGATTTCAGGTCGGTATATTTGCCTGAATGTACCTGCCACGTTTCCTTAAGAGGTGCATCATGAAACGAAAATATCCAATAACGAAACATGGTAATGGGCCTGGGAATAAAGTTATGGATGAAAATATTAATATACGCCATCATATACCATTGTAAATGACTTTTACAAGTTCGAAAAAGAAACTGCATAAAAGATTCAGCAATTATGCTAAGGCACTTTACACGAGGGATATTCAACGACTTACCATCAGGCTATGTTGAATTGTAAGCTTCCTCAATATATAACTGGAATGTTTGTCCAACTCTTGTGTTTTGACATGAAAGTCTTTCGAAGGAACGGAGAATGCACCATTGTTTGTCCGTGAAAAGTATTCGCCAATAGTCTATAACAAAACAAATTTGCAATCTGGGATCTGTAAGATATGCATGTCTTATACCAAAATTAGCAAAACCAAATGTTACATTTTGTTCATAAAGATTGTTCGATGCCTTTGAAAATAGAGACCGAACATGGTATTTAACATTGGAATTGTAAAACTGACAATAGAACAGCATTCTTTAGTGTTATCTGAAAAATGTTGAAAGAACAAGCGTAATATTAACATCACTGGGAGTCATCGAATTATCAGAAATATCACCTCATCCCTAAGACCAGGAGGGTCCACGGAGACAATACAGGAGCAGGATTCCTGTATGATGAGAGTGAGGAAATCGTTCACTGTGTTTGGAAGTGGCGTCTGGCAGACCAAGAAATGGACCTTCACTGTGTAGCTCTGAAATGAAAAAGAAGGTGATACGCGAGCCATTTGTTTAAAGCAAAGCTTGTCAGAATCACAGCAAGTATTTAGTTTATTTATGAATTGTGTGTGTGTTTTGTGTATGTTTTTTTAAACACATTGCAGCGACCATTTATGATCCTTAAAGCAGCGTCCAGCTTTTTGGTGGAGGAAGACCCCAGACACACGTCTGAGAAGAACTACCAGCGCACCGCATGTCAGCTGGAAGACCTTTTCACGCCCCATACTCGAACCCACGCGGTGAGAGGATAAGCAGTCAAAGAAGTTACAAATCGGCGACTCTACCACGGCGCCCCGAATGAATTGTGTACCGTTGAACTTCGGTTTTACATGTTTTCACGACTAAAGCCTATTACATTTCTTTAAAAATGATAAAAACCGTATACATGTATTAACTTATGACTAATAAATCCACCCTGCTGCACCTATATTGCCTTTGACGGTATTACTATTACATTGTGGTATGGAATTCTTTCTTTTTTAACTAGAATTGCTTCAACAAAGAAACTTTATTCAGTGTGTACACACTAAGACACGAACACACTGAAGGACATGAACTGTGTATACATTAACTTTTTTGGCAAAAGAACATACACACAACTGATAAGTCAGTCATTCTAACGAGGTCGTGCTTAATTAAGTCGCCCTCAAACCATTTAAGTCCCCAGTCCTTTTGCCGATCGTTCCATGGTGTTACTGTCATTGAAAAGTGCTACTTCACATTTGCATACATGGCGCTATACAGATAGAAAGACAGACATACATACACTCAGAAAGACAGACAAACAGACAGACAGACAGACAGACAGATAGACAGATATATATATATATATATATATATATATATATATATATATATATATATATATATATATATATATAGATAGATAGATAGATAGATAGATAGATAGATAGATAGATAGATAGATAGATAGATAGATAGATAGATAGACAGACAGACAGATAGATAGACAAATATAACCACATGTATTACTTACGTTAATATAGACAGCGTTAATGTAGTTGCATTCGCCGAATCTTTTTCCAAGATGTAGATATGGTCTGTTGCGTAGACCTTAATACATATTGATAAAAATGCATTACGGCCAATAAGAAAATGTCATAGGAGAATAACAACATTTAACATTTGAACTTAGCAATATACAAAAGAACAAGCAAGTTTCATGTACAATTGTACATGATACTATAGGAGACATTGCATAAAACGACACTTACATGCAAATATCGCTCAAACAACTTGCTAATAAGTTAGACTATATAGGAGCACTCCTCCATTGTTGTTGTATCTCCAATTAAAGATTTAAATTAGTGTTTGTTGAAATGAATTATGCGTTACTTTTCTTGAAGGAGTCATAGCACTTACTTCAAAAGTCATCGATGTCTTTGTATCATATGAAGTCAATACTTGTTTAAGATAGGGCATATTTACAAGGCTAAAAGTACGTCATCGATAAGAATTTCCTGTTTCAAACGTTATTGTGTACGTAAAACTATCTTGGAGAAAATTCAGCAAGGAAAGAGGGTGATGTTTTAGTTTGAACCTTTTTTAAACCAAATATAAACCCCACCTGGTGGCCAATTTTCGTTTTTATATGTATGTGTTATGTAATGCCTCCAACTGTTCCCCTTCTGCCAATAATTTTGCCGCTGTTTTATGTTAATTTATATTGAATATATGTAGTCATCCTCGAAAGCACAAGCCAGACTTTCACTATAGTCATTTAGATATTTAGATTAGCGAATTTCAAACAATAATTCTTACAAATAAGGTCAAGTCATTTTACATTCCAATGTTTACTAGTAATATCCATATAACGATAATATTCATTTAATGAATTATATCAATAGTCAGAGTTATTGGTTTTCACATAAAGTTTTATAACTGTGTCACACAATGGGGTCTACTTACTTCGGAATACACAAGAAAATACGAAGCCGGCTGTCACACATATATATAAATTTGCTCATCAATATAAAACAAATATGAAATGCACAATACCTCACCTGGAATATCAGAAGCCTCCCTATTAAGCCCCTCATAACCTCTGTTAATTAATCTGGCCTCTTCTTCTCCCTCTCCTGGCTTTTCTGGCTTTGTAATTTGCTTAAAATATAAAAATAAATGTCAAGAAATGTCAAGAAATAAAAGACAAAGTAATGTCAAATGAAATGTTGTTATAACTTGTTTACGGATTAAATATTATGTCACTATTACAGTTAATATAGGCCAATTTATATCAGTTTCGGCAGAATTTAAATGACCGTTTTGCGTCCAATAATAGTTGTACTTCATCGTGAAGATAACGGTATATAGTAGTAATTATAACAAACATACTTGCCAATTTCACATATGCACGTACTTTTATACTTCATACCTGTTGTTTAATAAGAAAATAACGCCATCCTTCAACTACATGTAAACCTTACACAAAGCCATGTACCTTCGCATCATTTCTATTCGTTTTACTTTCTTCGAATGTAACGTGATATAAAAGAAATGTTGGCATAGAAAAATATGTCTACATATTATTTATTGATTACTTTCTTAATTGATCTTGATTGATTATTTCTTAAGCTAGTAGGTAGAAAATGGTTTGCTCGTATGATATAGTTCATGTAACATACGATTTTCCAACACGAGTAGATTTTTAGAACATTTTAAGATAGCTTTATCTAATAAGTAAGAAAAAAATATGACTGAAGCCATTTAATTGTAAGTTATTTTTTCCTGTACATGCGCTACTGGCAGACTACGAAAGAAAAAATACCAATAAAGCTTTGCAAAAATGGTAGTCTTCTAACATACTTTTAAGTTGAAATTAATATTGCAATGTTATGTTGAAAAACAATTATTAATGGAATTGCTTTATGCTAAAATAGATCATACCTTCACCAGTGTTTTCAGACGTTTCTCGTTTAGGGAATCCAAGTATTGCTTAAACTTTTTTTGATTGATCCATTCACAGCGGTAAGTCAAGGTATGAACAAGGGCTCGGTGCAAGAACTCGTATTGTTGCTGAAAAAAAAGAAGAAAATCGTCTCCATGTGGTCTCATCTCAAAAGCATTTAAAGGCTATTGACATATTTTCGGTTTGGTTCCACAAAGGACAGTTCTTTCAACTGATATTAAATCCATTCGGCAGCCCATAACCTATCTAACAGGACCAATGGGCAGTAAAAACTTTACCTACAATCCCGTGTCGGTTGGAATTTCGAGCCCTGAACCCAAAGCCCTTTGACATCAAACGCTCAGGAACTTTACAATAATACATACAACTAAAAAAATATGTTAAAAATGATTTCAGCAAATAATTATAATTTTAGTTTTTTAAGCAAGGAAAATACACACTTTTATACAAAGTCAATTTGTTTTGTTTTGTTTTCATAAAATATGCCAATGCACGACGAGTCAATATAAAAAGAAATGTATAAGTTAAGGTTTAATAGCAAGCGTGTATCATTAATGTTTTAGCATTTATTATATAGCTGCGTAAACAGATACTACCCATAAACTGGGTTATTAATAGTATCATACTATGATAGGACTCCTCTAACAATGTCAAAACAAGTCGACGTAATTTCATTTTGATAAATTGTCAATTCCGTGTCGAATTTTCTTACCCACGTCTGTACCATGGATGTTCTCTGTTCCCTCATCTTAGTCACCCACTCAAAAATGTCCAGAGATTTTTGGGCCTTGCCCTGATGGATCAGAATATCCAGAGCGATGTACGTCCCAGTGCGACCGATACCAGCACTTTTTAAAAATGGAAATACAACAGTAATATGCAACACATGCAAAACGAAATTGAAAGGAGGTTAAGTGAGGAGTGGAATTGGGATTTGCCGGCATTTTTGCCGATACCGTGAAGCGCCATTCTATTATTATAGCACAGGGGCACTTATGATGTACCCAGGGACTGAACCCGGCCAGTCCATTATACTGACACCGACGAGTCAGGCGTAATGCTGTCAAATTAGCCCCGATTGTTAGGAGGGAAGCCACTTCTACCAACTTTTAAGTCTTTGGTTTGACCCGGCCGGGATTTGAACCCGCGACCTCCCGATCCGCAAGCCGACGCTCTACCAAGTGAGAAGTGATTTGCTTACTGTGTAACTTTTTATAGAAAAAACCCACATGTGTATGCTATATCTTTTGCTCTATTATTTCCAAGGGGAACAGTGCCAAACAGTGAAATAACATTACCTGCAGTGCACAATGATCGGGCCGCCAAGCAAAGACTCAGTTGCCTTGACCTTTCGTCTGAACTCTAGTAGACTTGTGACGTCATCAGGTACTCGTTTGTCAGGCCAGGCTGTATAATGGAGCTGATGCAGGGTCCTCTGTTCTCGGGCCTGGTTTTAAATGAATAAACACATATTTTATTATTGTTGGTATTTTAGTGTGTTACTGCCTATAAAATATAAAGAAACGGGGGTTTAGGCAATCAAAAATATTTGGCATTTCACTCTCATTAAGTAAATTGCTAACATCCGTTAAATTGTCTTCGCCAAAATATACTACTACTACTACTACTACTACTACTACTACTACTACTACTACTACTACTACTACTACTACTACTACTACTACTACTACTACTACTACTAATATTCATAACAAACGTATTCATCATCATCATCATAAACAAATAATAATTATTATGCTGCATCATTTGTGTACCATGGACAACGTCATCTTCCTGACCACAAATTCCGCGTAGAAATCTTCTGAATTGGACGTCACCGTAACATCGTCATAAAATAATGAGAGTCCTACGTCTGGCCAATACTGCTCACATTTCATTGACTGTAGTAAAAACAAGAGAGATTAATCTTTATTAATATACATATGTATGGAACTTTTGCATTTATTTTTAAAGTAAAAATACACATTACGTGCATTACGTGTTGCATTTGTTTTTGAGACACATCGCAGCTACTAATTATGATAATACAGAGACGTTGTGCTGTTTTGGTGGAGGAAGACCACAGAAAAACGTCTGGTTTGTACCACGGGCACTCCGAATGTTAGCTGAAAGTCATTTCCATATAAAGTCCTTCGCCTTGAACGGGACTCGAACCCGCGCGTTGGGAGACTTTGCAGTCAGAGGAGTTACAAATCAGCGACTCTACCACTACGTCACGGGCATCCCTTACTACGTGCTTTTCCAAAATAGTGCATTATTTCTATTAACTGCCATGAATTCATAAAGCATATCATAATTTAGTTATGTAAGTTGACATGATGAACACAATTTAACAACTGAATAATTCTCGTTATCCTTAAATATAAAGTAATGGCATTAAGGAAGAACCATATACTCTGTATCATGACAGCATGTCGATGCTATCATTGCTGTATTTTCTAATGACTTTTTAAACTGTCAAAAGCCATAATACCTGTCCTTCCATGAGATTGGTAACCATTACGATGACGTCAGAATTTTCCTGCCAGACCATTCTCCAAAATGTTTGGAAATGCTCCATCGCCTTTCGTGTAGGACCTGTTGGGGCAAATGAGTTACTTTTATATACATACATGACATACAACATTAAGACCATAAGTGATTATTGAATCTTAATTTACTAAAACAAATTTTATTTAAAAATTAATGCCCGTTATTCTTTGCAATTGAAATGTATGACAAAGCATTGCAACATATACCAAACCCTAAAAATGCACTGAACAAAGGCATTCACATAAAAGCAAAATGTAAAAGAAAGAACAAATCTCTGAAGACTCATTAAATAAAAAAAGGAAGCCCAACAGTTACAGCCTAGAAATGGTCAGTTGGCAAACAAGAACCGACTCGGGTGCGTTACCGTACCGCCTTATAGATAATTTCGATAATGTTAATTTAATGACACATACGAGTACTGAATCGATTCATTATCCTTAATTAATTTCAATATTTAACATTTTTCGATAGTTAAATACAAACCAAGCGATGCTATATATTCCCTCTGCGTCTTAAAACCCTGTGAAAAAAGAAAATCAAATCATAATAAATGATATGTGAAAAAACAACAAAAAAAAAAAAAAAAACACACACACAACAGATGTCAAATTTCTGAAATGTTTTAAAATCTCAAAGATATTAAAAATGTGGTAAATTATGAGAGATTATTGTTTTTTACTATTTGCGACCTAAACTGCTAAAAAGATCCTATGTTAACAAACTCAAAGCCGTATGTCATTAATACATATTTTCGAAAGTAAAAGAAATAACTTCCAACTGAAAGGGCAAACTATTACATTATATTATACAAGGACAAGCATGTACCTTATGTCTAGAATGATATACAAAACCACGTATATTTAGTGCAAGTTTGATCTGTTCATTTTGATTGTTTTCGAATATGCTATTGTCATTTTGAGCGAACTGTAAAACCCTATCTTACAGAAAAAGGAAGAACCTGAGATACTCTTAAAGAAACCCATGCTTTATAGGTTACTAATGTGCCAATAATATTATATTCTATTATGAAAAAGCGTTCTAATAAGTTAATAAACGTCCAATTGTCTAGTGCTTGGATGATAAATTGACATACTGGACACATCAGTTAACATCTACAGGGTTCCAAATACGGAAGGCCTCGTGTTCTCTTAATGTCCGAGCCATACGAAAGTTGCTGATATGGTTGCGGTACGGACCTCTGCTAACGCTCAAGCAAATATAACAATAGTGGTTGGACCGGTATCGGGATAACTTAACTGGGTGAAGAGTCATTTCAGGTGTTCACGGCATGTTATATACAGTGAAGGCTGCACTATGTCTCCTTCAAGTGGACACCGTCTCCAAATATGTGAAATACTGTTGGTTGGAATAAACAATAACATCTACCACAGCACACTTACGTCAATATAGCAAGCGTTGATAAAATCTGCACCAGGTGGATTGAGTTTAACTCTGTGCTCGTCATCTGTATGATATAGTGTCAATGATTGGTAAATGTCACATTAAAGATGATTTTTATAAGAATTGTTCTGAATGATTTGTCAATATCAAAATACAATTCCACTGGACAGTGTTTTTGCAGAAAGAACATTAAATGTAACTTTAAGTTTAACTTCAATATACTTTCAGAGTTATAAGCTGACTAAACGATTGTTCTTTTATTCAATTAACAAAGTACTTAAGACATTGTCACACAGATGTTTCATGAAAATTGTGAAAAAGCCGTAACCACGTTCAATGCTTCATGAACTAAGCACGAGTATATTCATTATGTATTAAGACGAGATAAAGCTATTAGAGACCAGAGCTAGCTTGTTGCTAAGATCTAAGATCATATCGACAGGTGAAGAATGCTTTTGTTTCAGAACAGTACGTTGAATATCAGATGTAGTATAGGGACGTTGTAAACAAGTGGCTAGAACACTGGCATTGCATTGCCTTGTGATATTGGTAAAAGTTAGTCAAACTATTTCTGTATTACGAAACGTATCAATTGATCAGAAGTTACGTGTATTTAGTGATTTCATATTTCATGCTGTAACTGACATTGAGCGACTTACTTGTTGGTAAACAATTGTAACAGAACTGCAAAATATATAATTTCAATATTAAGGAAAAAACATTGTTATGTATTGAAATAAATAAATATTTTATATGTTCTCTATGAATAATATTTCACAGTTATATTGATCACATTACATCATATATGAAAGATAGGGTGATATATGTGCCAGTCCGAATCTCAAACCCGCGACCGTTCGCTTAAAGTGTGGATGCACTACCAACTGAGTCAATCGGACCGCTTACAAATATCACCCAGCTATAAACATCACTGACAATTGTCACCGAATTTCCATAAACCTATGCTCTATATGCAAATTAAAAGGACTCCTATGTACTTGTTGCGTAACGTCAGACTGTTATTTACGTTGGTCGCCACTGTATCGTAGCGAGGAAAGTATGCAGCCAGTACGGTATTCGAACACGGGACTCTCTACCGACGGAACTGACCGGACAGCTTGCACATTATTTCCCTGTTGCCCAGTTACACAGTACGGGACTCGAACAAGGGACTGTCTACCCATGGAGCTAACCAGACCGCTTACATAATATGTCCCTATTACCCAGTTACACTAGGTACTAGTGCTATTTCAAGGTAACATAAAGGTCCATGAGACCTCGTGTATAATTTGTGATTGGAACATTGTAATATTGTCTTACTGTTAGTTGCATGTGTGTTTAACACATAAGTATTTTTTTGCAAAAGAAAGTTGCATTTCCGCTGGTGATAGGTGGATATTGTAGGCAGTTGGTGGACGCAAAAGACATTTGAAATGAGATGGCAAACTTACTCTATGAACGTCGCAAGCCCATATATTTCTACAAGTACCATTAATGAATGTTCTGTGTTTGACATAAAGTATACAGTTCAGCGAAACAGAACTTAACTTCAATATGACAGATATTGACGCTTTCTTATTTCGTTGATAAAAACGTACGTTGTGCTTTAGAAAGTTTTATAACTTCAACTATAAACTGTAAATTTGTCCTGTTCACGTACATCAGGGTTTGTTCTCGTTTATTTATATTCCTGTAAAGTTTGCACAAATACTTACAAGGGTATATGCCGTAATATCTGTTTTTAATGATATTCTCCTCTATTTTTGCATCGTCACACGGTTTGATAAGGCCTCGGGGTAGTTTCTGGCAAATAAAGGTATACAAGATAGTATATGGATTTTCGATTTAAAAATAGCAATATTATGACCTATGTTGCTATACCATTCTTTTTAAATAACTGGGTCGCTCAAAAGAATAAACAGTGCTACACAACAGTGCGGTGTGAAATAAAAGATGCTTGGAAAAAATATATGGTCACTTAAGTGTTGGAAAACCTTATGTGATGCAACGGTTAAAATAAATACACTTAGATATTTAAAGCCAGCAACCCAATAAAGCTACAAACTATTCACTTGGAAATGTACCCTATGCGTATATGGTAATCATAAATACTACTTGAGTTGTCTTGAATGGAAGCAAACATTGAACAAAATAAGTTAAAACTATTATGTTAGCTCAATTTGTTTTACGACGAATAACAGATTGATCACACTTTTACCTTTGGCTTCCAAGTTAAAACCTCAGGGCTATGCATTTTCCAATGTGTGTATATGTTGCAATGCTTATAGGACTGTCATAATTCCTTATTAATATTTGTGTTTGGTTCTATGCGTCACACACGCACATTTAACTGCCACCGGGGCGCTCTAACTATAAATGAAAGTACTAATGAGTAGCTGGTTAATCCAGTAACGAGCATTGCAATATAATAACGTTTCTAGAACTTTACTTGAATGTTGTTCTCTCATGGACCCACACTATTACAGCCAGTTATATTTAGAAGTCTCATTGATATTTCCCATTACACGTTTCAAACGATTTAAAGAGAGAAGTGTTTAAACGAACATACATTCTTCGCAACCGCAAATATTTACAGGTGTTTCTGGTTCTAGAGTTATCGCAAACACAAAACCTTGCAACAGAATATTCAATAAGCAGTCAAGTAAAATGAATGCATCTACGAAGCAAATAATAAATGATGATAATAAAAAGCTCACCAGAAATTCTTGCTGGTAGAAGTCTTCTCCGTGAGTGTCAACAAATTTGGCCAGTCTTTTGACTGGAAGTTTACCGCAAGGTTTCTTTTGGTCGCCAACAGTTCCCGTAAAGTACAAGGGGTCGAACTCGTCATTCTCTTCTAACACGTCTAAATAAAGATGAAGCGTTAGTTTGTATGAATATATTTCTTTATGTGTGTTGTTTTATTTATTGACATTTGTATTAAGCTTAAAAGGTGTCAATAGTTTTTTTTTAATAATCATGCACAACACAGATTAGAACAAATCAAAGATAATGTTAATTATAATAACATTACCTGTCTTAATCAGATTGTACTCTTCCAGATTTATGATGTTAAAGTTTCCCTTGAAAGTCGACACTGATCTAAAAAAACAACAACATCAAAACGAAAGTGAATCTTTACATTCTAACATATGTTTAACTGAATGCATTTTTTTATATCAGTCAAAAATGAGATACAGCTGTCAGAGTAAGTGTAAATATAAGAGTCGGTGCATGCCTTCTTATTTGCAATAACGCTTTCGTAATTTCATTATTGTAAAACAATACAAACTAGTATTTATTAGTTTGTCATTTGCTATGATCATAAGCGCATAAACATTAACATCGCAAACTGTAAGAAAAAGTGTAAACAGACGTTTAAAGACACACTATTTACTTATAATTGAAAGTATACATTAATTGTTTTAAATCCTTCTTAAACAATTTTTACTCATTGACTAAAACTAGCCTTCGACGGAACAGAACAACAACAAACAAGACGACGATGATGATCAACAGCCCTGCAGATACAGAACCTCCGACCGCCGGTGCCACGACATTCTTGGTTTTCCCGGGTAGTACACGCCCTTCCTCATTAGCCATCGTCGTTGGTTTAGGAGTGTCGCAAATAGGTCCCATGTATCCGGTTATACAGCCGTCATTGCAGTAACCAGTAGTCATGTTGCATGTTCGTATCAAACAATTTTGTGAACAATTCATATCGCAGGAGGCACCGTAAAATCCATCCTGGCAAGTTGAACAGGTGCCACTTGTTTGTAAACATTTATCACAATTTTTTTCACACATTAATTCACATTCGCTGCCATGGAATCCATTTTTGCAGGACCAACACTGACCTGTAGTTTTATGACATCCCGCAGTAGGTGAACAATTATTCGGACAAGTTTTATTGCATATATTACCATATGACCCGGGGATACAAGTAAAGCATATACCATCCTTTCGATTACAACCATCCGATGTGCAATTTGTACTGCACTTTAAGTCGCATTCAATACCGTAGTTTCCTGTCATGCATTTGTCGCAAAGACTTTTGCCTGATGATGAATTAAAATTTATCTTACAACCGTAATTACATAGATTTGAAGTAGAATTACAGTTGTTATAGAATGACGTTCCACTTTTGCAGCCGTTCGAACAAAAACAAGTGTCGAATGAATTACAATCATAACATAGTTGGTTACACGCCTGACAAACTTCGCCATTCAAATAAGACCCGATATTGCAGGATATGCACTGCTTTGATTCTGTCAGATCATAACCGTCGTGACAAGATGTACATTTAGAAGCGTTAGACACACATGTTTTACAGTTAATGGAACACGCTGACTGACATTGGTACAGGAACGGTGTAGAGTAATATCCATCCTTACACAGGGTACAGTTAGACACACCACCACCTTGTTGGGCATCTACACATCTGATACAATTGTCTGGGCATCTGTTGTAACATTTCCCGCCGTGATATCCATCTTTACAGTTCCCACCACAAATGCCAGATCCGTCAAATGGGCAGGTTTTACAACAAGGACATGTTGCATTGTTAAAGCATTCTGGGGCTATTTTACTGTTGCTTTGAGAATTTACCACAGCTGAAACGAAACACGATGACTATTAGAAGTACGTTAACATGCCGTAGGAGGAAAATGGTAGCAGATGAAGTCTTAAAAATTAATGTTTAGAAAGTAGCCAAAGGACATGTCATGATATTAATAAAGAAAATCAACATCAATCAAGATGGTGACGTAGTAGGCAACACCCAATGAAAACAAGCACGCCACCAAGTACCTATAAAGGAAATATGAAACCATTCATTTTAAAATGCATCGTTATTTTTTTCATATATATATCTAAAGCAACCTTTAGCCTAAATAGTGGTTTAATTGTGTTTAGTATACGTTGTTTATTAAAATATACCGTAAGTTGTATTTTTAAATATAATAATATATCCATGGAAAAAATAACTGAGCCATATCAAGAGATCAATTGGTAAGCCTAAATGCAGAGCCTGAATTTAATCACGCGTACAAGTGACGTGTGAAAGGTCCATATTCATGACATATGAGTAAGTGCACATTTATCTAATTAAACAGCTCTTGCAAAATAACTTTCTTAAATCCATAATGAATGAGCATGGTAGCGCAATAGGCTACGTGTACGAGAGGCCCGAGTTCGATCCTTGGCACGATATACCAAAGTCGTTAAAATGGTATTGGTATAACTCACTTGCTAAGCAAATATAAGGGTAGATCCAAGACTATTTGGCCCGGTGTCGGGATAATGTGACTGGGTGTCGTATAGTGTCATGTGTTCACTGCATGCTATACAAAGTGAAGGCAGCACTATATTTGTTTCAAGTGGACACCGTCTCCAGGTAACTTAAATACTGTCAGTGGGACGATAAACCCAACAAACATAAAAAAATCCGCTTCTCCTCCTTGCTACTCTTCCTCTTCCTCATCATTATTATCATCGTCCGTATTATAATTGTAATCATCATGATACTTAGTTTCATCATCAAGAACATTGTTTTACTTACTGTCTTGGTAACAGCACAAACACATTACTGCTCCGAGAAAGATCTACAAAAGAAACAGGCACATTTCATTACATATTTACTACTCTAAATGATCTATTATATTTACTGTTAACATAAACTATATATAATATTATTGTAGCATGCAACAACGTGCTAATACAACACTGTTCCTGTTTTATAAACTATGTCAATACCAGGCCATCAAGTAAACACTGAGATATCGGTGCGTATGAACGATTAAGTTACCATGTTTTGTAACATAATTGGTAGCTCAGTTTTTGTCTGAACAACCTGTATGTATAAAGTATACATGTAAGCACGTCTGGGTATGCAGGTAGCCCTAAGCTGTAGCCCGTTTTCTTGTATTCACTGAAATCTTAGATACGTTTAAAGTTCTAAATATTTAGTGATCTTTACTGTTATATATAAATAGATTTCTAATTTCTAACTATTTGGCGATTTTTTTCTCCTGTATATAAATAGAAAATGTTTCTAATCCGTTAAAATATTTGCACAACTTTATGTCCATACTGTTTTAAATAATGCATCCTAACGCCTTAAGAGATAGAACTGTTGACAAATTATTTTATCATTCTTTTGTTTAGACTTAGGTATGCACGTTTTACAATTATATACATAATTTACACACGTTTTATTTAATTAAATCAGTAAACAATGACTAATATAATTGCACTATTATATATTGTCATGTATAATAATAGAAAAAAATGAACAAATCTTGCCTTATTTATCAAATCCATCAGAACGTATCTTCCTTGTCCTAATTGCGTTATTGAAAATACGCTCCCAAAACAAATATCCCCTTGTCGAGATTTCAGACTAAATATAATCTGAACAGGTACGATTATGCACGACTCTACACCTCATAGATATTCAGCTTGTTTGCACAACGGTCCTTATACAGAGCCATTGAAAACCGCTACAAATATAGGCTGTTATTAGAGACGATGAATAAATAGACTAGACCAGGAAGTCCGGTTAACTCAGCGCGGCAAAGCTCTCCCGGTGAATTTCTAGCGGTCATGCTTCGCCGCCCTATAACATACACGTTTGACAATGAAATGCAGCATAAAGTATGCTTAACCAATGTATACGAGCCGAAAACTGCATAGCATTCCACCTACTTCTGCTGGAAGCCTATGTTTCCTGTCCAAATAACAAAGATCGTGCGGTAACGGTAACTTATGCGTCTACTGACAATATTTGTGAGTAGATGTACTTAAACTCCTTATAATTGATAAAAAGTAAACGAAAGACGTCTCAACACGCAAATGTTTAATGCGCAGATACTTCTACATAGCATATTCCAATAAACTAGAACAGGACCTGGACAGGTATTCCTAAGTCTCATGCAAGTTCCACTTGTTAGCGGTGAGTGGTAGTTGAATGTACATGGAGTCATTAGCAAATAAATAAGATTAAGGTAATGTTGTTAACAAATGTAGCATGGACTGGATTGTAACCCCTTATCACGTACATGTATCAACAGAACTGTCTTAACATTGCAATACAAGTTTTATTCGTTTAAAATGTGAACTAAATACACGACATTTTAAAGAAGATTGATTTTTTCAACGTAACAATCAATTAAGGACATTACAGTAAGGTCCAGTTGGTAGAGAAATACTTGCAAACGAAAAAAGAAATCAGGATAGAACCACCGGCACAGCGTAGATAACCCCGAAACCCTTCCAACATTTAGTACTATGTCCAGAAAAAAGATTCTAATCCGCAAGGCTAGAGGTTAATCGGGGCATTAAGGAGATAATAACCTATGATAAGGAAACAAAGGCCATGACGATAATAACGCCGTTGTAGTTGCCCCTGCGATTACTTCAGATGCTGCTGCCAATGATGTTGCTGATGATAATGATGACAATGCTTACATTTAGTGGTCCTAATAATGATCGTAGTAAGGATTTTAACGTTGATATTGATGATGATAAGGAGGATGAAGATGAGGATGAGGGTGATTGTTGATGATTATAATAATTGTGATGACGATAATAATAATGCTGCTGTTGTTGCTGCTGCTGATGATGATGATGATGACGATGATGATGAAGACGGAGAATCATCACAGATCTGAAGAATATGAATAATTTAAACCAAGTTGTTAAAAGGAATAGAGTAACTGTTGAAATAAAATGCAGAAATACAGATTACCAACCATACTCGATAAAGGACTCAGTGTCCGCACAATTGCACACAACATGGAAGGAGACAAAATCAATTTACAGACAATGGCATAAATACAACGGTAGACCGAGCAGCATGTTTAACAATACAATGCAATGTCTTTATGTGGCTATGTAGCAGTCAAACTGTTGAATGTATTGAATAGATTTCTGCTCATCAAACAACCTTTGAATGGCAAATAGCTTATACGTTGTCGAAGGTCTGCACGGTATATGCATTTTCTTTATATGAAAGCAATTGCAATACATTTACCACATATACATAAGACGGATATCATAATTACTTATTGTTCGTTATTGAAAAATACGCCCGTGCTTTAGTTAAGATGCCTGTCAAATTAGTTTTCGACTTATAAATTATTGAATGTACACGTCAATTATTTATTTCTCCATGAATACTGTGTAGGAGCAGAAACCTATACATAATTTTGATAAAAGTAGTTCTATATCAATTTATAGGTGTGAATATTACTATCAATGTTTAGATATTCCGTTATTTCCTTGAATATTTCAGGTTGTATTAAATGATTGAAAAGGAACTCCAAATTCTTCAGTGATTTTCCAATCCCGTTTACTACATATTGTCTGAATTTTAACTCTGAATTAATGTATTGGTCTCATTGTTACACCAAACATGTTTTAGTAAACATAAAGATAAACAAAGTTTACACTGTGTATTTGGGGAATAATTTTTATAACATCACATTATTGAAACGAAATAGACAAGTGGTCGGTCGCACGACTCCGAATCATGGGGTCCGTGGTTCGAACACAGGTCAGGTCGGCGGTAACTTCTTTGAGAAAGAAATTTATCTCGAACTATTCCACTCCAACCAGTACTATATATGTGTACCTGTGATGGTTATTCGGCTCAGTAATATGACTTTCCAGCGCCAGTTGTCAGCTGCTATAGTACAGGATTAACGAATATACCCAAATGACTATGCCAATAGGAACATTTTGCAATGAAATGCATGTTTGGACGTTTGTATGGATTCCGTATTACTCGGAAATATCTAACGGTAGCTTCCGTTTTGAAATATTTTTCGGTATCAAAAGTGGTATGCTTTATATTGCTTGCAATTAAAAAGCTCAGCATTCCTCCAAGGTTAAAACAATTAAAAAAAAAATCATACTCACATTTTCTTTGGAGAGGTAATACATGCGCAGAATATTTCTTCTCCATGTTTTTGAAAGTACATTACAAAATCTTTGTATCAAAATGATTCTTGTGGTCGAATTCCGGACGAAAATGACTACAGAACATATTATATATACACTCTCTCTCTCTCTCTTTCTCTCTCTCTCTTTCTCTCTCTCTCTCTCTCTCTCTCTCTATATATATATATATATATATGTATTATTATTATTATTATTATTATTATTATTATTATTATTATTATTATTATTATTATTATTAAACTGGCATTATTGCCTTTTTATTATTCTGGCGTTCCTTAAACAATCATAACACTTTTACCCAAACTTAAATTATCAAGGTAAATTTAACCTTTTTTTGTCATACTCATTGATATCATACCGATATCAAATTTCCGCTCCAAATGATTATTTGTATACATAACATTTTCTGAGGATGATTTATAAAATAATGCTATTAAAACGAGATGATAAATATTAAACTGCTATTACGTTAACGTTATTATCAAAATACAGTTTGTGCAACAATTCTTAAGTTAATTATCGGTTTGCTTTCGTGAACATTACAACACGTTTGACACTTCAGAATCATACTTTATGTTTATAATTGAGCGAGAGATCCGCATCGGCTGATACTGTACTTGCAAGCCGAACTATTAAAGAACTTTCAGCAGAATGTCGACATCCCAGGTCAAAGCATTGGCACCAGCTGGACTTCATCATTACTAGAAGACCCATGCTGATCCAGGTGCTTCTCATGCGCAAATAAAATAGTGCCGACTGCGACACCGATCACTCTCTGGTCTGCATTATGGTGCGTTTCCGACCCAGACGGATCCACTGCTCCAAGCCGAAGAGGCGGCCTCGCATAAACGGCCAGATTCTCAAAGTTTGAGCTGAGCAAACGCTTTGCCGATTGACAGGACCCTGGAATACTGCCCCATAGACAGCGCAACAGCACGCTGGTACTTTATCCGTGATGTCATATACCAGACCGCCTCAGACACCTTCGGAAAAGGAGCCAGGATAAACGAGAACTGGTTCGAGGCCGGGATCGAAGTGATGGAGCCTGACTTAGCCACCAAAGGTGCTGCTCTTCTCAAGTACACTGGCAGTCTACAGAGAAGCCCACAACAACGCAAAGTGGGTCACTCGTAGTTGCGCCAGCAATTTCTGCCTAATGTTTTGCCATCAAGACCTCTGCAGATTGCCGATACACCCCTGTCATGTATCAGGGCATGAAGAAAGCATTTGGACCTAGTGTCACCAAAACCGCACTCCTGAAGTCCACATCCGGCGACATCATTAACGATTGCGAAATGGGTTCACCACCACGGGGAGCTGTACTCTAGAGAGAATGTCGTTACCGACACAGCCAAGGAGAACACCACCCCACTGCCCACCATAGATGAACTGGACTCGCCACCCACCATCACGGAGCTCAGAAAGGCTATTGACTCGCTGTCCTGCGGGAAAGCACTGCTGCAGGAAAGTTCCAGGAACAGCGACGTCTCATATCCCTCGATGTCACCGACCTGACCAAGTCGTTTGACTTGACTTCATTAAAATAATAATAATAAAATAATAATAATAATAATAATAGTGTTAGTAGTAGTAGTAATATGAGTAACTTTAATATTAATAGTAGTAGTAGTAGTGGTAGTAGCAGCAGCAGCAGTAGTAGTGGAAATAGTATTAGTAGTAATAGTAGTAGTAGATGTAGTAGTTGTCTTAGTAGAAGTAGAAGTAGTAGTAGTAGTGGAATTAGTAGTATTACTAGTAGTATTAGTAGCAGGTGAAGAAGTAGTAGTACTAAAGTAGTAGTTGTAGCAGTAGTCGTTGGATAATGAATAGGACTATTTCTTGTTGTTGTTTTGTGGGTGAGTGAACAAAGATGAACATCTTGGTAGGATGACTATTATTTAAATAAGACGTTTTCAAATAATGCCATAGCGAAAACTCCTGTTGTAACAATGAAGTGATCTGTAGATCATGTAAAGTTGATAATTATTCATAATGTTCTGTCGGACAGTCAGAAAGGTAAACCGATGTGTTTTGTGTAATTCTTCTGAATCATATTTCTTTTCGAAAAGACGACAGCCTGATCCCGAAGGATCTTTGATATAGGATTGTAAAATTGTGAGTAATTGTATGTGACATAGAAAACAAAGGTCTGTGTGACAAATTCGGAAATGTATGGAATGGAGAGTTACTTAACTCCGAAATGCCGCCCTCATATATGCCAAAAACAGCCAGGCAATAGTCTGTGCATAGAAGGATATTACGGCGAAAGGTGTTTATCTTACTCTTCATTAATATATTGGTATGTCGCGGCCTGGGATCGAACCCGGGGCTTCAAGAAAATGGAGCCGACGCTCTACCGATTGCGCTACCAAATTCGGTATAAATCATTATACTTACTTTTTAACAATACTCATGCAGTGTCATGGCCGGGCGGTTTAAGTCGCCGACTTGTAACGCCTTAATCCTTCACCGTTTGGTTTCGACTCCCAGTCTGGTCTAGACAATTCATATGGGAAGAATTTTCATCTTACCTCCATTTGTTTAACCTATTTTGAAGCTTGGAGTATTCGTCCATAAATATTTTGCTGCACGTTGCAAATATAACCATACTTGTATCGGTGCGATCTGACATAAGTAACGAAACGACAATACGGCAATAGCACACAGTATAATACACCATGGACAATAAAGTACCAAATGTCTGTATACATTTACATTGTTTAGATAGAGCCATTAGTTAAAACTTTAACACACAGAAGGTAAAACGGTGTCTAAATCAAGATCCTGTTAAAAAAGTTGCAACAACTTACCTATAAATTTAATTTTAAGCACATTACTGTGAGCAATTATATGTACTTTTTCGAGGAAGAAATCATTTTTCTCATGAACCACATTAAATGTCACAATACATTTCTACTCATATATAAACATATATTAGGATGCATTTACATTGCCATGCGACGTTTCAAACGTAAATTTCTTTCATGAACACTGCGATGCTGAAATGTGGTCAGGCACTTGAGTGCATAGTATAATGCGCATGATTAAAAAATGACAAATTACAGCGTGGCTATCATTATGTTGAAGGGAAGAAAACGATATTTTATAACCAAAATCAACATTTGGTTTCATTAGGTTTTGTTCCTACAATTTTAAACCATTAAGGAAAACGATTTATTTTATAGAAAAAGCGCACTTCTTCAGTCAAGGTTAGACGGGCTTTCGATTAGGAAGTGAGTTCCTATTGAAACAATACGAATATATGCTACAGTCCTATAAGTATTACAGCTTTTATTTCATAAACGCAAATGACAAAGATAGTTATATATCAGCTAAATGTGACTGTGATAAATAGAGGTTCTGACACGAGTCATGTTATACAATCATTTGTTAAACTAGCTTAAGACAAGTAATACTAAGCGAGCCTATGATGAGCTCACTATCATTTATCCTGGACGAGTTTTTTAAATGTTTGTATTAAATAACAATGAGATTATTTTCAATTACACGATTTTGATCGCCATCTTATGATTAACAACATTTTGACAACAGTACTTGGTAAAATAGTGATATGAGACGATCTGCATTTATGCTGACGTTGATGACGTCATCATTCCAAAAAAGCCGTATTAGACCAATGTAGAAAATATGTAGTGGATGAATTGAATGTAAACTAGGGGGTGGGGATGTCATGCAAAACTAAGGCAATAGTTGCATTAAACTAACTAAACCTAACAGTATTATAGCAATCTTGTGGCAGAAGGGAGGACGGGAGTACTTAAGCCAGTTTACAGGACTCTAACTACGCAAATTAGATTGTTTCCCAATAAATGCAGTGGAAACATACCTTTTAGAAACAAATCAGCCCAATTGATGATGAACACTTAGATCTAATTTTATTTAAAATAAAAAATACTACTGACGTAATTAAAACTAATACAATTCATGTTATATTTGAGTGTGAATCCAAGTATAAGTTTTCTTAGAACAGCTACACTATATTCTAGACTGGCAAAGCCAGTTTCTATTTGAATCAGACAAACGTTACCAGAGAAGTGCAAATATATAAAGTATCATGTTCATGTCTTGACGAACTGTAAGTGCCAAAAGTTCCTTGAACATTGATATGGTAACACACGCCAAACTGCAAAAGAAACTTAAATGTGATCATAGGTACGAATATATGATACGGACCTATGAGTATTGCAACATTTACCAGATTTTAAAAAGCCCATATTTTCACATCTCAGCTTAATTTGTAAGTGAGTATCTAACATCTAATAGAATTAGAATTAAATTAAAATAGTGTTAATACAATCAATGCCTTTTCAAATATTAGTATATACTGCAATGCTTATAGATCATATTTCATAATTCATGGTTACAACAATGTTACCTGTGCTGTGTGAAAATATTTTTCCGAGCATGTAATCCAAATTGGCATTTTTCTTACCATTTACGGATTGTAACAAGCATTTTCCTTAGATGGGCATTGTACTTTTGTTACTAAATTCGATCTATGCATGGATAGTATGTAACAATTTACGCCTTTCTCTTGTTGTTTTATTATTCATCCAGTAATTCACTTTTCTTTACAATCAAGTATCGTGTGTGTAGTTAAAAAAAAGATAATTATAATGCCCACATTTTTCAAATACCGTGTAAATGTTAGAGTTACTAATACGTTGCTACTTTGTTTTAAAGACGTCAAACCATATCTATAATACTACGTCATCGCTTAGAAGTTTTGTTTCAAATAGATCGGTTTTCCATTCAAACTAGTTTAAGCACTGTTGGATTTGATCTATTTCTTAAATGACTCGTCACCAATGTAGCTTTGTTATGAGCCTTTTCAACTGTTAGTATATTTTGCAATGATAATATGCCTTTGTCATATTTCCTCATCGCTACTGTCTGTCGGCTCCAACCATTTAGATGAAGGGAAATCTAGCGAAAGCAAAAACACAAGTGACAGAAATATGTCGTTTTTATAGTTTATTTCTGGGTAGGTAAACAGTTTAGGAGAAAGATAAAAAAAAAACACACACAAAAAAAAAAACAGACACAAAAGGATACAGCATTTATAGGTGCAAAAGTGAATGTAGTTTGTTATAATACCCTAAACAGGTTAATGGCTAATGTAACGCATTACTTTTTTAATAACGATATTAATACGAAAAATTGCTATGACAGTTACAGCATGTAATGGCGATTCAAAGCTTGAACAGCATAAGGAAGGCATATAGGACGTCGTCCAGTATCAATGAATAAAACCTTGTAAAGAATACCTGCCTTTTCGGGTTTGTTTCTAACACACAGTTAAATACATCGTAGCGTATCATACAATTGTGATTTGATTAAATCTTAGAACACATATTTGTAATAGGAGTTACTGTGATATTTATGCTATAAAGTTGTGATTGCTAAAATGTCGCGTACTAAATTGTGCTTACTCAAATATAAAAGGGGCCACCTGAATAAGTTATATAAATGTACTCGAATAACCACATACATTTATAGAAAATGCAGCTTATGTATGGAACAAATAATGTTTTATCTTCCCAATCGAGCTAAAATAACTTGTATTTTTTATCAGAATGGCAAGTAGCATGTTTGTATTTTTACTGTTGCCATATATGCCTTTAAGTGTATAAGCTGAGAAATACAAATAAATGTTACATGACTAACAGAACAATAAACAAAGAATACAATATGATAAATATGAGATACACTTCACATAAAACAAAGTGACGATGATTGAATGACGTCATGAATATACATGATCAGGAATATGAATATATATATATATATATATATATATATATATATATATATATATATATATATATATATATATATATATATATATATATATATATATATATATATATATATATATATATATATATATAAATCATTGTCCTTTACAAATAAATGTTTTTTTGAAGAAAATAAAAGTAAATATTATTAATTATATACAGAAATATAATGTTGATAGTGCTAACTGTTTTTATTTGTCGTTATTTGTAATAATAGTTGCTCCCAGTTTTTAAAGTCAGTTATAAATATGCAAATACATACATCTTCTGAGACACGTATTGCGACAAAAAATACCGTAACGCTCTACACGTTACAATATATTGCAGTTTCACTGACGGATTCTTCTGTCGTCAAAAAGTGCTGAACATCTTGATAACAGAATTGTATCTGTTCCTGAAACCAATTAAAGGAAAAGACGATCAACAAAATCCTATATACACTGTCATTAAGAAACATGGTTAGTAGCAAGTATATGAAATACAACATCCTTAGAGCCAGCAGGTAAAATCAAAACCAACCTGGCAATGCATTCAAGCACATTTTAGACAACCTCAATCAAAAGTAACACTAAAGTTATTTTCGTCAATGTTCCCTTTTCGTCATAACATCAGATATTGCTTTAACTGTTAGAAAAAAAGTAAATGTCTTCATGTAAAAAGAATGAAGCGCCAAACGTAATCATTTGCTGAAAGTAAGATGCATCAAAATACCCCCATTAGACAATTATTGTAAAAATAATTAGTACAAGTATAAAACACAGTTTATCAAGTTATATATGTTCACCTTATTCGGTATAGCCAGCGGTCTCCTGGCTTTAACCTGTCTTAGTGTATTAAGCACGCTGACCTCTCCTTCCATTTTCATCTTCTGGACCAGGTTAGACACAGCACAGAACAAGCCACTTCGCTCAGCTGCATTTCTGTAGACACAGTGATAAATTGAACATTCTAACACTATGCAGATATTACCTCAATAAACAAGGAAGAATTCTGCTGTGATAAAAATACACGATATATCACAGCATAAATCCGGATTATTTTAATTGAAATATAATAGAGTTTCTTTTTCCTTTCCCCACACATGTTCGTATTTTTAACCAAGCTGACATATTGTGAGTAAGATCTTTTCCTCCACATTACCTTCACCCGAAACTTTACCCTATCTTGGAATGTAATGGTTCTGTTATTTAGTTAATTTGACGTTACTTATTACATAAGTATTATAATAAATATAAATAAATAAATAAATTATACAATTACGTCGGTTGTTGATATTCGTTATAGAAAAAATTATCAGGACCTAAGCGGGGTGAAACAGAACAGCCAAACAGGGGAAATAACCTAAGAACCTTGCGTCAATTGTAGTGCACAGTTGTGTCGCTTTTTGGTCAAATTTTTATTGTAGAACGTGGTAAATGGAAATACATATTTATTATTTATTACATTTCAGTAACAGTTACTTTACATAACCACACATTATCTCAAGAATGATAACATATTGTCATATAAACATTTTGAGGAAATATGGCAAAGTCCAATGAGCATTGCAATATATACCAACGAATGAAAAAGGACAAGACAAAGTTAATCACATGCAAGCCTTATAGAAAAGTAAAAACAACTTTGAGATGAGTCATTAAATAAAATGGAGCAAACCTAACAGTTACCGCCATGGATCGGCCAGTAGGCAAAACCATTTTAACATTTAAAGACAAATAGAACAAAGAAGTAGACTTTACCAGCGGATTCTTATATATATATCGTTCATGTTTCATGTTTCTTCCAAGAAAAAAACACACCTTTGCTTACCAATATTATAGAAAGATGTCTTATTAGTATAATGGACGAAATACGAACCGACAATGTACCAGCACGCTTCCTCCACCAGATACTCTTTCAGCCATAGCGTCAACATCTTGGACCAGTTGCAAGAAGTTGGACACATCTGGGACAAGGTTTCCCTGACACCAATGTAGACATTGGTAGTGGTACACCGTCTGTGTAGATCCTGACTGTGAAAAATGATACTTGTTTTACATTTTACAGTTTAAACGTTAAACGTTGATAGTTAAATAAACCCGTTTTTAAAGAATTACCAAAGAAGTTAGATTGGCCCCCAAAAATGACTTAACTCACAACATCAATATTAAATTGGTCCTTTACTATCTTCAGAAAAAAACAAGAGTACAAAACATGCATAGTTATATTCTCAGTGGTCCGTTAATTCGACCCGTTTTGTATTGACATTTATGTTTACTGCAATTGTCACTTCAAACTCAACATTGGTTGTTTCGATTGTTTTATGAAGTCATTTAAGATGCAACAATTTGGAGGTTTATTGGAGAATCATCGTTTGTACATTGTTGTCATCGATTTGGTGTAAGGTTCGTATTATTTATCATTTTCAGCATTATATTATTTTTTAGTAAACTTAATCAATACTTATGATTAATTTACACATGCCAACTGTCCCTTGTATGTTTGTACAATATAAAGAATATTAAGAATATATAAGACAAAGTCCTATGAACATTGCAACATATAACACAATTGAAAAGACACCGGACCAAGGTAACCACATGCACGCCAAAGGTAAAAGTGAGAACAAATCTGTGATGAATCATTTAACAATAAAGCAAACCCAACAGTTACCGCCTTGGAACGGTCAATCGGCAATGTGGTATATTTATGGCTTAATTAGCATAGAGGTACATTTATATGCAAAAGACAAACAGTCCAGTTAACTCGTCTCTAATATTGCAGGAGAGCAGATGATAGTTTAACAATGTTAACCGATATCAACTTGTGACCGTTTTACAGAATAAAGAAACAAGCCAAAGTTCAGTTATGTTAAGAAATAAAAGATAAAGGTATCTAAACAATATTAAGTGTTATGGTAGAGAAATAACATAAACACCAACTACTACGATTCAAATAATCTATTAACACAATGAATATACAGTATATATACTAAGAGCTCGTGTGTGTGTTTCGATGTGTGTGTCACATATACCTTAATACAATTTGATAGTTTAATACACCCGTTTTAAAGAATACCAAAGAGTTATATTGACACCCAAAAATGACTTAACTCATAACATCAACATTATATAGGTCCTTTACCATCTTCAGAAAAACAACCGTACAAAACATGAATAGTTATATTCACAGTGGTCCGTTAATTCGATGCGTTTATATTGACATTTATTTTTACTGCTTTCAATATTCAAATAATCTACTAACACAATGAATAAACAGTTTATATATTAAGAGCTCGTGTGTGTGTTTCGATGTGTGGGTCACATATACGGATACAAAACAATAGTTATGTTTAGCTTCATATATACTTTTGCGGACTATGTTATTGTTATACGGTTCAAGAGGCCAGCAGCGCTGCCCGTGATCACATTACCAACTTTCTAAAACTATAAATTAACATCAATATATGACTATATCTGTTTATTTTGAATGTCTGGGCAATGCAACATGCTCATCTAACTATTTTCCATGCATCACATTCTTGACCAAAATGAGGGATCCTAAGATAGAATTGCTATTTTATTTCAGGACAACAGTGCAGTTTCTACTGTAGTTTTTGTCCATGAAGGGTAATTGCAAAGCAACAGTAAACGTGTCTAGATGGCCTCCATTGGCTCTCACGAACGGGCGACCCGTAGATAAGCTTTGTTTAATAATCAACCTGGTTATCTAATAATATGCCCATTACGACAATTGAATGTGTGGCAACTTAGTACTTTATATCGCGTTTTTAGAAAGAAGGAAATTAGTTCACCATACAGACCTCAAAGACTTTAGAAATATTCTTAGTATAACATCATTCAAAAGAAATGCTTTCGGTATGTGTTTACAGTCAAAAGTCACTATACTTGCCTGGATATACCTATCACGTTTCCTTAAGATATGTTTCATGCAAAGACCAAAACGAACAACGAAACACGAAAAAGGGCCTGCAAATAAAACTATGGTTGAAACTATTAGTAATCGCAATCATACACCAATGCAAATGCTTTTTACATGTTCAAAATAGAAACAACATTAAAGTTGTAGCAATTAGGCTAAGACAATTTACAAGAGGGATAATCAACGGCTTACCATCAGGTTATTCTGAATTGTGAGCTTCCTCAATATATAACTGGAATGTTTGTCCAACTCTTGTGTCGTGACATCAAAGTATCTCGAAGGAACGGAGAATGCACCATTGTTTGTCCGTGAAAAGTATCCGCCAATAGTCTATAACAAAACGAATTTGCAATCTGTAATCTGTAAGATATGTATGACATATATCAAAATTAGAAAACAAAATTCTTTGTTAGATACTTTCCTAAAGATTGCTAGATGCCTTTGGAAATATAGACTGGACATAGAATTTAACATTGGAATTGTAAAACTAACAATAGGACAATCATCTTCTGTGTGATATGAGAAAGAGATGAAAGTACAAGGGTTATATTAACATCAGTAGAAGTCATCAATAATCAGAATAATCACCTGATCCTTAAGACCAGGTGGGTCTATGGAGACAATACAGGAGCAAGATTCCTGTATGATGAGAGTGAGGAAATCCTTTACTGTGTTTGGAAGTGGCGTCTGGCAGATCAAGAAATGGTCCTTCACTGTGTAGCTCTAAAATGAACAAGTAGGCAATACACGAGCCATTTGTTCGAATCAAAGCTTGTCAGAATCTGGGGCAAGTATTTAGTTTACTTATGAATTGTGTTTTGTGTGTTTTTAAAAAAAAAATACATTGCAGCGACCATTTATTATCATTATAGCAACGTCCAGCTTTCTGGTGGAGAAAACACGTCTGGGTAGAATCAATGCCGCACCGCAAGTCAGCTGGACGACCTTCTCACATTAAGTTCTTCGCCCCAAACGGGACTCGAACCCACGAGGTGAGAGTCTAAACCGTCAGAGGAGTTACAAATCGGCGACTCTACCACTACGCCACGGGCGCCCCGAATGAATGGTGTACCGTTGAACATCGGTTTTACATTTTTTTCGACTAAATCCTGTAAGGTTAGTAACCTTATGTAAATAAATAGTAAAAATCGAATACATTTCTTTCAAAATGATCAAAACAGGGTAGATGCATTAACTTATGACTAATACGTCCCTCCTGCTCCACCTATATTGCGTTTGACGGAATTAGCACAACAATGTGAGTCTTTCTTTTTTAACTAGAGATTGTAAGAAATGGTATTCATTGTGTACACATTAAAACACGAACACACACAAGTTCATGAACTGTGTAAACATTATTTTGTTTTTGCAAAAGAACACCCAAACAACTAGGACGACAGTCATTCAGCCAGGATTTCCTTTAATTAAGTCGCCCTCAAACCATTTAGGTCCAAATTCAGTCCTTTTGCCGATCGTTCCAGAGAGTAACTGTTACTGAAAAGTGCTACTTCACATTTGTACATAGATATATTGATATTTAGATAGAAAGATAGATAGATAGAAAGATAGATAGATAGATAGATAGATAGATAGATAGATAGATAGGGACTGAGAGAGGGAGGAAGAGAGAGAGAGACAAATATAACTGCACGTTATAACTTACGTTAATGTAGACAGCATTGATGTAGTTGCATTCGCCGAATCTTTTTCCAAGATGTAGATATGGTCTGTTGCGTAGACCTTAATACATATTGATAGAAATGTATTCACGGGAAATTAAAACAAATGTGATAGGAGTATTTCGACATTTAACATTTGATGTTAGCAATACACAAAGGTATAAACAAGAAAGTGGCATGTACAATTGTAGCAACTACTTAAGGAGACATTGCGGAAAATGACACTTACTTGCAAATACCCCAACAAATAACTTTCTAAAAGGTTTATCAAGTTAGAAGAACTCCTTTTTTGTTTGTTGTTGTGTCTCTCATTAAATATTTATTTTAGTTTGTGTTACTTTTCTTAGAGGAGTAATAACAATTACTCCAAATGCATCAATATCTTTGTATCATATGAAGTCAATACTTGTTTAAGATAGGGCATAAGTACATCTCTAAAAGTACGTCATCGATAAGATTTCCTTGTTTCAAAATTATCTGTGTCCGTAAAACTATCTTAAAGAAATTTAAGCTAACAAAGAAGCGTGATGTCTTACGTTGTACCTTTTTTAAACAAAATATTAACCCCACCTGCCGGTCATTTTGCCTATTGTAGTATTTTTATGTATGTGAAATATAGTGCCTCCGACTTTTTGCCTTTTTGCCAATACTGTTACATATTTTACCGCCGTTTTCTTCTAATATATATTTTAAAGTGTATTTATGTTGTCATTCTCAAAAGAACAAGCCAGACCTTCTTATTCACTATATACATTAAGTAAAACGACCTTCAAACATTATGTTTTACAAATAAACCGAGCCAAGTCATTTTACATTCCAATTTGTACTAATAATATCGATATAACCATAACATTCACTAAATGAATTACATCAATAGTAAACGTAATTGATTTTCAGATAAAGTATTATAACTGTGTCCCATAATGGGATCAACTTACAAGGGAATACAGAAGAAAATACAAACTCGGTTGTCACAAATGTATAAATCTGCTCATCAATATTAACAAGTATGAAATAAATATTAACTTACCTGGAATATCAGAACCTTCCCTATTAAGCTCCTCATAACCTCTATTAATTACTCTGGCCTCTTCTTCTCCCTCTCCTGGCTTTTCTGGCTTTGTCATTTGCTTAAAATATAAAAATAAATGTCAAGAAATAAAACACTAAAGTATTTCAAATGTTGCAATACCGTTTTACGAATTAAGCATAATGCCACTGTTACAGTTAATATTGGCCAATTTATATCAGTTTCGCTTGACTTTAAATTACCGTTTTGCCTGCAATAATATTTGTACCTAAATCCTATTAGTTAAATAACTTTTACTCGTTTTCCAGTTATAATCCAAAAATGCATTCAAAATACAGTCAACTCTCGTTATCTCAAATTTCAAGGGACCGTAGAAAATAGTTTGAGATATCCGAAGTTTGAGTTATCCAAATTTAAGGATAGTTTGTGTAAATCTTAAAAAACTTACCTGCAACACGATGACTGGTAATGACTGAAATTCCTTGTTAAATCTGCCACTGTAAACTAAGTTTCTGCAAGTTTGTGTGGCCTTGCATGTTTAAAGAGTTATTAGATTGTTTACAATGTAATTTAATATTCTTAATCACTAACGCGACCTCTCATTTTATTTACAAGTTGAGAAGGCCGTGTCAACAAGTTCTCAAAAACTGTTACAACAACAAGTACAAACTGAAACACTTTAATCAGCGTTAATTGATTAACGAAATTGTTGTTCATTAAATCAGCTTATTAAATAATAATCGATAAACCTCTTCTCTAAATTACGTGACATCCTGATTGCCGATAATTAACGATAAAACTCGCGCCCAAATCTTCGCGAGTATCAAGGTAGGTGTGAAAATCACTATTGTTGCCGTTTTGCATCTTATAGCAATTTGAAGTTTGAGATAGACCAACGGATTTCAACAGTTTTATACGTGTGGGGACAAAGAATTTAGTTTGATATATCCGATAATTTAACACATCCGAATTTGAGTTAAGCGGAGTCGAACTATATAGAAACTATAGGGAAAAAACGGGACCGTAGAAAACAGATTGACATAACCGGAAATTTGAGATAACCGATTTTGAAATAACGAGAGTTGACTGTAGCATAAACTCATATTTAAGCAGCGCCTCTTCTTAGTAAATTTTAAGCTATCGCAGTAAGGATATGTTCTGTACATATACTCTTAAATTACTACTTTATTGTAATAGCGGTCGGATTCTGCATTGTCTCATGATTTATTTTTATTTCTCAAACCAAATTATGTCGGGTTATTTTTCTGCGTGTTCGCATAACAGCCTAGGAAGCCTTATCAGAACTAGTTAAATGTAGTTGCCGTGTATAAGTAATATTGTGAACATAACGATCTATATAAGTAAATATTTGAGAACTAAAACAAACTTACTTGCCAATTAAACATATTTACTTAATTTTAAAGTTCATACCTGTTGTTTAATGCCCGATAAAAATAACGTCATCCCTCTACACGTTAACGTTAGACAACGCCATGTGCTTTTGCAACATTTCTATTAGTTTTACTTTCTTCGAATGTAACATGATTTAAAAGAAATGCTTAATAGATTTGGCGAGATTTTTTTTAAGCTAGTAGGATGGAAATGCTTTGCTCGTATGAGATAGTCCACGTAACACATTATTTCCCACCAGGACTATATTTATGAACATTTTGAGATCGCTTTATCTAAAAAGTAAGGAAAGATTATCACTGAGGCCATTTAATTGTAAATTATCTTTTCCTGTACATGCGCTACAGACAGAGTACAGAAAGAAAAAAAAGACCAATACAGTGTTGCAAAAAGGGTAATGTTCTAACATGCTTCAACGCTGAAATTGTAACTACAATGTCATTCTGAAAAGAAGTAATTAATGGAATTGATTTATGCTTAAATAGATCATACCTTCACCAGTGTTTTCAGACGTTTCTCGTTTAATGAATCCACGTATTGCTTAAACTTGTTCTGTTTGATCCATTCACAGTGGTAAGTCAAGGCATGAACAAGGCCTCGGTGCAAATACTCGTATTGTTGCTGAAAAGAAGAAAATATCGTTTCCATGTCGTTTCATCTCTAACGTACATTAAGGATATTGACATATCTTCAGGTTTGTTTCACAAGGGACGGTTCTTTCTACTGATATTTATTCCTTTCGACAGCTCACATCATGACTACCATAATCATTTGGCAGTACAAACACTTCCTAAAGTACGAATCGTGGTTGGATGGAAATTCGAGCTCTGGACCCACACATCTTAGTCATTTGACAACAAACGTCCCGGAACTTTACAAAAATACGTATAACTAAATACATATCAGTAAAAATGTGTTCTGCAAATAATTAAAGTTTCACTTTTTAAGCAACAAAAATGCACATGTTTTGCAAAAGTCAGCTTGTTTTGTTTTTTATGTAAAATATGCCAATGAACTACCGGTGATATAAGCATAAATGTTGAGTAAAACATAATGATAAATGAGCAAGCGGGTATCTTTGTTGTATTAGCATTTATAGTATTACTGGGTTAACAAATACCATTAATTACTATCAATATTATGATACTATAGTAGGATTCCTCTAACAAAGTATGTCAAAGTTTGTCGACGCAATTTTATTTTGATGACATGCCATTTCCTTTTTGAATTTTCTTACCCACGTCTGTACCATGGATGTTCTTTGTTCCCTCATCTTAGTCACCCACTCAAAGATGTCCAGAGATTTCTGGGCCTTGCCCTGATGGATCAGAATGTCCAGGGCGATGTAAGTGCCCGTGCGACCGATACCAGCACTATTTAAAATTAACAGTACAACATTAATAGAGAACATATACAAAGCGTACTTGAAAGAAGGTCAGGTGAGATGTGATTTGTTTACTGTGTAATACTTTATAGAATAAAACAGATATGAATGTCATATCTATTAATGTATTATTTCTACTTACTACAGATCAGGGCAGTTAAATATCTGTACCTGCAATGTACAATGATCGGGCCACCAAGGGAAGACTCAGTTGCCTTGACCTTTCGTCTGAACTCTAGAAGACTTGTAACGTCATCAGGCACTCGTTTGTCAGGCCAAGCTGTAAAATGGAGCTGATGCAGGGTCCTCTGTTGTCGGTCCTGGTTTCGAAAGAATGAACACATATTTTCTTATTGTTGGTATTTCTGTTACGGCCTATAAAAGTATAAATAAAACGGAGGTTTTGGAATGAAAAATGGTTTGGCATGTCATTATAATTACGTAGATTGCTAACATCTGTTTTATGTCATCGCCAGAAAAGTATACTATTAATAATAATAATAATAATAATAATAATAATAATAATAATAATAATAATAATAATAATAATAATAATAATAATGATGATAATAATAATAATAATAATAATAATAATAATAATAATTATTATTATTATTATTATTATTATTATTATGCTATATCATGTGTTTACCATGGACAACGTCATCTTCCTGACGACAAATTCCGCGTAGAAATCTTCTGAATGTGACGTCACCGTAACATCGCCATAACATAATGATAGTCCTGCGTCCGGCCAATACTGTTGACATTTCATTGACTGTGGTAAAAAGCAAGAGTTATCTTTGTATTAATTTACGTATGTATTGATCTTCCGCATTTATGTTTAAAGTAAAAAACACATAACGTGCTTTTGTTTTTGAAACACATCGCAGCGACTTATTATGACCATTTTAGCGACGTCATGCTATTTTGGCGAAGGAAGACAACATACAAAGGTCTGGGTAGAACGATTGGTGCTCCACAGGTCAGCTGGAAGTCCTTCTAAATAAGTCTTTCGCCTTGGACGGGAGTCGATGGGAGGCTTAAGTAGGAGGAGATATATATTAGCGACTCTACCACAACGCCAAGCGCACTCTTTATTACGTGATTTTCGAAATTAAGCATGTTTTTTTATTAACTTCCAGAATTTCTTAAAGCATGTCATAATTAAATTGTGTAAGTTGACATGATGATCACAAGCTAACCGTTGAATAGTTCTAGTTACTTGTTTAATATATAGATATGGCATTTCGAAAGAACCAACCATATACTCTTTATCATGAAAACATGTCGATGCTATAATTGCTGTATTTTCTATGACATTTTTAAACTGTCAAAAGCCATAATACCTGTCCTTCCATGAGATTGGTAACCATTACGATGCTGTCAGAATTTTCTTGCCAGACCATTCTCCAAAATGTTTGGAAATTCTCCATCGCCTTTCGTGTAGGACCTGTTGGGGCAAATGAGTTAATTGTATGTACATACATAACATACAACATTAAGACCATACGTGATTCTATTAAAATGTTGTATTCACCTAGTATATCCTTCGTCTATGGATTTAATTCTTCATTTTTAACAATGTACATAACTAGAGACATACGTGAATAAATGTCCAACTTTTCCTACTGATGATTGGCCTTCAATTGGAAATGATAAGTATGAATGACAAACTATCAGACATTTTCGCTATCGGCTTGATAAAACTGTTCAATTATTGAATCTTAATTTACTAAAACGTTTTTAATAATAAATTAATGTCCGTTATTCTTTGCAATTGGAATATATTACAAAGTCCTACGAGCATTACCAAACGTACCAAACCCTAAAATGCACAGGACAAAGGCATTTATATAAAGACAAAATGTAAAAGTAAGAACAAATCTCTGATGAGTCATTTAATAAAAAGAGCAAGCCCAACAGTTACTGCATAGGCATGGTCAGTTGGCAAAAAATAACCGACTCGTGTGCATTATCGTTCCTGCTCATACATCATTTCGATGATGTTAACTTGATGACACATATGAGTATTCAAACGTTGAATTCAATATCCTTAATTAATTTCAATATTTAACGTAAATCGATATTTAAATACAAACCAAGCGATGCTATATATTCCTTTTTCGTCTTAAAACCCTGTGAAAAAAGAAGTAAAATCATAGTTACAGATATGTGAAAAAAACAGTTATGGAATTCCTGAAATATTTTAAAATCTCAAAGATATTAAAAAAGAAAGAAAACATGGTGAATTATGAGAAATTATTGCATTTTACTATTATTTGCGACCTTAACATTCAGGATCGCTAAAAAGATAGCACGGGAACAAATTCAAAGCCGTATTTCATTAATAAATATGTTCAAAAATGAAAGAAATAACTTCCAACTGAAAGGGCAAATTATAATATTGTATTGTACACAGACAAACTTGTATCTAAGGTCTAGAATGAATTATATACAGCACCTAGTATTTATAGTGTTTGTTTCTATCTATTCATTTTGATTATTTTCAAATATTATATTATCATTATGATCGAATTGTAATACGCTATCTTACAGAAAAAGGAAGAACCAGAAATACGCTTTTGTAAAACCGTGCTTTATAGGTTAATAACATGTTAATAATTTAATAATCTCGAATGAAAAGCTTTCTTACATGTCTTATTGTTAAAGTCATTATACATCTAATTGTCTTGTGCTGTGATGTTTAGACATATAAAGTAAGCATCAGTTAACATCCACTCGGCTCGAGGTACTTAAGACCCGGGTTCCATCCCGGGTCGGGACATACCAAAGTCGTTAAAATGGTTGCGGTATAGATCTCTTGCTAACGCTCAAGCAAATATAAAGTAGTTCCACGAATGGCTTTACCGGTATCGGGGCAATGTGACAGGGTGTAGTATCATGGCAGGTGTTCACGGCATGTTATACACAGTGAAGGCAGCACTATAATTCCCTCAAGTGGACACCGTCTCCAGAAATACTACTGGTGGAACGATAAATCCAATAAACAATAACATCTACCACAAATCCACTTACGTGAATATAGCAAGCGTTGATAAAATCTGCACCCGGTGGATGGAGTTTAACTCTATGTTCGTCATCTGCAGGATATATTGCAGGATATATGATGGGTAAATGTCACATTAAAGATGATTTTTGATGGAATTGATTTGTCAATATCTAAATTTAATTCCACTGGACAGTGCTTCTGCAGAAAGAACATTTAATGTAACTTTAACTTTAACTTTAATTAACTTTCAGAGTTATTAGCTGACTAAAAGAGTGTTCTTTTATTTAATTAACAAATTGCTTAAGACATTATCAAACATGTTGACAACACAGTGTCCTGACTGTCATAGAAGTTTTACAAGCAGGGATAAAATGACACGACATTGGAATCAACTTCATAAGGAAACTAATGATGCGTATCCTCGATCTCATCCTCATGGAGCGCCTACTCCTCCTCCTTCTCGGGGAGCGTCTCCTCCACCTCCTCCACTTCCTTTTCCTCCTCCTCCTCCACCACCACCACCACCACAAGAAAAAACATGGTGTTTCAACATCCATTTACCATGATGATTTCTGGTCGGCATGCGGTAAGACGACATTTGAGATTACCTTGTTACAAGACCAAGTTCTTAAAATATTGCCGGCTGTGCAAAGAATAGTGTGGATGTACAAAAGATGGCAACCTTTGTACACGGATATTCAAAGATGGGTGTCGGCGAGAGTAGAATATATCAAAGGTATCCCCAACGACTTGGATGATGACGACTACTTTTATCCGAAAATAAACAATTTAGTGGTTCTGGATGACATATTTTCTGTATCGGGAAAGACCAACGTATAACTGATTTATTCACGGAGTAGTCTCACCATGGGTCGTTGTAAGTAATATCTATCAATCAAAATTCGTTTGGAACCAAGGATCCAACACAGAGAAGAAATTGTCATTATTTGATGTTATTTAACAATCCAGTTGATAAGCAGTCTATTGTGACTTTGACGAGACAAATGTATCCCGGAAAGTGGGATTATTTCCTAAAGTATTTTGAAAGGGCTACAAAACAGCCATATGGATACCTAATGGTAGACCTAAAACCATTTACAAAGAAAACAAAACGGCTATAATGTTCTAATGTGACGACTCTCTCGACCAATCAAAACGCAGGATCGGTAAACCCTATAAAAAGGCCACCGGAAACTATCCTGCTTCATTCTTCTGCGGACGTCCAAAGATTTCACATCAAAGAGGATAACACAATGTCGGAAAAGATAAACTCGTGCGATGACTGCGGTCTGTTGTTTGACAACCTCGCATGACGTCCAGAGACATGCCAAACGCGGTTGGTGCATGGAAAATAAAGAAGAGTCTCCAATCAAAAAAACAAAATGAAGAAAGACAAATCGGATGATGAAAATATTGAAGAAAATAATGGCTATCTTCAGTTGTGGAAACGAGCGAAGGATTCCAACATTGAGAGGTACAACAACATATACCAAAAATTAAAAACGATGGTGAAGAACGTGACAACGCACAGGAAATGGCAAATGAGCATGTACAGTCATATAATGAAAGAGAGTTTTTCGGCAAATACCAAACTTTGATAGATAACTACATGCTACCACTCAGAAACAATAGCTTACATCAAGAAATCATGGCAAAGATAGATAAACTGGTCTCTAAAGGATATGTCACCACCTCAGCCGTGAAGAAAGTGCTGCGAAGTTTTAGGAGTTCGTTTCAAGACCTGTTTGATACCGAATTGTCCGATAATGAGGAGGACGAAAGTGATGATGAAGATGAGAAGGAGGCGCTGGAGCTAGAAGATTGAGAGACTATATAAGAGAAACTATTAGTATATTGCTGATCAGTTGTGCGGCAACCACGGAACAGTAAAGACATGGCTCCCTGGGAAGATTATTTACGAAATATACATTTCGAACCGAGTCACCCAGCTAGTTATTCTGGGCCACAGAAACTGTTCAAAGTAGTGCAGAACGAAGGCAAGTACAAAATCGGAATGAACAAAATTAGGAAATTCCTGCATCAACAGGAGAGTTACAGTCTTCATAAACCAGTGCGACGCAGATTTAAAAAAAAATCACTTCGTCACCAGTGGAAAAGACGATCTGTGGATGTGCGAATTAATGGATATGGTGAAATTCGCAGAATGGAATGATGGCTACAATTACATTTTGCTCGTAATCGATGTGTTTTCGAAGTACAGTTGGCTACGTCCTCTCAAATACAAAATTGGGGACAGTGTGAAGGAAGCCTTCCAGGACATGTTTGACACCTCAAACCGCAAACCTGTCCGAATTATTGCCGATAAAGGCCAGGAATGCAATGCAAGTGTGGTGCAGCGACTGGTGGAAAGTGCTTTCCTACTCAAAATGAAACGAAAGCGTTGGTGTCAGAACGAGCGATCAAAACCATCAAGACGAATCTATACCGTTATCTTACCTACACTGAGGATTATACGTATCTCCCTATACTACAAGACGTAGCCGACAGTTACAACCGAACGTATCACAGAACGATTGGCACAGCCCCAGCCGATGTAAAAATACAAACTCGGGGGAAGTACGAGTATCCACCTACTTCGCCCGAAGACGAGATGATACGCTTTCCAAGTACAAAGGCATTAAGTTTAACATCGGAGATCATGTGCGAATAACGCATTTAAAAACAATTTTTACCCGTGCCTATGATGAGACCTATACCGGTGAACTTTTTAAAGTATCGCAAAGGTTCTACCGTGGCACAATATCCATATACAGACTGAAGGATGTGATGGGAGAGTAAATCAAAAGGACATTCTATCAGAGCGAACTACAGAAAGTCGACGTAGAACCTGACGAGTTGTGGAAAGTTGATAAGGTATGAAAGACCCGTGGAAAGGGACGAAATAAACAATATTTCGTAAAGTGAAAACATTATCCTCAAAAGTTCAACAGTTGGGTGAAAGCTAGCGATATTAAATAACTAGAATACTGTTCCTATGTGCTGTAGAATTGTATAGTGTGTGTTGTAAATAAGAAGTATATTAAGGTAAAAATAAACTTATAACCCGAGTATTGAGTTTTGTTTTATTTTCAATTTCAAATTTTTGCGAAGTAGCAATAGAAGCAAGCAGTTAGGTTGGCACACTTTTGGTATATATGGCTAGCTTGTATACACTATCTGAATGAGCATAGCGGACATCATGGGACTGGTCGTTTCATAGGACGGGGAAATTTCAACCTTTACTTGACTTAAATGCTACGTGGTGACAATGGGCGGTTCTCAAAACTGCACATAAACACCACCATAAAGCAGTACTGAATCGGTCTAGCGGTCCTCCTTACCCAATGCAGTCTCGCCTACATCAATAATTGTAAACCCCCGAAAAATCAGTACACATTTTTAACGCACTTACTTTACGTACGTGGTATCTGCCCTAAGTGTATCTTATCAATTATGAAAAATATCGGAAAATACAGCTCTTATATAATACGCGCCGTACCATAATTATCGTAGGTAGATTTAATCACTTTAGGCAATAAATAAATAAATAAAAATAAATAAACCCATTAATACCCGCTCACCCCTATTTGAATGGATTCGCCCAATATTAAAACAACGACCGTTTATTCTTTATCTGACTGTAGCTGAGAGCAAACGCTTTTTATCCGCTCTGCTTACACGGGCTAATATGGACAAAAGTAAACATTCGTCTGCTACTGTATGTACAAGTAACTCCAAAAGTGTGCTACCTACGGACGGGTTCGATAGATTAAACAGTAGACAATTGGTCTGCTCGTAAAGTGGTTGTGCCTATACGCTTACAAGACAGACATTGAATGTCGTGTGATACTGCAGCCGGTCCTATCCGGTTACATTTGGTAGAGGCGGGTAGTAACACGCTGTGCCTATTAATAAGGATTACGAGCGCTTACTTTGAATTTTTAGAAATAGCATACCTATTCTTCGCCTCCGTATAATCAATTTAATATAAGAATATACATAGTTTAACACCGAATTATTAAACAACAACATTGAAATACTGTAGAAGGCATATTTCAACGTTAACACCAACCCAATACACGAAGCCATTGTCGTCTGCTTGAAATCAAGTTACGCAAGAGCTGGTTTCAAAATTCCCTCATTTTTTACCTCATCCAAGATGGCGGATTTATATAGAATAAAGAAGGATGACCTAGATCAATCCTCCCAGCCTTGACTACTGCTCTATATGCAAATTAAAAGGACTCCTATGTACTTGTACCGTAACGTCAGACTGTTATTTACGTTGGTCGCCACTGTAACGTAGCGAGGAAAGTATGCAGTACGGGACTCGAACACGGGACTCTTTACCCACGGATCTAACCAGACCGCTTACATAATATGTCCGTATTACCCAGTTCAACTAGGTACTACTGTTATTTAAGGGAACATAAAGGTCCACGAGACCTTGTGTATAATCTGTGATCGTAACATTGTAATATTTACTTATTGACTTACTGTTAGTTCGATGTGTGTTAAACATATTAGTCTTTTTTTGCAAAAAAGTGTTGCATTTCCGCTTGTGATAGGTTGATATTGTAGGGAGTTGGTGGATGGAAAATACATTTGAAATGGGATGGAAAAATACTCTATGAACGTCCCCAGACAGCATATTTCTACAAGTACCATTTATGACTGGTCTGTGTTTGACATTAAGTATACAGTTAAGCGAAACAGAAATTTACTTCAATATGACAGATATTGACGCTTTCTCGTTTCGTTGATAAACACGTACGTTGTGCTTTAGAAGGTATTATAACTTCAAATATAAACTGTAAATGTGTCATGTTCACGTACATCAGTGTTTGTTCTAATTTATTTATATTGCTGTAAAGTCGCACCGATACTTACAAGGGTATATGCCGTTATATCTGTTTTTAATGATATTCTCCCCTTTCTTTGCATCTTCACACGGTTTGATAAGGCCTCGTGGTAGTTTCTGGCAAAACAAGGTATACATGATATTATATGGATTAACGATTTAAAAGTAGTTATATTATGACCTATGCTGCTATACCATTCTTTTTAAATAACTTGGTCGCTCAAAAGAATAAACAGTTTTACACAACAGTGCGGTGTGAAATAAAATGTGCTTGGAAAAATATATGTTCATTTAAGTGTTGGAAAATCCTATGTGATGCAACGGTTAAAATAAATACAATTAGTTTTTTAAAGCCAGCACCCCAATAAAGCTACAAACTATGCAGTACTTGGAAATGTATCCTATGCGTATATGGTAATCATAAATACTACTTGAGTTGGCTTGAATGAAAGCAAACATTGAACAAAATAAGTTAAAACTTTTATGCTAGCTCTATTTGTTTTACGACGAATAACAGATTTGATCATACTTTTACCTTTGGCTTCCAAGTTAAAACCTCTGGGCTATTCATTTTTAAATGTGTGTATATGTTGCAATGCTAATAGGACTGTCATAATTCCTTATTAATATTTGTGTATGGTTCTATGCGTCATACAGTTTAACTGCCACCGGGGCGCTCCAACTATAACTGTAAGTACAACTGAATAGCTGGTTAATCCAGTAAGGAGCATTGCAATATAAAATCGTTTCTTGAACTGTACTTGCTGTTTTTACATGGACCCACGCTATTACAGCCAGCTATGTTAAGAAGTCTCATTGATATTTCCCATTACACGTTTCAAACGAATTTAAAGAGAGAAGTGTTCAAACGATCCTACATTCTTCGCAACCGCAAATATTTACAGGTGTTTCGGGTTCTAAAGTTATCGCAAACACAGAATCTTGCAACAGAATATTCAATTAGCAGTCAATTAAAATAAGTGCATCTACGTAGCAATTAATGACGGATGGTGATGAAAAAGCTCACCAGAAATTCTTGCTGGTAGAAGTCTTCCCCGTGAGTGTCAACAAATTTGGCCAGTTCTCTGACTGGAAGTTTACCGCAAGGTTTATTTTTGTCGCCAACCTTACTCGTAAAGTACAAGGGGTCGAACTCTTCATTATCTTCTAACATGTCTAAATAAAGAAAACTGAAGCATTTGTTTGTATCAGTGTATGTTGCTGGCATTCGTATATAGCTTGGAAAAGTTGTAACAGTATATTTTTAATAACCATACACAAACAATGGAACAATTCAATGTCATTGTTTCTATTTGTCGCTAAATTTAACCATGCATTTTGTGGGCTGAAACTCGTCAGTCTCTTCCAAGATGTATAAATAAATATCGTTGAAGCGTTAGATGTATCCTTGTATTTTGTTGGCATGGGTATTAAGCTTTAAATGGTTTGAAGAGTATCTTTATATTAACCATGCACACACAAGATTAGAACAATTCCAAAATAATGTTTAATAACATTACCTGTCTTAATCAGATTGTACTCCTTCAGATTTATGATATTAAAGTTTCCTTTGAAAGTCGACATAGACCTGGAAAGAAAACACAACGAAATGACAGTGAAAGTTTAAATTATAAATTATGTTTAACTGAATGCATTCTTTTTATATCAATCAGATGTAAGATAAACCTGTCAGAGTAAGTGTAAATATAAGAGTAGGTTCTTGCCTCCTTATTTACAATAACGCGTTCGTTATTCCATTATTGTTAAACAGTACAAACTAGTATTTATTAGATTGACATTTGCTATGCTCTTGAGAACATCTTCATAAAAATCGCAAACTGTAAGAAAAAGTGTAAACATACTTTTAAAAACATACTAATTACTTATAATTGAAGGAATACATTATTTGCTTTTAAATCTCTTTTGAAAGATTTTTACTCATTGACTAAAACTAACCTTCGGCGGAACAAAACAACAACAAACACGACTGCAATGGTGATCAAAAGCCCCGCAGACAAAGAACCTCCGACCGCAGGTGCCACGACATTCTGGGGGTTCGCGGCTAGTACACGCAATTCCTGATTAGCCATCGTCGTTGGTTTAGGATTGTGGCAAAAAGGTCCCATGTATCCGGTTATACAGCCGTAACGGCAGTAACCAGGAGTCATGTTGCATGTCTGGTACAAACAATTTTGTGAACAATTCAATTCGCAGGATGTACTATAGAATCCATCTTTACAAGCTGAACAGGTTCCGTTTATTTGTGAACATTTCGCACAATTTGTTTCACACTTTAATTCACATTCGCTACCATGGAATCCATTATTGCAGGACCCACACCGACCTGTAGTTTTATCACATCCTGTCATAGTTAAACAATTATTTGGACAAGTTTTATTGCATATATCACCGTAGGACCCGGTTATACACGTAAAGCATATACCATCTGTTCGATTACAACCATCTGATGTGCAATGTGTACTGCACTTTAAGTCGCATTCAATACCGTAGTTACCTGGCATGCATTTGTCACACAGGTGATTTCCCGATGAGCTAAAATTCTGCTTACAACCAAACTTACATTGGTTAGAAGTAGTATTACAATTTTGAGAGACTGAAGCGTTACTTGTGCAGCCGTTCGAACAAAAACACGTGTCACTAGAATTACAATCATAACATAGTGGGTTACACGCCTGACAAACTGTGCCATTAAAATAAGACCCTTTATTGCAGGATAAGCACTGTTTTGATTCTGTCAGATAATAACCATCATGGCAAGATGTACAATGAGTTGCATTTGATTTACAAGTCTTACAGTAACTGGAACAAGCTGTCTGACATTGATAAAGGGCTGCTGTGGAGTAAAATCCATCCTTGCACAGGGTACAGTTGGACACGCCATGACCTTGTTTAGCATCTACACACCAGATACAGTTGGAGGGACACCTGTTGTAACATTTTTCGCCGTGGTATCCATCCTTACAGTTGCCATCACACTGTCCAGACCCGTCGGATGGGCACGGTACAGAGCAGCAAGGGCATGCGGTGTTGTTGTAGCAACTCTCCTCTCGAGCGCTGAAGATTTGACATTCAGCATAATCTGCAATATAAACCCAGGTCGTAGTTCAATTAAATGTAATGTCATCGTATTGCCATTGTCCAGATTGGTAAGTTGGACACGGTAAAGAGCAGCATTATAAATTCAACCTCATTGTTGAGGTTTATTTGATTAAAAGTTAATATTAACTAAAACAACAGTTCATGCAATAACTATAATCGTGAGCATTGACTCTATAAAATTATAATTCATTTTACCTTCTCTTCAACAACTGTCTCTTTCAAATTCTCCCCCCGCTTTTCAGCTTCCATACCGTGATTCACCTCTTGCTACCTTCTATGGTATTTACCTATCACAACTTACAAGGTTTGCACGAGTTTGTACTAAAGTAGATGATTGCAATGCTAGAAACCGATTTATTCTAAACCGTTACAGCAAGGCTTTCGTTTTCATAAATTAAGTAAGGCGTTTTCAAAATTCTTTCACCGCAATGGTTTTATTGCTTCTAAGTATAAGAGCAGTATGGACACATTTATGCAGAAAGGCATAAGCCATTACTGTTAGTTGTTTCACTTTGACTGGATATTTTTATTTACACTGTTTGTTTGATAGAAAAACCTTCAGGAAGTGCAAGGTTGGAGCGCCCCACAAACCAGGTAAGCACCCCAGTTGGCCCTTTTGCCGACTGACCGTTCCAAGACGGTGACTGATGTTTTTTTTCTTTTTGTGTGTTATGTCTCGTCTCTGTGTTTTTGACACATTTGCATTTACCTTGTTTGCCTTTGTCTACAGATAGATACAATTTAAATATCTGTGGAAATTTTGATAGGACCCTTTCGTATTTACCTATCAATTATTATCATCATCAGTTTCATCATCAAGAACATTGTTTTACTTACAGTCCTGGTAAAAGCACGAACACATCACAGACCCCAGAATGAACTACAAAAGAAACAGGCGACTTTCATCACATAATTACTATTCCAAATAATATATTATAGTTAAGGTTAACATAAATGTATAATATTACTGTAGCATGCCAGAGAGTGTTAATACAAAAAATATATTCCTTTTTTATAAACAATGTCAATACAAGGCCATCAAGTAAACACCGAGATATCGGTGTGTATTAACGATTAAGTTACCATGTTTTGTAACATAATTGGTAGCTCAGTTTTATCCGAACAACATGTAGCAATGCATGTATAATTAAAATATACATGCCAGCACGTTTGGGTTTACTGGTAACCCTAAGCTATAATCCGTTTTCTTATATTCCTTTATACGTTAGATATGTTTTAAAGTTCTAACTATCTGGTGATATTTACTGTTACATATAAATAGAAAATGTTTCTACTCCGTTAAAGTATTCGCACAACTTAATGTCCATTCTGTTCTGAAAAAAACACCGTAAGAGATCGAACTATTGACATTATTTTATCATTCCTTTGTTTAGTGTTAGATAAAGCTGTGTACGTTTTACAATTATGTACAGAATTTACACACGTTTTTTTTTAATTAAATCAGTAAGCAATGATTAATATGGATGTACTATTATATATTGTTATGTACAATAATAAGAAAAAAATGAACAAATCTTGCCTTATTTATCAAATCCATCAGAACCTTTCTTCCTTGTCCTGATTGCGTTATTGCAAATACGATCTCTAAAACAAATATCCCCTTGTCGAGATTTCAAACTAAATATAATCTGAACAGGTACGATTATGCACGAGTCTCTACCTTATAGATATTCAGCTTATTTGCACATTGGTCCTTATCCCGAGCCATTGAACACCGCTACAAATACAGGCTGTTATTAGAGACGTTGATTAAATAGATAAGACCAGGAAGTCATGTTAACTCAACGCGGCATAGCTCTCCCGGTGAATTTCTAGCGGTCATGCTTCGACGCCCTATAAAATACACGTTTGACAATGAAATGCAGCATAAAGTATGCTTACCCAATGTATACGAGCCGAAAACTGCATAGCATTCCACCTACTTCTGTTGGAAGCCTATGTTTCCTGTGCAAATAACAAAAATCGTGAGGTAACGGTAACTTATACGTATACTGAGAATTTTTGTGACTAGATGTACTTGAACTCCTTATTACTGATAAAAAGTACACGAAAGACGTGTCAAAACGCAAATGTTAAATGCGCAAATACATCTACAATAAACTAGAACAGGACCTGGACAGGTGTGCCTAAGTCTCATACAAATTCCACTTGTTAGCGGTGATTGGTTGTTGCATGTACATGGAGGCGTTAGCAAAAAAATAAGATTAAGGTAATGTTGTTATCAAATGTAGAATGGACTGGATTGTAACCCCTTATCACGTACATGTAACAATAGAACTGTCTTTACATTGCAATACAAGTTTTATTTGTTTAAAATGTGAACTAAATACATGACATTTTAAAATAGATTGCTTCTTTCATCGTAACAATCAATTGAGGACATTACAGCGAGGTCCAGTTGGTTGAGAAAGACATGCACACGAAAATGAAAATCAGGATAGAACCACCGGCGCAGCGTAGATAAGCCCAAAACCCTTCCAACATTTAGTTCTATGTCCATAAAAAGATTCGAATCCGCAAGGCCAGAGGTTAATCGGGGCATTAATGAGATAATAACCTATGATAAGGAAACACCGGCCATGACGATGATAACGCAGTTGCTCCTGCGATTACTGCTGCAGATGCTGCTGCAAATGATGTTGCTGATGATAATGATGACGATGCTTACATTTAGTGGTCCTAAAATGATCGTAATTGTGGTTTAACGTTGTTGTTGTTGATGATGATGATGATGATGATGATGATGATGATGGTGATGAGGATTAGGTTGAGGATGATCAAGATGATAATGATGTTGATATTGTTGATGATAATAATAATTGTGATGACGATGATAATAATGCTACTGTTGCTGCTGCTGCTGCTGCTGATGATGATGATAATGATAACGTTGATGATGAAGATGAAAAAGTATGATAAATATGAAAAATATTAATAATATAAACCAAGTTCTTAAAAGACATAGAGTAACATTTGAAGTAAAATGCAGAAATACAGTTTACCAACCATACGCGATAAAGGACTCACTGTTCGCACGATTGCACATAACATGAAAAGCGTCAAGATCAATTGTACAGACAATGGAATAAATACAAATGTAGACCGAGCAGCATGTTTAACTACACAGTGTGATGTCTTTATGTGGGAATGTAGCAATCAAACTATCGAATGTATTGAACAGATTTCTGCTCATCAAACAACCTTTGAATGACAAATGGCTTATACGTTGTCGAAGGTATGCACGGCATATGCATTTTCTAAACGCAGCTTCAATGACGGATTTTATAATTTCTTATTGCTCGCCATTGAAAAAGACGACCGTGCTTTAGTTTAGATGCCCGTCAAATTAGTTTTTGACTTATAAATTATTGAATTTGCATGTAGATTATTTATATCACCATGAATACTGTGTAGGGGAAGAACCATAATTATACATAATTTAAATAAATTTAGTGCTATATCTATTGACGGTGTGAGTATTACAATCAATGTTTACGCGTTAGATATTCCGTTAATCAAGTGAATATTTCAGCTTGTATTAAATGATTGAAGAGGAACACCAAATTCCTCACTGATTTTTCAATACCGTTTATTTCATACTGTTTGAATTTTAACACTGCATTAATGTATTGGCCGCATTGTTACACTAAACAGTTTTCAGTTAACATAAATATAAACAGAGTTTACAATGTGTATTTTTGGAGCAAATCTTTATAACATTACAGAATAGAAACGGAATACTCAAGTGGTCGGTCGCACGACTCCGGATCATGGGGTCCGTGGTTCGAACACCAGTCAATTCGCCGCTTATTTCCTTGGGCAAGAAATTACCCCCGAATTGTTCCACTTCACCCAGGTGTATAAATGGGTACCTGCGAGGGTTATTCGGGTCAGTAAAATTACTTCCCAGCGCCATGTGTCGGCTGTCATACGACTTAATTAAGGAATACGCCCAATGATCAGGAGGTAAACTGTAAAGTCAGCTGAACGAGGAATGGCTTGAATGTAGTCTATAACTTGTTATTACATCACAAAATAAGAATGGAATGATTTTAAGTAAAAACTTACGGAGCTGGACTGTCCGCATATACATTGACTCAACTACAACAGCCCGTAGTCTTTTACTGTACTAAAACGGAGCTGTTAGCGCATTTAATAGAGCGTCGGCTCCAGGTACAAGAGACCCCTGGTTCGATACCAAATCTTAACAGATGGTAGAGGTGTAGCTCGCTTCGTAAAGCTCAAACAAATATAAGGGTACTTCCACGACTGGTTGGCCCGGTGTCAGGATAATTTGACTTGGTTTGGTATAATGCCTGGTGTTCACGGCATGCTATACACAGTGAAGGCAGCACTATACCAACTTTAAGTGGACACCGTCTCCAGATAACTAAAGTACTGTTGGTGGGACGTCAAACCAAATAAACAAAGATATCAATATAACTGTACTGGTGACGCTATTATATATCGGCGACTACACACTTACTCATACAAATATAAGGGTACTTCCACGAATGGTTGGGCCGTGTCAGCATACTTTGACTTGGTGTGGTAAAATGCCAGGTGTTCACGGCATGCTATACACAGTGAAGGCATCACTATATGTACTTTAAGTGGAAAACGTCTCCAGATGACTGAAAACAGATAACTTAAACAAGATAAAAATACCATCGTTTTATGTAAATGCATATGTTTATCAATTTCATTATTATATGAAATGATGAAGGGGCTTCGTCTTTTGATGTCCAAAAAAGCATAGCCAATATTGAAATTTTGCAATTAAAGACGAGTTTGATTCTTTTATTATATATATAAAGTTATATGTAAAGTTAATTTCAGTATTGAATTATTATGCGTTAACAGAAAGTTTTTGCGTTATATTTTCTTGTCTGTTGGGTATTATTACATCTACTACATTAATTGCAAATTATTTCTTCTCAATGTTTGTGGACGGTGCTTTACAACATCTTTGATTCAGAAGGTTTCCTGTCGATTGAATTCAGTTAATTTTCTTCTTTGCATTCACGAACTTTACATCAATTTTAATTTCTGTTCATTATTGACCGGGAGATCAACATCTGCTGACATTTTACACGCAAGCTGGATTATTACAGACGCTACCAACTTTCAGCAAACTAACTGACATTTTTTAAAATTGATTCCGTGATTCAAATGACTAATAAAATGGCATTCAGATCAGCTCGGTTATTTTACTTTCAGGAAGTAAGCCTTGAAGGTAATATAATGGAAATGTATGAATGACAAGCTGGCAGTCAAATCCAAAGAGCTTAATACAGCCTGTTGACACAATATGTTAGTAAATGACAATATATTAAAGAAAAAGAAAGGGGGCAAGGAGACAGAGGGAGAGAGAGAAAGAGAGAGGGGAGAGAAAGTAAGAGAGGAGAGAGAGAGAGAGGGGAGAGAGAGATATGGGATATAGAGAGAGGAGGAGAGATAGAGACAGAGAGAGAGGGGAGAGAGAGGGGAATATATAGCATAGAGAGGAGAGAGAGAGAGGGAGAGAGAGAGTGAGAGAGAGAGAGAGAGAGCGAGAGCGAGAGAGAGAGAGAGAGAGAGAGGGGGCGTGTACGGGGGCTTACAGATAGAATTACAGATAGAAAAAACAGCTGAATTTTGAAATTGAGTTGTTTAAGTCACTTCTTCCCTGAGATGTCCAACAAACACAAACTGTATGCAATACTGAACATATTATTTGAAATGCACGTATCGTAGATTTGAAATGTAAAAGGTGACATGAAGAACACAGTTTATATGATACGAAACAAGACAAATGGGGTCGGAGGTGGGTGGGTAGGGGGCGCCTGAGGCCTATTGGTAGAGTCCACCTCTGACCGCGTGGGTTCGGGGCGAAGGACGTACTGTGAGAAGGATTTCCTGTTGACTTGCTGTGCCCGGGTGGTTCTACCCAGACATGTGTCAAGAGTCTTCCTCAACAAAAAAAGCTGGACATTGCTATAATGCTCATAAATGGTCTCTGCAATGTATTTCAAAACAAAAACAATCCATATGTTCAATAATAATTGCAAACACGTAGGGACCTCACCCTGATTTAACACTTTTGCAGTGCACGCTTAATTGCGCGATTTATCTAAAGCCCAATTTAAAAGTTCTTTGAATTACAATTCTATTAAATAAATGACATCCTTTAAGCTTTGAAGGTTATCTATTCACTTCACCTGAATTTGTTAGGTAATTCATGTCTTCGGTCTAGGTGAAATACATAATTCATTTACAGTGTCTTCTTCCAAAATACAGTACACGTTTGTTATAAACACAATACCATACCTCATTAAATCACCGAGATCAAGTGTTATGCGATTTCAATTGTACATTCCATACGATAGTGTTAATGTTGTTTTGTGTTATTTAAAGAGTTATTTTGCGAAATATCTCGAACACTAACATGTACATAAAATGAAAAAAAAAAAACAACGGAACTGGTTGAACAAGCGATACAGCGTCAGCTCTAGCTATGGGAGGCATTTGGTTCGATCCCGGACCGCGAAATACGAAAGGCATTAAATGGCATTGGTATAGCCCCCTTTCTAATTCTCAAGATAATATAAGGGTAGTTCCATGACTGGTTGACCCGGTGTCAAGATAATGTGACTGGGTGTGTTATCATGTCAGGTGTTCACGGTATGCTATACACAGTAAAGGCAACACTATATCTGATTCAAATAGACACCGTCTCCAGTAAACTGCAATTCTGTTGGTGGGACGATAAACACAATAAACAGAAAAATGAAAAACAAGCAAGGGAGAGAACAAAGAGAAACTAATAAACGCTTACATATACGAGTTGCCTCTCTTTAATTAAGCCGCGAAAGTTGTTTATCTAACTCTTAATTATTATACGTATAATTATTTTTCAATTGATATCTCTTGATCACTCAAATATTTTGGAAGAAAATGACGATCTCGACCACACGAATGTCCCGGGAAAAGTCGACTACACATAGAAACCTTGTGGTAATCTGTCCGTCAAAAATCTCAACATTAAAGCAAATAGTATTTGTATGCTAGTATAATAGACTTTTAAACTATCAGTTTCTTAATGTTTAAGCTTTATGGACGCTGTGTCGAGTGTGTGCATGTCCTTATTGTCCTTATATTTACATTTATATTTGCAATTGGAAGTTTTATGGCTCCCTTGCGTACGCTTAAGCAAATATAAGCATAGCAAGACTGGTCGGTCAGGTGTCAGGATAATGTCACACTGTGAGATATCATGCCAGGCGTTCAAGGCATGCTATATACATTGAAGGCAGCACTAAATCTGCAGTAAATTGGACACCGTCTCCAGATAACTGACATACTGTTGGTGGGACGATAAACCCAATAAACATACAAATTAAAAACAGCCAAGGGAAAGAACAATGAGAAACCTACAAAACTTAAATATACGAGTTGCCTCACTTTATTTAAACGCTTGATTGTATAAGACTGTTATGAAAGGGTTAAAGTATATGTTGATCTTTGGATGCCAGTCTCCAGTGACACTTACCCGATAACAGACACACAAAATAAGCAATTACATCTTCAAAATGTATGTCTTTTATCAACTTTAATTCAGTATAAATGTTTAATTTTGAAACAAACAACTTTAAGCTTAATAGCGGATGTATGTTCAATCATAATTAGTATTTGTCTTTTTTAAGGAAGTGGTGCAATTAGACAGTAACATAAAAATGGAGTTCTGCAGGATTTTAACAAACTGAGATTATGTAGGTCGTTCATTGACTCTTTTTTCACTAACTGCCTTTATTTTAGCATACTTGGTTCTTGATAATAATATATTTAGCAAATATAATAGTTTAATGACGTACAGCGACATCAAGACAATAAATATGATACAAACATGTATTAATTAGTGCTTAAAATTTCCGTAAAGCTATTTATTAATAAAAAAAAATAAAAGACTGAATTTAGTGCGAGCAGACAATTAGTCCAAGCCTCGGGTGATATTTAAAGAGTTTTCTGAAATGGTGATGTTTATGCAAAATTAAATTTGAAAAAGAAAATCCCCACCCCCACAAAACAATAACAACAACAAACATTCTAATCACGCAAGAAATGTACGTAACTTGTTCATACGAATAGCAACTGTACAGGAAACAAGACATGGCGACAGAGGGACAAGAAACCACGGGAAGTGAACAACGGACATTCCTATGACATAAACTAGATTGCGGTCCAATTAGTGCAGTCATGCCATTTGGATACCAGAACTAACAACTGATCTGCATAAAACTGTTTTATCCTTCTCTCGTTTATTTTGATGATTAATGTGGTACTTCTTTAGAAGAGTCATAAGAAACCGAATACTATCATATACATGTAATAGCAATCTAGCAATGCGCTCTTTGACATCTAAACATAGATATGTCACAAATATCGATTATACCTGATTCCGATTCTTAGAGTTACGACGCCATTCTATTGGCAATTTCAAAGACAATAACACAATAAGGACCGGTGTTCTCGGCGAACAGGATAAATGTTCAAAAGTGTATGTCTTTGGTGTCAAATAAAAAAGGCGCTTCAAAATGGATTGACATTTGAGGAAACCGACGTTGGAAGGACCCGACTGGTTTCCCAAAATATTCTCCACAGTCTAATTATAAGTATATGCGTCGTCTACAAACAGGGCATTGCTCATAATCATAGAGTGAACAGTTTTTAGAGTATCTTAATTAATTATTTAATGCACTGTGTTTCATTATCGTTAACTGTCAACTTTTAGTAAACGTAGGTTTAAGCCATTAAGAATGCATGTGTCTCTAAAGTTTATCAATTCCAGAGGAGGAAATAAAACACAATGTATCCATGTATAGTATTATAAGTATTATTATTTAATACATGCTTAAGGTATTCATAAAGTACAATTCAAACAAAAAAAACGAAAGCTGATAGCAGATCTGGTAGCGATATTGCTCCACGAACGTGCTAATATAACACTGTGAATATGGAAACTTACATTATATTCCTTTTTTATAAACCATGTCAATACAAGGTCATTAAGTAAACACTGAGAAATCAGTGCGTATTAACGATTAAGTTACCATGTTTAGTAACCTAATTGGTAGCTCTGTTTTATCCGAACAATCTGTACTCATCGTAGATATGTTTTAAAGTTACACATATTTGGTGATTTTCTTCCCTTATATGAATAGAAAATGTTTTTACTCCGTTAAAATATTTGCACAACATAATGTCCATACTGTTCTTAAATAATACAGCCTAACGCCGTAAGAGATGGAACTATTGACATATTATTCTATCATTATTTTGTTTATAGTTAGATAAACATGTGTACGTTTTACAATTACATACATAATTTCAGCTCGTGTTATTTTATTAAATCAGTAAACAATGATATAAATAGAACCATTGAACAAATATTGACTTATTTATCAAATCCATCAAAACTTTTTTCCTTGAATCGAACGCGTTATTGCAAATACGATCCCTCCAACAGAAATCCCAGTGTCGAGATCTCAGACTAATTATAGTGTAAACATGTAACATTACGCACTATTACGATTACGAGGTGAGTGATAAATTCATGTACATGAAGCCGTCAGGAAATAAATAAGATTAAGTAATGTTGTTAATAAATGTAGGATGGGAAGGATTGTAAGCCCATATGACGTACATGTAACAGTAGAACATTGAAATACAAGTTTTGTTTGTTTAAAATGTGAACTAAATATATGCCATTTCAAAGAAGAGTGCTTTTTCGTCGCAACAATCAATAATTATCATTATAATAATCCAGTTCGTATAGAAAAACATGCAAACGAAAAAAAAAAAAATCAGTGTAGAACCGCCAGCGCAGCGGAGGTAATCAGGAAACCCTTTCTTTAGTTTAGTTCTATGCCCAGAAAAAGATTCGATTCCACAAGTTAAGAGGCTAAGCGGGGCTTTAAGAACATGATAACCCTTGATAAGAAAACAACGATCATGATGATGACGCTGTTGCAGTTGCTTCTGCGATTGCTGCTGCTGCTGCTGTAAATGATGTTGCGGATGATAATGCTGACGATGCTTACATTTAGTGATCCAAATAATGACCGTAGTACTGATTTTAACGTTGCTGCTGCTGATGATGATGATGATGATGGCAACGTTGATGATGAAGATGAATAAGCATGATATATATATATATATATATATATATATATATATATATATATATATATATATATATATATATATATATATATATATATATATATATATATATATATATATATATATATATAAAGAATATGAATAACATAAACCAATTTCTTAAAAGAAATAAATTATCTGTTGAACTAAGATGCAGAAATACTGGAAATACAGTTTACCAGCCATACTCGATAAAGGATTCAGTGTCAGCACGATTGCGCAGAACTTGAACAACGACATGATTAGATCATTATTCAGATCATTTTTTTAGACGGTGGCTTAAATACAAATGTAGACCGAGCATCATGTTTAACTATAAAGTGCAATGTCTTTATGTGGCGATGTAGCATTCAAACTATTGAATGACAGATATCTGCTCATACAAAAAAACAACTTTTGAATGACAAATGACATTTACTCTGTCCACGGGCATATGTATTCTCTGGATATAAAAGCAACTTTAATTCAAATAGAATCACCTATTGTTGGTCATTGAAAAATACTCCCGGGCTTTAGTAAAGATGCCTGTCAAGTTAGTTTTTTTCGACTTATACATTTTTGAATGCGCATGTAAATTATTTATATCACCATAGCATGATTGTTGTGTAAGAGAAGAGCCACATACATAATTTAAATAAATCACTTTAATTGTGCAAGTATTACATTAAATATGTTTATGCGTTAGATTTACTACAAGTACATGAGTGTTTCAGCATGCATTTAATGATTGAAGAGGAACTCCAAATTCCTCACTGATTTTACAATCTCGTTTATTTCATAGTGTCTGAATTTTAAATCTGCATTAATGTATTCGTCTCATTGTTACAACAAACATGTTTTAGTAAACACAAAGATAAAAAAAGTTTACACTGTGTATTTGTGAAATAATTTTTATTACATCACAGAATTGAAACGGAATAGACAAGTGGTCGGTCGCACGACTCCGAATCATGGGGTCCATGGTTCGAACACCGGTCAGGTCGGTGATAATTTCCTTGAGAAAGAAATTTATCTCAAACTATTCCACTCCAACCAGTACTATAAATGTGTACCTGTGATGTTTATTCGGCTCAGTAATATGATTTCCCAACGCCAGTTGTCAGCTGCTATAGTACAGGATTAACGAATACACCCAAATGACTATGCTGATAAGAACATTTCGCAATGAAATGCATGTTTTTAACGTTTTAATTGAATCTTTATTACTCGGACATATGTAACGGTATTTTCCGTTTTGAAATATTTTTCAGTATCAAAATCGGTATACTTTTATGTCTGCAAGTTAAAAGCTCAGCATTGTAAAATTGTGAGTATTTGTATGTGACATAGAAAACAAAGATCTGTGTGACAAATTCGGAAATGTATGGAATGTCATGTTACTTACCTCCGTAATGTGTTTATCTTACTCTTCATTAATATATTGGTATGTCGCGGCCTGGAATCGAACTCGGGGCCTCAAGAAAATGGAGCAGACGCTCTACCGATTGCGCTACCAGATCCGGCATTATACTTACTTTTTAACAATACTCATGCAGTGCCTTGGACGGGCGTTTTAAGTCGCCGACTTGTAACGCCTCAATCCTTTCCCGTTTGGGTTCGACTCCTATTCTGGTCTAGACAATTCATATGGAAAGAATTTTCATCTTACCGTCATTTGTTTATTCTTCCATAAATAATTTGTTGCACGTTGGAAATATGACCATACTTGTATCCGTGCGATCTGACATAAGTAACGAAACGACAATACGGCAATAGCACACAATATAATGGGCCATGGACAATAAAGTACCAAATTTCTGTATATATATAATATTTGAAATAGACCAGGGCTGGAAAAAAATTCTTTTTCATGACTAGTCCCGGACTAGTCCCGGACTAGTAACCAGGACAAAAATGACTTGTCCGAAAATGTGCATCATTTTCAATAAATGGACACTAATTTGTCATATATATAACTAACAAACAAGGTATAAACAAGATTTTGTTTTATTTTTGTCTGTAAAACAGCATATAATCTAACACGAAAGTAAAGATTAAATAAGTTACAACTGATTAAATAGCTCTTGCAATGTCCTGATTTTATAAAGAAACTACATTACGTGTACATTGTTTTTGTAACAATGTCAAATTTTAATCATCCTGACCCTGGCACGTAAATGTTGGGCCAATACACTTGTACACTTTATGTTACTCACTTATACAACTACTTTGTCTCCATAACATATTTACAGTATTTTGACATTACACCATGGTAAGGCATGAAAGTTTTGCTTTTTTAACAACTGAATCTGTCAATTGCAATTTGACAACTATCAAAGGCACATATGGTCTTTTCTTAAGAACGTAAAGGTAAATAACATTTTTTTTAATTTGTCTTGCTGTAAGTGCTTAACTTGTTGATAACAAACATTATTTTGCTTTCAAGTTTTGCTGACTTAATTTTCGTTGGAGTGTTAGGGCATTCTTCAAGTTGCCGTTTACTTCCGCCAGTTTGTGACTTTGATTGTTGATTTTCATTCAAAGTGTAATAGTTCGTGTTTCCAAATGTAAAATATTTCAAGAGTGACATGGCTGCATATTTTACTGCTGCGTTGTGCACAGACTTGACGATGGATTGAAATTAAAATCCTCTTTAATCTCGTACCAAGATATACCTTATTCCAACCTTAATTGGCATCGAGTATTGTTTAATTGGGCTATTGTATTCAGATATGACAATGAAAGTAAAGATCATCAAACTGAGACTTACCTGGCTCTAATCCCTTTACTCTTCGCGTGCCGAGTTTAAAAAGTTCGCCAATCAATTATCACTTATTACATGTATTTCAATATGCAATATTAATGCCGTTATTTGTCACCTACACATTGATTGGCCGATCATGTTAAGCGTTGACGTATCGCGCGTCATGATTGGCTGTTTTGGGATGCGTTTGAATTGTTTATGCGAAGCCATTACGTCGTGTTGATAAAATGCCCCAGGCGATAGCTTGATTGGTTGCAGCGCTAATTAGGCACCGCTGTGTATTTTCACTTGTCCGGCCGCCTATTTAATTACTAGCCCGGAACTAATTTAATGACCAATGGTCAGTAGCCCGAAACTACATGTTGACTAGTCCGGGACGTCGGGCTAGCGTATTTTTCCAGCCCTATATATATATATATATACATTGTTTAGATAGAGCCATTAGTTAAAATTTTAACACACAAAAGGTAAAACGGTGTCTAAATCAAGATCCTGTTAGAAAGTTGCATTAACTTACCAATACCTTTTAACTTTAAGCACATTACTGTGAGCAATTATAAGTACTTTTTCGAGGAAGAAACCATTTTTACATATCTACTCATATATACGCATATATTAGGATGCATTTACATTGCCATGCGACTTTTCAAAAGGAAATTTCGTTTATGAATCCTGCGATGCTCAAATGTGGTCAGGCACTTGAGTGCATGGCATAATGCACATGAGTGAAAAATGACAAATGGCAGCGTGCCTAACATTATGTTGAAGGGAAGAACACGATATTTTATAATCAAAATCAACGATCGGTTTCATTAGGTTTTGTTCCTACAATTTTAAACCATTTAGGAAAACGATTTATTTTATAGAAAAAGCGTACTTCTTCAGTCAAGGTTAGATGGCCTTTCGAATAGGAAGTGAGTTCCTATTGAAACAATACGAATATATGCTAAAGTCCTATAAGTATTACAGCTTTACTTCGTAAACGCAAATGACAAAGATAGTTATATATCAGCTAAATGTGATTGTGATAAATAGAGGCCCTGACACGAGTCATGTAATACAATCATTTGTTAAACTAGCTTAAGACAAGTAATACTAAGCGAGCCTATGGTGAGCTAACTACCATTTATCCTGGACGTGTTTTATAAATGTTTGTATTAAATAACAATGACTGTCAGATTATATTAAATTACACAATTTTGATCACCATCTTATGATTAACAACATTTTGACAACAATACTTGGTGAAATAGCGATATGAGACGATCTGCATTTATGCTGACGTTTATGACGTCATCAGCCAAAAAAAAAAAAACAGTGTAGAAAATATGTAATGGGTAAATTGAATGGAAACAAGGGGCTGGAAATGTCATGCGATAAAAACTAAGGCAAGAGTTTCATTAAACTAAGCAAACCTAACAGTATTATAGCAATCTTGTGGCAGAAGGGACGACGGGAATACTAAAGCCAGTTTACAGGACACTAACTACGCAAATTAGATGGTTTCCCAATAAATGCAGTGGAAACATGCCTTTTAGAAACAAATCAGCCCAATTGATGATCAACACTTAGATCTAATTTTATTTAAAATTAAAAATACTGACATAATTAAAACTTATACAATTCATGTTATATTTGAGTGTGAATCCAAGTATAATTTTTTTTAGAACAGCTACACAATACTCTAGACTGGCAAAGCCAGTCTCGTTTTGAAACAGACAAACGTCACCGGAGAAGTGCAAATATATAAAGTATCATGTTCATGTCTTGAGGAAATGGAAGTGCCAAAAGTTCCTTGAACATGGATATGGTAACACACGCCAAACTGCAAAAGAAACTTAAATGTGATCGTAGGTACGAATATATGATACGGACAGTTTAGGAGAAAGATAAAAAGAAACCAGAAACAAGTGGATACGGTATTTATGAGTACAAAAGTGACAGTATTTTGTTATAAAACCTGAACAGGTTAACGGCTAATGTAACGCATATCTTTTTTATTAACGATAGTAATACGAAAAATTGCTATGACAATTCTGTCATGTAATGGCGTTTCAAAGCTTGAACAGCATTATAAAGGCATATAGGACGTCGTCCAGTAACAATGAATACATCGTAGCGTATCATACAATTGTGATTTGATTAAATCTTAATACACATATTTGTAATAGGAGTTACTTTGATATTTATGCTATAAAGTTGCGATTGCTAAAATGTCGCGAACTAAATTGTTTTTACCCAAATATAAAGGGGCCACCTCAATAAGTTATATACATGTACTCGAATAGCAAAATACATTTGTAGAAAATGCGGCTTATGTGTGGAACACATGCTGTTTTATCTTCCCAACCGAGCTAAAATAACTTGTATTTTTTTATCAGAATGGCAAGTAGCATGTTTGTATTTTTACTGTTGCCATATATGTTTTTAAGTGCATAAGCAGAGAAATACAAATAAATGTTACATGAATATACAGAAAAGTAAACGAATAATACAATATGATTAATATGAGATACACTTCACATAAAACAAATTGACGATGGTTGGATTACGTCATGCATATACAGGATCAGGAATATGAATATATATATATATATATGAATCGTTGTCCTTTAAGAATAAATGTTTCTTAGAATAAAACTAAAGTAAATGTAATTAATTATATAGATACATATAATGTTGATAGTGCTAACAGTATTTATTTTTCGTTTTTTGTAATAATAGTTGCTCCCAGTTTTAAAGTTAGTTATAAATATGCAAATACATACATCTTCTTAGACACGTATAGCGACAAAAAATACCGTTATGCTCTACACGTTACAATAGATTGCAGTTTCACTGACGGATTCTTCTGTCGTCAAAAAGTGCTGAACAGCTTGATAACAGAACTGTATCTGTTCCTGAAACCAATTAAACAAAAAGACAATCAACAAAACCCTATATACACTGTAATTAAGAAACATGGTTAGTAGCAAGCATATGAAATACAACAACCTTAGAGCCAGCAGGTAAAATCAAAACCAACTTGACAATACATTCAAGCACATTTTAGACAAACTCAATCAAAAGTTACACTAAGGGTATTTTCGTCAATGTTCCCTTTTCGTTATAACATCAGATATTGCTTTAACTGTTAGAAAAAAGTAAATGACTTCATGCTAAAAGATTGAAATGCCAAACGTAATCATTTGCTGAAAGTAAATTGCATCAAAATACCCCCATTGGACAATTATTGTAAAAATAATTAGTACAAGTATAAAACACAGTTTATCAAGTTAAATATTTTCACCTTATTTGGTATAGCCAGCGGTCTTCTGGCTTTAACCTGTCTTAGTGTATTAACCACGCTGACCTCTCCTTCCATTTTCATCTTCTGGACCAGGTTAGACACAGCACAGAACAAGCCACTTCGCTCAGCTGCATTTCTGTAGACGCAGTGATAAATTGAACATTCTAACTCCATACAGTTATTACCTCAATAAACAAGGAAGAATTTTGCTGTGATAAACACACACGATATATCACGGCATAAATCCGGACTATTTTATTGAAATATAATAGAATTTCATTTTCCTTTCCCCACACATGTTCGTAATTTTAACCACGATGACATATTGTGAGTAAGATCTTTTCCGCCACATTACCTTCACCCGAAACTTGACCCTATCTTAGAATGTAATAGTTCTGTTATTTAGTTAATTTGACGTTACTTATAACATAAATATTACACTGTAATAAAAATAAATAAATAAATAAGTTATACATTTACGTCGGTTGCTGATATTCGTTATAGAAAAAAAATATCAGGACCTGGGTGTGGTGAAACAGAACAGCCAAACAGTGGAAATTACCTAAGAACCTTGCGTCAATTGTAATGAACAGTTGTGTTCCTTTTTGGTCAAATCTTATTGTAGAACGTGGTAAATGGAAATACATATTTATTATTTATTACATTTCAGTAACAGTTACTTTACATAACCACACATTATCTCAAGAATGATAACATATTGTCATATAAACATTTTGAGGAAATATGGCAAAGTCCAATGAGCATTGCAATATATACAAACGAATGAAAAAGGACAAGACAAAGTTAATCACATGCAAGCCTTATAGAAAAGTAAAAACAACTTTGTGATGAGTCATTAAATAAAATGGAGCAAACCTAACAGTTACCGCCATGGATTGTCCAGTAGGCAAAACCATTTTAACATTTAAAGACAAATAGAACAAAAAAGTAGACTTTACCAGCGGATTCTTATACAGATGTCGTTCATGTTTCATGTTTCTACCAAGAGAAAAACCCACCTTCGCTTATTAATATTATAGTATGATGTCTTATTAATATAATGGACGAAATACGAACCGACAATGTACCAGCACGCTTCCTCCACCAGATACTCTTTCAGCCATAGCGTCAACATCTTGGACGAGTTGCAAGAAGTTGGACACATCTGGGACAATGTTTCCCTGACACCAATGTAGACATTGGTAGTGGTACACCGTCTGTGTAGATCCTGACTGTGAAAAATGATACTTGTTTTACATGTTACAGTTTAAACATTAAAATTTGATAGTTATATAAACCAGTTTTTGAAAAAAATACCAAAGAAGTTATATTGACCCCAAAAAATTACTAAACTCATAACATAAAAAAATATATTGGTCCTTTACCATCTTCAGAAAAACAACAGTACAAAACATGCATAGTTATATTCGCAGTGGTCCGTTAATTCGATCGTTTTCTTTTATTAAGAGGTATTTTTTACTGCAACTGTCACTTAAAACTTAATATTGGTTGTTTCAATTACTTTATGACGTAATTTTTGACGTAATGTAATGAATTATTTAAAAAATATCCTTTGTTATTATTATTATTGATTTGGTGTAAATTTATTTGATATATTATGTAGTGTCGTAAAACCACTGGGCATTCATTCATTTCATCATTTATTTTATTAGTTTTGAGTAAATATAAACAATCCTTAATGATTAATTTACACATGTCAACTGTACCTTGTATGTTTGTACAGGGTTAAAGGTTGGCCTTCTACATATATGGGTTAATTAGCATAGAGGTGCATTAATATGTAATTTAAGCGTTGCAAATGACACACTGTCCAGTTAACTCGTCCCGGATATTGCAGGAGAGCAGATGGTAGTTTAACAATGTTAAACGATATCGACTTGTTACTATTTTGACAGAATAAGCAAACAATGCTAAGTCCAGTTATCTTAAGGAATATAATATGAAGGTATCTAAACAAGATCGATGATTAGTTTTATGGTAGTTACAGAAATAACATAAACTCCAATTCAACTGCTGAGATTCAAATAATCTAGTAACAAAATGAATACGCAATGTATGTACTGAGTGTGTGTGTGTCTCTCTCTCTCTCTCTCTCTCTCTCTCTCTCTCTCTCTCTCTCTCTCTGTGTGTGTGTGCGTGTGTGTGTTGATGTATGGGCTACATATAATGTACTGTAACACATAAATAGTTATTGTTTGCTTCATATATAGTTTGGCGGACTATGTTATTGATAGACTGTTCAAGAAGGCAGCAACGCTACCCGTGGTCACTATTACATTACTAACTTTCTAAACCTACAAATTTACATCAATATATGATTCTATCTGTTTATTTAGTATGTCTGTGCATTGCAACATGCCCATCGGGTTATGTTCCATGCATCATATTCTTGACGACGCTGACGGATCCGAAGATCGAATGTCCATTACCTTAGGACAACGGTGCAGTTTGCCCATGAAGGGTAAGTGCAAAGCAACAGTAAAAGTGTCTAAAATATCTCCCGAACGGGCGAACCGTAGATAAGCTTTGTTTAATAATAACATACCCAATAAGATCCACAGGATGCCCATTACGACGATCGAATGTGTGGCGACTTAGTCTACTTTATATCGCGTTTCAGAAGGAAGGAAAAGAGTTCACCATACAGACCTCAAAGGTTTAAGAAATATTCTTAGTATAACATCATTTCTTAGATTGAAAACAAATCTTATTTTGTTTTTGGCATGTAATTACAGATCGCTATATTTCCCTGAATGTATCTGCCACGTTTCCTTAAGAGATGCTTCATGGAAAGACAAAATTCAATAACTAAACATGGTAATGGGCCTGGGAATAAAGTTATGGATGAAAATATTAATAAACGCCATCATATACCATTGTAAATGCCTTTTACAAGTTCAAAACAAGAAACTGCATAAAAGATTCAGCAGTTATGCTAAGGCAATTTACACGAGAGATATTCAATGATTTACCATCAGGTTATGTTGAATTGTAAGCTTTCTCAATATATAACTGGAATGTTTGTCCAACTCTTGCGTTTTGACGTCAAAGTCTCTCGAAGGAACGGATAATGCCCCATTGTTTGTCCGGGAAAAGTATTCGCCAATAGTCTATAACAAAACAATTTGCAATCTGGAATCTGTACGATATGCATGTCATATACCAAAATTAGAAAACAAAACGTTACATTTTGTTCCAAAAGATTGTTCGATGCCTTTGAAAATAGAGACCGGACATGGTATTTAACATTGGAACTGTAAAACTGACAATAGAACAGCATTCTTTAGTGTTATAAAAGAAATGTCGAATGTACAGGCGTAAAATTTGCAACAGTAGGAGTCATCGAATTATCAGAAATATCACCTCATCCCTAAGACCAGGAGGATCCACGGAGACAATACAGGAGCAGGATTCCTGTATGATGAGAGTGAGGAAATCATTCACTGTGTTTGGAAGTGGCGTCTGGCAGACCAAGAAATGGTCCTTCACTATGTAGCTCTGAAATGAAAAAAACGGGGCATACTCGAGCCATTTGTTTGAACCAAAGCTTGTCAGAATCACAGCAAGTATCTAGTTTATTTATGAATTGTGTGTGTGTTTTGTGTATGCTTTTTAAAACACCTTGAGGCGACCATTTATGATCCTTATAGTAGCGTCCAGCGTTTTGGTGAGGGTGAACCCAGACACACGTCTGAGTAGAACTACCAGCGCACCGCAAGTCAGCTGGAAGAACTCATCACGCCCCGAACAGACTCGAACCCACGCGGTGAGAGGCTAAGCAGTCAAAGAAGAACTTGTGACTAATAAATCCACCCTTATGCACCTTATTGCCTTTGACGGTATTACAATTACATTGTGGTAGGCAGTCTTTCTTTTTTAACTAGAATTGCTTCAACAAAGAAACTTTATTCAGTCTGTACACACTAAGACACGAACACACTGAAGGACATGAACTGTGTATACATTAACTTTTTTGCAAAAGAGCATACAAACAACTGATTAGTCAGTCATTCAAACCAGGACGTGGTTAATTAAGTCGCCCTCAAACCATTTAAGTCCCCAGTCAGTCCTTTTGCCGATCGTTCCATGGTGTTACTGTTATTGAAAAGTGCTACTTTGCATTTGTATACATGGCGCTATACATGACCTTTTTATTACAATTGCTTATAAAACATAAATAGTATCAGAAGGTATGTAGGTAGGTAGATAGGTAGATAGGTAGGTAGGTAGGTAGGTAGGAAGGTAGATAGGCAGGCAGGCAGTCAGGCAGGTAGGTAGGTAGGCAGGTAGATAGGCAGGTAGGCAGATAGGTAGATGGATAGATGGATGGATGGATGAATAGATAGATGGATGGATAGATAGATAGATAGATAGATAGATAGATAGATAGATAGATAGATAGATAGATAGATAGATAGATAGATAGATATATAGATAGATAGATAGATAGATAGATAGATAGATAGATAGATAGATAGATAGAGAGATAGACACACACACACACAGATAATATACATAACGAGAGAGGGGCTGAGACTGAGAGAGAGAGAGAGAGGAATAGAGTTAGAGAGACAAATATAACCAAATGTATTACTTACGTTAATATAGACTGCGTTAATGTAGTTGCATTCGCCAAATCTTTTTCCAAGATGTAGATATGGTCTGTTGCGTAGACCTTAATACATATTAATTGATAGAAATGTATGAACGGGAAATTAAGAAAATGGCATAGGAGAATAACAACATTTAACATTTGATCTTAGCAATATACAAAAGAACAAGCAAGATGCATGTACAATTGTAACACATACTATAGGAGACCTTGCATCAAACGACACTTACATGCAAATATCGCTCAAACAACTTGCTAATAAGTTTAACTATTTAGGACCACTCCTTCTTTGATGTTGTATCTCCAATTAAAGATTTAATTTAGTTTTTGTTAACATGAATTATGGATTACTTTTCTTAGAGGAGTAATAGCACTTATTTCAAAAGTCATGGATGTCTTTGTAGCATATGAACTCAATACTTGTTTAAGATAGGGCATAAGTACTACTCTAAAAGTACGTCATCGATAAGATTTTCCTGCTTCAAACTTTACTGTGTACGTAAAACTATCTTGGAGAAAATTCAGCAAGGAAAGAGGGTGATGTTTTAGGTTGTACCTTTTTTAAACAAAATATAAACCCCACCTAGCGGCCAATTTTCCGTTTTTATACGAATGTGTAATGTAATGCCTCCATCTGTCATCCTCAAAAGCACAAGCCAGACATTCAAATTCACTATAGTATAGTCATTTAGATTAGCGAATTTCGAACAATAATTCTTGCAAATAAGGTCAAGTCATTTTACATTCCAATGTGTACTAGTAATATCCATGTAACCATAACATTCATTAAATGAATTATATCAATAGTCAGCGTAATTAGTTTTCACTCAAAGTTTTATTTCTGTGTCACATAATGGGGTCTACTTACTTCGGAATACACAAGAAAACACGAAGCCGGCTGTCACACATATATAAATTTGCTCATCAATATAAACAAATAAGAAACATATAATAACTCACCTGGAATATCAGAAGCCTCCCTGTTAAGCCCCTCATAACCTCTGTTAATTACTCGGGCCTCTTCTTCTCCCTCTCCTGGCTTTTCTGGCTTTGTAATTTGCTTAAAATAAAAAAAAATGTCAAGAAATGTCATGAAATAAAAAAACAAATAATTTCAAATGAAATGTTGTTATAACTATTTAAGAATTAAAGAACATGCCACTATAACAGTCAATATAGGCAAATTTATATCAGTTTCCGCAGAATTTAAATTGCCTCCAATTATAGTTGTACTTCATCGTGAAGATAACGGTCTATAGTAGTAAGTAAAACAAACTTATTTGCCAATTATACATATGTACGTACTTTTAAACTTCATGCCTGTTGTTTAATAGGAAAATAACGCCATCCTTCAAATACATGTAAACGTTTCACAAAGCCATGTACTTTCGCATCATTGCTATTCGTTTTACTTTCTTCGAATGTAACGTGATTTAAAATCAATGTTGGCATAGAAAGTTTGTCTATATATTAATTATTGATTACTTTCTTAATAGATCTGGATCGAGTTTTTCTTAAGCTAGTAGGTAGAAAATGCTTTGCTCGTTTGAGATAGTCCATGTAACATACGATTTTCCAACACGGCTAGATTAAAGAACATTTTGAGTTCGCTTTATCTAATAAGTAAGAAAAGATTATAACTGAGGCCATTGAATTGTAAATTATTTTTCCTGTACATGCGCTACTGGCAGAGTACGGAAAGAAAAAAGACCAATAAAGCGTTGCAAAAAAGGGTAGTGTTGTAAAATAATTTAACGCTGAAATTGTTACCACAATGTTATGTTGAAAAGCAGTAATTAATGGAATTGATTTATGCTTAAATAGATCATACCTTCACCAGTGTTTTCAGACGTTTCTCGTTTAAGGAATCCACGTATTGTTTGAACTTTATCTGCTTGATCCATTCACAGCGGTAAGTCAAGGCATGAACAAGGGTTCGGTGCAAGAACTCGTATTGTTGCTGAAAAAAGACGAAAATCGTCTACACGTGGTTTCTTCTCAAAAGCATTTAAAGGCTATTGACATATTTTCAGTTGTGTTCCACAAAGGACCGTTCTTTCAACTGATATGAAATTCATTCGGCAGCCTATAACCTATCTAACAGGACCAATGGGCAGTAACAACTTTACTTAAACTACATCCCGTGTCGGTTCGAATTTCAAGCCCTTGACCCAAAGCCAGTTGACATCAAACTCTCAAGAACTTTACAAAAACACATACAACTAAATAAATATGTAAAAATGAGTTCTGCAAATAATTATAGTTTTTGTTTTTAAGCAAGGAAAACACACACTTTTATAAAAAGTCAGTTTGTTTTGTTTTGTTTTCATAAAATATGCCAATGAACGACGAGTCATTATAAAAAAGAAATGTATAAATAAAGGTTTAATAGCAAGCGTGTATCGTTAATTTTTTAGCATTTATAATATAACTGCGTAAACAAATACCACCCATAAACTGGGTTATTAATAGTATTATATTATGATAGGACTCTCCTAACAATGTCAAAACAAGTCGACGTAATTTAATTTTGATAAATGGTAATTTCTTTTGTCGAATTTTCTTACCCACGTCTGTACCATGGATGTTCTCTGTTCCCTCATCTTAGTCACCCACTCAAAGATGTCCAGAGATTTCTGGGCCTTGCCCTGGTGGATCAGAATGTCCAGGGCGATGTACGTCCCAGTGCGACCGATACCAGCACTTTATAAAAATGAAATACAAGAGTAATATGCAACACATGCAAAACGAAATTGAAAGGAGGTCAAGTGAGGAGTGGGATTGGGATTTGCCGGCATTTTGCCGATACTGTGAAGCGACATTTTATCATTATAGCACAGGGACACTTATGAGGTGCCCAGGGACTGAACCCGTCCAGTCCATTATACTGACACCGACGAGTCAGGCGTAATTCTGTCAACTTAGCCCCGATTGTTAGGAGGGAAGTCACTTCTACCAACTTTTAAGTCTTTGGTATGACCCGGCCGGGATTTGACCCCACGACCTCCCGATCCGGAAGCCGACGCTCTACCAAGTGAGAAGTGATTTGCTTACTGTGTAACTTTTTATAGAATAAAACACATGTGTATGTTATATCTTTTGCTCTATTATTTCGAAGGGGAACAGTGCCAAACAGTGAAATAACATTACCTGCAGTGCACAATGATCGGGCCGCCAAGCAAAGACTCAGTTGCCTTGACCTTTCGTCTGAATTCTAGCAGACTTGTTACGTCATCTGGTACTCGTTTGTCAGGCCAAGCTGTATAATGGAGCTGATGCAGGGTCCTCTGTTCTCGGTCCTGGTTTCGAAAGAATAAACACATATTTTATTATTGTTGGTATTGTAGTGTGTTACTGCCTATAAAATATAAAGAAACGGGGGTTTAGGCAATAAAAATATTTGGCATTTCACTCTCATTAAGTAAATTGCTAACATCCGTTAAATTGTCTTCGCCAAAATATAATAATAACAATAATAATAATATTAATAATAATGATAATAATAATAATAATAATAATACTACTACTAATAATAATAATAATAATAATAATAATAATAATAATAATAATAATATTCATAACAAACGTATTCATCATCATCATCATAAACAAATAATAATTATTATGCTGTATCATTTGTGTACCATGGACAACGTCATCTTCCTGACCAAAAATTCCGCGTAGAAATCTTCTGAATGTGACGTCACCGTAACATCGCCATAACATAATGAGAGTCCTACGTCTGGCCAATACTGCTCACATTTCATTGACTGTAGTAAAATCAAAAAAGATTTATTTTTAATAATATGCATATGTATTGGACTTTTGCATTTATTTTTAAAGTAAAAATACACATTACATGCATTACGTGTTGCTTTTCGTTTTGAGACACATCGCAGCTACTAATTATGATAATACAGAGACGTCGTGTTGTTTTGGTGGAGGAAGACCACAGAAAAAACGTCTGGTTTGTACCACGGGCACTCCGAATGTTAGCTGAAAGTCCTTCCCATATAAAGTCCTTCGCCTTGAACGGGACTCGAACCCGCGCGGTGGGAGACTTAGCAGTCAGTGGAATTACAAATCACCGACTCTACTACTACGCCACGGGCATCCCTTACTACGTGTTTTCCAAAATATTGCATTATTTCTATTAACTGCCATGAATTCATAAAGTATATCATAATTAAGTTATGTAAGTTGACATGATGAACACAATTTAACAACTGAAAAATGCTCGTTATCCTTCAATATAAAGTAATGGCATTAAGGAAGAACCATATACTCTGTATCATGACAAAATGTCGATGCTATAATTGCTGTATTTTCTAATGACTTTTTAAGCTGTAAAGCCATAGTACCTGTCCTTCCATGAGATTGGTAACCATTACGATGATGTCGGAATTTTCCTGCCAGACCATTCTCCAAAATGTTTGGAAATCCTCCATCGCCTTTCGTGTAGGACCTGTTGGGGCAAATGAGTTACGTTTATATTCATACATAACATACAACATAAAGACTATAAGTGATTCTATTAAAATGTTGTATTCAACTAGTATATATCCTTCGTCTATGGATTTAATGCTTCATTTTTTACAATTTACATAACAAGAGACACACGTGAATACATTTCCAACTTTTTCTACTGTTGACTGGCCTTCAATTGGAAATGATAAGTATGAATGACAAACCATCACACATTTTCATTATCACCTTGATCATTGTTCAATTATTGAATCTTAATTTACTAAAACAAATTTTATTTAGAACAAATCTCTGAAGACTCATTTAATAAAAAGAGGAAGCCCAACAGTTACAGCCTAGGAATGGTCAGTTGGCAAACAAGAACCGACTTGGGTGCGTTACGTACCGCCTTATAGATAATTTCGATAATGTTAATTTAATGACACATACGAGTACTAAATCGATTCATTATCCTTAATTAATTTCAATATTTAACATTTTTCGATAGTTAAATACAAACCAAGCGATGCTATATATTCCCTTTTCGTCTTAAAACCCTGTGAAAAAAAGAAAATCAAATCATAATAAATGATGTGTGAAAAAAAAACAAAAAAAAAACAAAAAAAAAAAACAGACGTCAAATTTCTGCAATGTTTTAAAATCTCAAAGATATTTAAAATGTGGTAAATTATGAGATATTATTGTTTTTTACTATTTGCGACCTAAACTGCTTAAAAAGATCATATGTTAACAAACTCAAAGCCATATGTCATTAATACATATTTTCGAAAGTAAAAGAAATAACTTCCAACTGAAAGGGCAAACTATTACATTATATTATACAAGGACAAGCATGTACCTTATGTCTAGAATGATATACAAAACCACGTATATTTAGTGCAAGTTTGATCTGTTCATTTTGATTGTTTTCGAATATGCTATTGTCATTTTGAGCGAACTGTTAAACCCTATCTTACAGAAAAAGGAAGAACCTGAGATACTCTTAAGGAAACCCATGCTTTATAGGTTAATAATGTGCCAATAATATAATATTCTATAATGGAAAAACGTTCTAATAAGTCAATATACGTCCAATTGTCTAGTGCTTGGATGATAAGATGATATACTGGACGCATCAGTTAACATCTACAGGGTTCCAAATACGGAAGTCCTCGGGTTCCCTTAATGTTCGAGCCATACGAAAGTTGCTGATATGGTTGCGGTACGGACCTCTGCTAACGCTCAAGCATATATAACAATAGTTCCACGAGTGGTTGGACCGGTATCGGGATAACTTAACTGGGTGAAGAATCATTCCAGGTGTTCACGGCATGGTATATACAGTGAAGGCTGCACTATGTCTCCTTCAAGTGGACACCGTCTCCAAATATGTGAAATACTGTTGGTTGGAATAAACAATAACATCTACCACAGCACACTTACGTCAATATAGCAAGCGTTGATAAAATCTGCACCAGGTGGATTGAGTTTAACTCTGTGCTCGTCATCTGTATGATATATTGTCAATGACTGGTAAATGTCACATTAAAGATGATTTTTATAAGAATTGTTCTGAATGATTTGTCAATATCAAAATACAATTCCACTGGACAGTATTTTTGCAGAAAAAAACATTAAATGTAACTTTAAGTTTAACTTTAATTAACTTTCAGAGTTATAAACTGACTAAAAGATTGTTCTTTTATTCAATTAACAAAGTACTTAAGACATTGTCACACAGGTGTTTCATGAAAACTGTGAAAAAGCCGTAACCACGTTCAATGCTTCATGAACTAAGCACGAGTATATTCATTATGTATTAAGACGAGATAAAGCTATTAGAGCGACCAGAGCTAGCTTGTTGCTAAGATCTAAGATCATATCGACAGGTGAAGAATGCTTTTGTTTCAGAACAGTACGTTGAATATCAGATGTAGTATAGGGACGTTGTAAACAAGTGGCTAGAACACTGGCATTGCATTGCCTTGTGATATTGGTAAAATTGAGTCAAACTATTTCTGTATTACGAAACGTATCAATTGATCAGAAGTTACGTGTATTTAGTGATTTCATATTTCATGCTGTAACTGACATTGAGCGACTTCCTTTTTGGTAAACAATTGTACCAGAACTGAAAAATATATAATTTCAATATTAAGGAAAAAAAAACATTGTTATGTATTGAAATAAATAAATATTGTATATGTCCTCTATGAATAATATTTCACAGTAATATTGTCCACATTACATCACATATGAAAGATAGGGTGATATATGTGCCAGTCCGAGACTCAAACCCGCGACCGTTCGCTTAAAGTGTGGATGCACTACCAACTGAGTTAATCGGACCGCTTACAAATATCACCCAGCTATACACATCACTGACAATTGTCACCGAATTTCCATAAACCTATGCTCTATATGCAAATTAAAAGGACTACTATGTACTTGTTGCGTAACGTCAGACTGTTATTTACGTTGGTCGCCACTGTATCGTAGCGAGGAAAGTATGGTAGCCAGTACGGTACTCAAGCACACGACACTCTCTACCGACGGAACTGACCGGACAGCTTGCACATTATTTCCCTGTTGCCCAGTTACACAGTACGGGACTCGAACAAGGGACTCTCTACCCACGGAGCTAACCAGACCGCTTACATAATATGTCCCTATTACCCAGTTACACTAGGTACTAGTGCTATTTCAAGGTAACATAAAGGTCCATGAGACCTCGTGTATAATTTGTGATTGGAACATTGTAATATTGTCTTACTGTTAGTTGCATGTGTATTTAACACATAAGTATTTTTTTTTGCAAAAGAAAGTTGCATTTCCGCTGGTGATAGGTGGATATTGTAGGCAGTTGGTGGACGCAAAAGACATTTGAAATGAGATGGCAAACTTACTCTATGAACGTCGCAAGCCAACATATTTCTACAAGTACCATTAATGAATGTTCTGTGTTTGACATAAAGTAAACAGTTCAGCGAAACAGAACTTAACTTCAATATGACAGATATTGACGCTTTCTTATTTTGTTGATAAAAACGTACGTTGTGCTTTAGAAAGTTTTATAACTTCAACTATAAACTGTAAATTTGTCCTGTTCACGTACATCAGTGTTTGTTCTCGTTTATTTATATTCCTGTAAAGTTTGCACAAATACTTACAAGGGTATATGCCGTAATATCTGTTTTTAATGATATTCTCCTCTATTTTTGCATCGTCACACGGTTTGATAAGGCCTCGGGGTAGTTTCTGGCAAATAAAGTTATACAAGGTATATGGATTTTTGATTTAAAAATAGTAATATTATGACCTGTGTTGCTAAACCATTCTTTTTAAATAACTGGGTCGCTCAAAAGAATAAATAGTGTTACACAACAGTGCGGTGTGAAAAAAAAGATGCTTGGAAAAAAATATATGGTCACTTAAGTGTTGGGAAACCTTATGTGATGCAACGGTTAAAATAAATACACTTAGATATTTAAAGCCAGCAACCCATTAAAGCTACAAACTATTCACTTGGAAATGTACCCTATGCGTATATGGTAATCATAAATAATACTTGAGTTGTCTTGAATGGAAGTAAACATTGAACAAAATAAGTAAAAACTATTATGTTAGCTCAATTTGTTTTACGACGAATAACATATTTGATCACACTTTTACCTTTGGCTTCCAAGTAAAGACCTCAGGGCTATGCATTTTCCAATGTGTGTATATGTTGCAATGCTTATAGGACTGCCATAATTCCCTGTTAATATTTGTGTATGGTTCTATGCGTCATACAGTTTAACTGCCACCGGGGCGCTCTAACTATAAATGAAAGTACAACTGAATAGCTGGTTAATCCAGTAACGAGCATTGCAATATAATAACGTTTCTAGAACTTTACTTGAATGTTGTTTTCTCATGGACCCACTCTATTACAGCCAGTTATATTTAGAAGTCTCATTGATATTTCCCATTACACGTTTCAAACGATTTAAAGAGAGAAGTGTTTAAACGATCATACATTCTTCGCAACCGCAAATATTTACAGGTGTTTCTGGTTCTAGAGTTATCGCAAACACAAAACCTTGCAACAGAATATTCAATAAGCAGTCAATTAAAATGAATGCATCTACGAAGCAAATAATAACTGATGATAATAAAAAAGCTCACCAGAAATTCTTGCTGGTAGAAGTCTTCCACGTGAGTGTCAACAAATTTGGCCAGTTCTCTCACTGGAAGTTTACCGCAAGGTTTCTTTTTGTCGCCAACAGTTCCCGTAAAGTACAAGGGGTCGAACTCGTCATTCTCTTCTAACACGTCTAAATAAAGATGAAGCGTTAGTTTGTATGAATGTATTTCTTTATCTGTGTTGTTCTATTTATTGACATTTGTATTAAGCTTAAAAGGTGTTAGTAGTTTTCTTTTAATAATCATGCACAACACAGATTAGAACAAATCAAAGATAATGTTTATTATAATAACATTACCTGTCTTAATCAGATTGTACTCTTCCAGATTTATGATGTTAAAGTTTCCCTTGAAAGTCGACACTGATCTAAAAAAAACATCAAAACGAAAGTGAAACTTTACATTCTAAAATATGTTTAACTGAATTCATTCTTTTTATATCAGTCAAAAATGAGACAAAGCTGTCAGAGTAAGTGTAAATATAAGAGTCGGTTCATGCCTTCTTATTTGCAATAACGCTTTCGTTATTTCATCATTATAAAACAATACAAACTAGTATTTATTAGTTTGTCATTTGCTATGATCATGAGCGCATACACATTAGCATCGCAAACTGTAAGAAAAAGTGTAAACAGACTTTTAAAGACACACTATTTACTTATAATTGAAAGTATACATTAATTGATTTAAATCCTTTTTGAAAGATATTTACTCATTGACTAAAACTAACCTTCGACGGAACAGAACAACAACAAACACGACGACAATGATGATCAACAGCCCTGCAGAGACAGATCCTCCGACCGCAGGTGCCACGACATTCTTTGTGTTCCCGGGTAGTACACGCTCTTCCTCATTAGCCATCGTCGTTGGTTTAGGAGTGTCGCAAATAGGTCCCATGTATCCGGTTATACAGCCATCATTGCAGTAACCAGTAGTCATGTTGCATGTCCGTATCAAACAATTTTGTGAACAATTCAATTTGCAGGAAGCACCGTAAAATCCATCATGACAAGTTGAACAGGTGCCACTTGTTTGTAAACATTTATCACATTTTTTTTCACACATTAATTCACATTCGCTGCCATGGAATCCACTTTTGCAGGACCAACACTGACCTGTAGTTTTATGACATCCTGTAGTAGGTGAACAATTATTCGGACAAGTTTTATTGCATATATCACCATATGACCCGTTCTTACACGTAAAGCATATACCATCTTTTCGATTACAATTATCCGATGTGCAATTTGCACTGCACTGTAAGTCACATTCAATACCATAGTTACCTGGCATGCATTTGTCACACAGGTTTTCTCTTGATGAGCTGAAATTCTGCTTACAACCAAACGTACATTGGTTTGAAGTAGGATTACAGTTTAGTTTAGGATTGATTGGCGCTCCATTGGAGCAGCCGTTTGAACAAAAACAAGTGTCAGACGAATTACAATCATAACATATTGGGTTACACACTTGACAAACTTCGCCATTAAAATAAGATCCGATATTGCAGGATATGCACTGCTTTGATTCTGTCAGGAAAAAACCATCCAGGCACGATATACATTTTGAAGCGTTTAACTCACATGTCTTACACTTCCATGGACAAGCCTGACATTGGTACAGGGACGCTGTAGAGTAATATCCATCCTTACACAGGGTGCAGTTGGACACACCACCACCTTGTTGAGCATCAACACAGCTGATACACTTTTCTGGGCATTTGTTGTAACATTTCGCGCCGTGGTATCCATCTACACAGTTCCCACCACAGTTGCCAGATCCGTCAGTTGGGCAGGTTTTACAACAAGGGCATGTAGACATGTTTAGGCATTCTGGGGCTATTGTACTCTTGTTTTGAGAATTAACCACAGCTGAAAAGAAACAAACTGACTATGAGAAATAGGTTAACATGCCGTAGTATGAACATGGTAGCAGATGAAGTCGGAAAATTTAATGTTGAAACAGTAGTTTAAGGATAAGAAATGAAATTAAGAAAGAAAGAGGAGTAAAGGAGTGGAAAGTCGGAGGCAAGAAAGTGGGACGAAAGGGAGTAAAAGATAACCCAGCACCGGCCGAGGGGTTAGCCGATTGGGGATACAGGACCAGCACCCCTCCCGTCTACCCCACAACTTAGGGCCAAAGTGGTGTGTTGGTCAGGGTCGATTTATATGTCAATATCCTGACAAGCCAACAAAGACATCAACTACCAGAATCCCCTCGTCGTAAAAATACAGGGTCGCCACCCACGGCAAACAGGTGGGCTACCTTTGGAGGGTTCTTGCCCCGCTACCAGCCGGAGAATTTAAAGGCCCCTACCGGCATGGCCGTAATTGTATTTAGTATACGTTGTTTAAAATATAGCGTAAGTTTTATTACTAAATATAATAATGTATCCATGAAAAAAATAACTGAGCCATATGAAGAGATCAATTTATAAACCTAAATGCAGAGTCCGAATTTAATCACGCATACTAGTGACGTGCGAAAGGTCCATATACAGGACATATGAGTAAGTGCACTTTTATCTAATTCAACAGCTCTTGCAAAATAACCTTTTTTAAATCCATAATGAATGGACATGGTAGCGCAATAGAAAGTGCGTCGGCTCCATGTACGAGAGGCCCGACTTCGATCCTTGACCACGACAAACCAACGTCGTTAAAGTGGTAGTGGTTTAGCTCAATTGCTAAGCAAATATAAGGGTAGATCCAAGTCTGGTTGGTCCGGTGTCGGGATAATGTGACTGGGTGTCGTATCGTGTCATGTGTTCACTGCATGCTAAACACAGTGAAGGCAGCACTATATTTGTTTCAACTGGACACCGTCCCCAGGTAACTTAAATACTGTTAGTGGGACGATAAACCCAACAGACATATAAAATCCGCTTCTCCCCCTTGCTACTCCTCCTCTTCCTCATCATTATTATCATCGTCCGTATTATAATTGTCATCATCTTGATAATTAGTTTTATTATCAAGAACATTGTATTACTTACTGTCCTGGTAACAGCACAAACACATTACTGCTCCGAGAATGATCTACAAAAGAAACAGGCACATTTCATTACATATTTACTACTCCAACGGATCTATTATATTTACCGTTAACATAAACTGCATATAATACTACTGTAGCATACAAGAACGTGCTAATACAACACTGTGAATATGGAAAAAATATATTCCTGTTTTATAAACCATGTCAATTAGGTCATTAAGTAAACACTGAGATATCGGTGCGTATTAACGATTAAGTTACCATGTTTTGTAACATAATTGGTAGCTCAGTTTTATCTGAAAAATCTGTATCGATGGATGTATGTTTAAAGTGTATATGTAGGCACGTCTGTGTATACAGTTAACCCTAAGCTGTAGCCCGTTTTCTTGTATTCACTGAAATCTTAGATATGTTCTAAAGTTCTAAATATTTCGTGATTTTTACTGTTATACATAAATAGATTTCTAAATTCTCACTATTTGGTGAATTTTTTCTCCTGTATATAAATAGAAATGTTTCTACTCCGTTAAAATATTTGCACAACTTTATGTCCATACTGTTCTTAAATAATACAGCTTAACGCCGTATTAGATAGAACTATTGACATTATTTTATCATTCTTTTGTTTAGAGTTAGGTATTTTCGTTTTACACTTATATACAGAATTCACACATGTTTTATTTTATAAAATCAGTAAACAATGACTAATATAATTGCACTATTATATATTGTAATGTATAATAATAGAAAAAAAGAACAAATCTTGCCTTATTTATCAAATCCATCAGAACTTTCTTCCTTATCCTGATTGCGTTATTGCAAATACGCTCCCAAAAACAAATATCTTCTTGTCGAGATTTCAGACTAATTATAATCTGAACAGGTACGATTATGCACGACTCTCTACCTTATAGATATTCAGCTTGTTTGCACAATAGTCCTTTTACCGAGCCATTGAAAACCGCTACATTTACAGGCTGTTATTAGAGACGATGAATAAATAGATAAGACCAGGAAGTCCTGTTAACTCAGCGCGGCATAGCTCTCCCGGTGAATTTTTAGCGGTCATGCTTCGACGCCCTATAAAATACACGTTTGACAATGAAATACAGCATAAAGTATGATAAAACAATATATACGAGCAAAAAACTGCATAGCATTCCACCTACTTCTGCTGGAAGCCTGTGTTTTCTGTCCAAATAACGAAGATCGTGCGGTAACGGTAACTTATGCGTCCACTGAGTATTTTTGTGACTAGATGTACTTGAACTCCTTATAATTGATAAAACGTAAACGAAAGACGGGTCAAAACGCAAATGCTAAATGCGCAGGTAATTCTACATAACAGAGTCCAATAAACTAGAACTGGACCTGGACAGGTGTGCCTTAGTCTCATACAAGTTCCACATGTTAGCGGTGAGAGGTAGTATGTACATGAAGTCTTTAGCAAATAAATAAGATTAAGGTAATGTTGTTACCAAATCTAGGATGGACTGGATTGTAACCCCTTATCAGGTACATGTAACAGTCGAACGGTCTTAACATTGCTATATAAGTTTTATTTGTTTAAAACGTGAACTAAATACATGGCATTTTAAAATAGATTGCTTCTTTCATCGTAACAATCAATTAAGGACATAACAGTGAGGTCCAGTTGGTAGAGAAAGACATGCAAACGAAAAAACAAATCAGGCTAGAACAACCGGCGCAATGTAGATAAGCCCGAAACCCTTCCAACATTTAGTTCTATGTCCAGAAAAAGATTCGAATCCGCAAGGCTAGAGGTTAATCGGGGCATTCAAGAGATAATAACCTATGATAAGGAAACAAAGGCCATGACGATGATAACGCCGTTGCAGTTGCTCCTGCGATTATTGCTGCAGATGCTGCTGCAAATGATGTTGCTGATAATAATGATGACGATGCTTACATTTAGTGGTCCTAATAATAATCGTAGTAATGATTTCAACGTTGATATTGATGATGATGATGATGATGATGATGATGATGATGATGATGATGATGATAAGGAGGAGGAGGGGGAGGAGAAGGGGGATGATGATGATGATGATGATGATGATGATGATGATGATGATGATGATGATGATATTGATGATGATTATAATAATTGTGATGACGATGATAATAATGCTGCAGTTGCTGCTGCTGATGCTGATTATGAAGACGATGATGATGAAGATGGATAATTATGACAGATATGAAGAATATGAATAATATAAACCAAGTTCTTTAAAAGAAATAGAGTGTCTGTTGAACTAAGATGCAGAAGTACAGTTTACCAGCCATACGCTATAACGGACTTAATGTCCGCACTATTTCACATAACATGGAAAGCGACAAGATCAATTTACAGACAATGGCATAAAATATGGAAGGGGATAACCGCCATTATTCTTATAACTATTTCTAACTTTCAATACTCGGCATTGTCACTTCAGATGTCAATTTGTATATTGCAACACAGCGCATGCTAAATACCGCTATCTAATTATGTCAAAACTTTTATATATCACATGAAAATGTTCCCATTTCAACATAACATTTGAACAACTTCACATTTCCCGCATATACAATTTACAAGTTGCAAATCGCGGGGCGGAAATCACGATAAAATTTCACATTTCTAGGATCTAATTTACACGTTACTAATCTAGAGGCGCACCAGTTCAACATTAGGACGCATTACGACGCAAGGGGGCGCTTCTAACACGGGAATGTCCATCTATAAATAGAATGTACCGCTTGAACTTGTCCGCGTTCGAGTAAACTTTCAATTTGTAATTTTCTTACCGACAGAATCCTACACATGTATGATTTATTGTGCTATACAATTTTAGGGATATTATTCTGTGCTTAACTGCTCATCATGATATGACTACGTATATATAAGCCTATATTTGTGATTATAGAAGATCAAGTGATAATTCAGTGTTATCGGCACATTAAGAAAAATGCGTGATGCATGCATTTATAATCAATCGTGACATGCATTGTAGACATGCACCAATAAAAGTACACGTCTCTACCTTTTCCTCAAACTGTATGAATCGGTTCAAATGTTGTTCGTATATTTTTATCTCTCAGGTCTGACAGCCCTTACACCCTTTCAACCTCTATGGGTCACCCACTATGAATTAACTGCAAATATCCTGATTTAGCCGAAGTGATCCGAGCTGACAAATTCCTTTAGCGGTACACAGTATTAAGTTCGAACCCAAGACCTCCTCCGTAATCAGGTGCTCTACCACCTGGCCTACCTGGGCAGAGAGCCTTTAACCTTCCTTATTTTTGGCCAGGTATCAACTGGACAGAACCACCAGTACCTAGCACGTTCCTGATCCACATGGTGTTCTGACGCCACTAAAAAAGGCTGTAAAAATCCCAGTACCGAGGGCGGGAGTCGAATCCAGGACCTCCTGCTCTTGGGGTAGGTGCTCTAGCATCTGAGCTACATAGGCACCTGCCTCTGGGGAAAGCATTCTCACTATATCAAGTACTCCTGTTGATGTAGTTCAATTCCTATGCATTGTAAACAAATGCGAATGTAAATGAGAGAGTATGTTCTTCTGTAAATGTCCGATAGGTATATTGAATTCGATTGAATGTAGTTTTAAGAAAACAAAGACTTATATGGTAAAATTACTTGCAGAATTTCAATATATACATTAATAACTACTTTTTGCAAAAGATAACGCGTTCAATTTGACGTCAAATAAAGTTGGTTGTTTTCTATTGTATCTCCCTTAAGAATCATTGATGATTCCGTTCTATTTTTAACTTATGATATTCAGTTCTATTTTTAGATTAGTGACGTCTATATTTATGTCGTACCGCCACCTAGCGTTCTTAACTTGTACATTAGTGATTTGTGACTTGAGAATTGTGACTTTGAGATTTGTAACTTGTCAATTGTAAGCGAACATAACATTTGTGACATGATAATTGTGACTTGAGATTTGTAATTTCTAAATTGTATACGAGAAATGTGAATTAGATACATGTAAAAACGGAACAGGTTTGTGCAAACAAATAGCAAATTTAAGCATAAACAGTGTTTCAATTTGCAAATTAGAAATTAAATATTGGCGGATATCCCCTTCCATAATAAAATACAAAGGTAGACCGAGCAGCATGTTTAACTACACAGTGTCATATCTTTATGTAGGAATGTAGCAGTCAAACTATCGAATGTATTGAACAGATTTTTGCTCATTAAACAACCTTTGAATGACAAATGGCTTATACGTTGTCGAAGGTATGCACGGTATATGCATTTTCTAAAGGCAGCTTCAATGCATTTACAACATACACGTAGGACGGATTTTATAATTTCTTATTCCTCGTCATTGAAAAAGACGACTGTGCTTTAGTTTAGATGCCTGTCAAATTAGTTTTCGACATATAAATTATGTAGATTATTTATATCACCAATACTGTGTAGGGGAAGAATCATAATTATACATAATTTAAATAAATCTAGTGCTACATCTATTGACGGTGTGAGTATTACAATCAATGTTTACGCTTTAGATATTCCGTTAATCAAGTGAATATTTCAGCTTGTGTTTAGTGATTGAAGAGGAACTCCAAATTCCTCACTGATTTTCCAATACCGTTTATTTCATACTGTCTGAATTTTAACACTGCATTAATGTATTGGCCGCATTGTTACACTTAACAGTTTTCAGTTAACATAAATATAAACAAAGTTTACAATGTGTATGTTTGGAGCAAATTTGTATAACATCACATATTAGAAACGGAATAGTCCCGTGGTCGGTCGCACGACTCCGGATCATGGAGTCCGTGGTTCGAACACCAGTCAGGTCGCCGCTTATTTCCTTGGGCAAAAAAATTACCCCGAATTGTTCCACTTCACCCAGCTGTATAAATGGGTACCTGCGAGGGTTATTCGGGTCAGTAATATGACTTCCTAGCGCCATGTGTCGGCTGTCATATGACTTAATTAAAGAATACACCCAATGATCAGGGGGTAAACTGTAAAGTCGGCTGAACGAGGAGTGGCTTGAATGTAGTCTATAACTTGTTATTACATCACAAAATAAGAATGGAATGATTTTAAGTAAAGACTTACGGAGCTGGACTGTCCCCATATACAGTGACTCGACTACAACAGCCCGTAGTCTTTAACTGTACTAAAATGGACCTGTTAGCGCATTTAATATAGCGTCGGCTCCAGGTACAAGAGACCCCTGGTTTGATACCAAAGTCTTTAAAGATGGTAGAGGGGTAGCTCGCTTCGTAAAGCTCAAACAAATATAAGGGTACTTCCACAAATGGTTGGGCCGTGTCAGGATAATTTGAATGGGTGTGGAATAATGCCAGGTGTTCACGGCATGCTATACACACTATACCTACTTTGAGTTAACACCGTCTCCAGATAACTGAAATACTGTTGGTGAGACGGTCAACCAAATAAACAAAGATATTAATATTACTGTACTAGTGACGCTTTTATATATCGGCGACTACACACTAACTTTTGGCAAACATATAACTTAAACAAGATAAAAATACGATCGTTTTATGTAAATGAATATGTTTATAAATTTCATTTCCATATGAAATGATGGATTGGCTTCGTCATTTGCTGACCAAAAAGCGTAGCCAATATGGAAATTTTGCAATTTAAGACATGTTTGATTCAAGTTCGTAAATTATTTTAAGTATTGAATTATTTTGCGTTAACAGAAATGTTATACTTTATACTTATACTTTTTCTTGTCTATTGTGTATTATTACGCTATAAACTTTCAGCTAACTAATTGACATTGTTTAAAATTGATTCCGTGATTCTAATGACTAATAAAATGACATTCACATCACCTTGGTTATTTGACTTTCAGGATTTGGCCTTGAAGATAATATAATGGAAATGTATGCCTGACAAGCTGGCAGTCAAATCCAAAGAGCTTATTACAGCCTGTTGACACAGTATGTTGGTAAATGACAATATATTGAAAGAAAAAAGAGGGGAGAATGAGACAGACAGAGAAAAAGAAAGAGAGACAGAGAGAAAGAAAAAGAAGGAGGGCGGGGCTTAGAGAGAGAATTAGACAGCTGCGTTTTGAAATTGAGCTGTTTCAGTCACATTTTCTCTAAGATGTTCAACAACCACAAATTATATGCAATACTGAAAATACTATTTATAAATGCACTTATATCGTATATTTGAAAGCTAAAATTTGACATGAAGATACGAACCAAGACAAAGGGTTTTGGGGTGAGTGGGGTGCTTCCGAGGCCTATTGGTAGAGTCCACCTCAGACTGCGTGGGTTCGGGTCCCGTTCGGGGCGAAGGACTTACTGTGAGAAGGACTTCCAGTTGACATGGGTCAGGGGTATTCCTTAACAAAACAGATGGGCATTGCTAGAATGATCATACATGGTCGCTGCAATGTATTTCAAAATTAAAACGCAACATATGTGTTCAATAAAAATCGCAAACACGTAGGGACCTCACCATGATTCAATACTTTTAAGTGCACGCGTTATGGCGTAATTCATCTAAATTCCAATTGAAAAGTCCTTTGAACTGCATTTCTATGAAATAAATTGCAACCTTAAAGCTTTGAAGATTATCAATTCAATTCAACTTAATTTGTTTGGTAAATGTCTTTGTCCCAAATGAATTACATAATTCATTCACAGTGTTGTGTCTTCTTCTAAAATACAGTACAATATTGTTATAAATATAATACCTTACCTCATTAATTCACGAAGATCAAGTGTTAAGCCATTTCAATAGTACAATATTTTATAATTTTATACGATATTGTAAATGTTTTTTAAGTTATTCGAAGAGATATATGTCAAAATATTTCGAACACTAACATAAATATAAAATGAAAAAACGGAACTTGTACAAGAAGCGATACAGCGTCAGCTCCGTGCATGGTAGGCATTGGGATCGATCTCGGATCGCGCCATACGAAAGTCATTAAAATGGCAGTAGTATATTTATTTATTTATTTGGGTTTTACGGCAGGCCGACACTTAACAGGTCATACGGCAATGATATAGCCTCCTTTCTAATTCTCAAGATAATATAAGGGTAGTTCCATGACTTGTTGACCCGGTGTCAAGAAAATATGACTGGGTGATGCTATAATAAGGGGTTTACGGTAAGTTATATACAGTGAAGGCAGTACTATCTGCTTCAGGTGGACAACGTCTCCAGTAAACTGAAATTATGTTGGTGGGACGATAAACACAATAAACATAAAACTGAAAAAAACAGGCAAGGAAGAGAACAATGAGAAAGTTATAAATGCCTATATGAGTTGCCTCTCTTTACTTGAACGGTGAAAGGTGTTTATCGTACCCTTCATCAATATACATATAATTATTCTTCAATTTATAACGCTTGCTCACTAACTGTTTTGGAAGAAAATGCCGATCATGACCACACGTAAAGTGGACTACACGTAGAAACCTTGTGGTAAACTGTTCGTCAAAGATCTTTCTTAGTGTGCGAATACACTTGGAGATAAATGCTGTCAGGGATGTGCGTTTGGTAAGAAGTTAATTAAAATTACAGCAAAATCTATTTTAATGCTAGTAAAATACACATTTAAGGATTATGCTTTATGGACACTGTATCGAGTGCGTGCATGTACGTATTAATCTTTTATTTACATTTATATTTGCAAATGACAGTGGTATGGCTCCCTTGCTCACGCTCAAGCAAATATATGGGTACCAAGACTGGTCGGCCATGTGTAAGGATAATGTCACATGGCGTGATATCATGCCAGGTGTTCACGGCATGCACTAAATCTGAACTGGACACAGTCTCGAGATAAGTGAAATACTGTTGGTGGAACGATAAACTCAATAAACATAAAAATGAAAAACAGCCTAGGGAGAAAACAATGAGAACCCTATAAAAAACTTAAATATGCGAGTTGCCTCTCTTTAATTAAATGTTTGATTGTATTAGACTCTTATAAATGGTTAAAGCATATACCATGTTGATCTTTGGAGGTAAGTCTCCAATGACACTAACCCGATAACAGACACACAAAATAAGCAATTTCATTTTCAAAATGTATGTCTTTTAACAACTTTAATTCAGTAGAAATGTTTAATTTTGATAAAAGAAAGTTAAAGCTTAATAGCGGATGTATGTTCAATCATAATTAGTAATTGACTTGTTTAAGTAAATGGTGAAAATGGACAGTAAAATATGATGGAGATCTGAAGGATTTTAAGAAACTGAGATTATGTAGGTCGTTCATTGACTCTCTTTTCACTTAGTGACTTTATTTTAGCATACTTGGTCCTTGATAATAATATATTTAGCAAATATAATATTTAAGTGACGAACAGCGACATCCCGCGAATAAATATGGTACAAACATGTATAAATCAGTGTATAAAATGTTCGTAAAGCTATTTATTAATTTATAAATAATCGACTGAGTTTAGTGCGAACAGACAATAAGTCCTAGCCCCGGGTGATATTTAAAGAGTTTTCTGAAATGGTGATGTTTATGCAAAATTAAATTTGAAAAAAAATCCCTACCCCCCACAAAACAATAACAACAACAACAAACATTCTAAACACGCTAAGAAATGTACGTAACTTGTTCATACGAATAGCAACTGTACAGGAAACAAGACATGGCGACCGAGGGAAAAGAAACCGCGGGAAGTGAATAAAGAACATTCCTATGACATAAACTAGATTGCGGTCGAATTAGTGCAGTCATGCAATTTGGACACCAGAACTAACAACTGATCTGCATGAATCCTTTTCATCCTTCTCTCGTTTATTTTGATGATTAATGTGGTACTGCTTTAGAAGAGACATAAGAAACCGAATAATATCATATACATGGAATAGCAATCTAGCAATGCGCTCTTTGACTTCTAAAAATAGAAATGCCACAAATATCGATTATACCTGATTTTGATTTTTAGAGTTACGACGCTATTCTATTGGCAATTGCAAAGACAATAATTCAATAAGAACCGGTGTTCTCGGCGAACAGGATAATGGTTCAAAAGTGTATTTCTTTGGTGTCAAATAAAAAAGGCGCTTCAAAATGGATTGACACTTGAGGAAACCGACGTTGGAAGGACCCGACTGGTTTCCCAAAATATTCTCCACAGTCTAATTATAAGTATATCATTCTTTTGTTTAGACTTATGCAGTTATATACAGAATTTACACACGTTTTATTTTATTAAATCTGTAAGCAATGATTAATATAGATGTATTATTATATATTGTAATGTATAGTAATAGAAAATATGAACACATCTTGCCTTATTTATCAAATCCATCAGAACTTTCTTCCTTGTACTGATTGCGTTATTGCAAATACGATCCCTAAAACATATATCGCCTTTTCGAGATTTCAGCTTGTTTGCGCAATGGTCCTTATACCGAACCAAGTTCTTAAAAGAAATACTTGAAATAACTGTTGAAGTAAAATGCAGAAATACAGTTAACCAGCCACACGCGATGAAGGAATTAATGTCCGCACGATTGCACACGAAAAGCGACACGATTTAATCACAGACATTGGCATAAAAAACAAAGGAAGACCGAGCTGCAAAGAAAAAAAATACATGCTTTGCAGCAGCAAATATTTACAATACAATACAGTATACACTGAGATCTCGGTGCGTATTAACGATTAAGTTACCATGTTTTGTAACATAAATGGTAACTCAGTTTTATTCGAACAATCTGTATTCATCTTAGATATGTTTTAAAGTTCCAAATATTATTTTGTTTATAGTTAGATAAACATGTGTACGTTTTACAATTACATACATAATTTCAGCTCGTGTTTTTTAGTTAAATCAGTAAACAATGATATAAATAGAACCATTGAACAAATCTTGCCTTATTTATCAAATCCATCAACATTTTCTTCCTTAAACTGAACGCGTTATTGCAAATACGATCCCTAAAACAGAAATCCCCGTGTCGAGATTTCAGACTAATTATAGTGTAAGCATGTAACCTTTCGCACTATTACGATTACCAGGTGAGTAATAGATTCATGTACCTGGAGTCGTCAGGAAATAAATAAGATTAAGTAATGTTGTTACCAAATGTAGGAGGGGAAGGATTGTAACCCCATATCACGTACATGTAACTGTAGAACATTCCAATTCAAGTTTTATTTGTTTAAAATGTGAACTAAATATATGCCATTTTAAAATAGAGTGTTTCTTTCGTCGCAACAATCAATAATGATCATTATAGCGAGGTCCAGTTGGTAGAGAAAGACATGCAAACGAAAAAAGAATCAGGGTAGAACCGCCAGCGCAGCGTAGGTAAGCAGGAAACTCTCCCTTTAGTTTAGTTCTATGTCCAGAAAAAGATTCGAATCCACAAGTTAAGAGGCAAAGCGGGGCTTTAAGAAGATAATAAATCATTATAAGAAAACAATGACCATGACGAAGACGCTGTTGCAGTTGCTCTTGCGATTGCTGTTGCTGCTGCTGTAAATGATGTTGCGGATGATAATGATGACGATGCTTACATTTAGTGATCCAAAAAATGATCGTAGTAATGATTTTAACGTTGCTGTTGCTGCTGCTGCTGCTGCTGCTGCTGCTGATGATGATGATGATGATGATGACAACATTGATGATTAAGATGAATACGCATGATATATATGAAGAATATGAATACTATAAACCAATTTCTTAAAAGAAATAGAGTATCAGTTGAACTAAGATGCAGAAATACAGTTTACCAGCCATACTCGATAAAAGACTCAGTGTCCGCACGATTGCGCATAACATAAACAGCTACATGATTCAGATCATTTTCAGATCAATTTTTAGACGGTGGCTTAAATACACATGTAGACCGAGCATCATGTTTAACTATAAAGTGAAATATCTTTATGTGGCGATGTAGCATTCAAACTATTGAATAACAGATTTTTGCTCATACATAAAACAACTTTTGAATGACAAATGCCTTTACGCTGTCAAATCTATCCACGGACACATGCATTCTCTTGATACAAAAGCAACTTTAATGCTAATAGAATGACTTATTGTTGGTCATTCAAAAACACGCCCGTGCTTTAGTAAAGATGCCTGTCAAGTTTGTTTTTTTCGACTTCTACATTTTTGAATGCGCATGTAAATTATTTATATCACCATATCGTGATTGTTGTGTAAGAGAAGAGCCACATACATAATTTAAACGAATCAATTTATTTTGTGTTAGTATTACATTAAGTATGTTTATGCGTTAGATATACTACAAGTCCATGAGTGTTTCAGCATGCATTTAATGATTGAAGAGGAACTCCAAATTCCTCACTGATTTTCCAGTCTCGTTTATTTCATAGTGTCTGAATTTTAAATCTGCATTAATGTATTGGTCTCACTGTTACAACAAAGATAAAAAAGTTTACACTGTGTATTTGTGGAATAATATTTGTTACATCACAGAATTGAAACGGAATAGACAAGTGGTCGGTCGCACGACTCCGAATCATGGGGTCCGTGGTTCGAACACCGGTCAGGTCAGCGATAATTTCATTGAGAAAGAAATTTATCTCGAACTATTCCACTCCAACCAGTACTATAAATGTGTACCTGTGATGTTTATTCGGCTCAGTAATATGATTTCCCAACGCAAGTTGTCAGCTGCCATAGTACGGGATTAACGAATACACCCAAATGACTATGCTGATAGGAACATTTCGCAATGAAATGCATGTTTGAACGTTTTAATTGAATCTTTATTACTCGGACATATGTAACGGTATTTTCCGTTTTGAACTATTTTTCGATATCAAAATCGGTATGATTTTATGTCTGCAAGTAAAAAGCTCAGCATTGTAAAATTGTGAGTAGTTGTATGTGACATAGAAAACAAAGATCTGTGTGACAAATTCGGAAATGTATGGAATGTCATGTTACTTACCTCCGAAATGTGTTTATCTTACTTTTCATTAATATATTGGTATGTCGCGGCCTGGAATCAAACTCGGGGCCTCAATAAAATGGAGCAGACGCTCTACCGATTGCGCTACCAGATCCGGTATAAATCATTATACCCACTTTGTAACAATACTCATGCAGTGCCTTGGACGGGCGTTTTAAGTCGCCGACTTGTAACGCCTCAATCCTTCACCATTTGGGTTCGACTGCCATTCTGGTCTAGACAATTCATTTTCATCTTACCTCCATTTGTTTATTCTTCCATAAATATTTTGTTGCACGTTGCAAATATGACCATACTTTTATCTGTGCGATCTGACATAAGTATCGACACGACAATACGGCAATAGCACACAGTATAATGCGCCATGGACAATAAAGTACCAAATGTAAGTGTATATATACATTGTTTAGATAGAGCCATTAGTTAAAATTTTAACACACAGAAGGTAAAACGATGTCTAAATCAAGATCCTGTTAGAAAGTTGCATTAATTTACCAATACCTTTCAATTTTAAGCACATTACTGTGAGCAATTATAAGTACTTTTTCGAGGAAGACACCATTTTTACATTTCTACTAATATATAAGCATATATAAGGATGCATTTACATTGCCATACGACTTTTCAAAATAAAATTTCATTCATGAACCCTGCGATGCTGAAATGTGGTCAGGCACTTGAATGCATAGCATAATGCGCATGAATGAAAAATGACAGATGGCAGCGTGCCTAACATTATGTTGAAGGGAAGAAAACGATATTTTATAACCAAAATCAACATTTGGTTTCATTAGGTTTTGTTCCTACAATTTTAAACCATTTAGGAAAACGATTTATTATAGAAAAAGTGCACTTCTTCAGTCAAGTTTAGATGGCCTTTCGATTAGGAAGTGAGTTCATTTTGAAACAATACGAATATATGCTACAGTCCTATAAGTATTACTGCTTTATTTCTTAAACGCAAATGACAAAGATAGTTATATATCAGCTAAATGTGATTGTGATAAATAGAGGTTCTGACACGAGTCATGTAATACAATCATTTGTTAACTAGCTTAAGACAAGTAATACTAAGCGAGCCTATGGTGAGCTCACTACCATTTATCCTGGACGTGTTTTATAAATGTTTGTATTAAATTACAATGACTCTCAGATTATTTTAAATTACACGATTTTGATCGCCATCTTATGATTAACAAAACTTTGACAACAGTACTTGGTAAAATAGTGATATGAGACGATCTGCATTAATGCTGACGTTGATGACGTCATCAGTCAAAAAAGCCGTATTAGACCAATGTAGAAAATATGTAATGGATGAATTGAATGGAAACTAGGGGGTGGGGATGTCATGCGATAAAAACTAAGGTTATAGTTTCATTAAACTAAGCAAACCTAACAGTATTATAGCAATCTTGTGGCAGAAGGGACGACAGGAGTACTTAAGCCAGTTTACAGGATACTAACTACGCAATTTAGATGGTTTCCCAATAAATGCAGTGGAAACATGACTTTTAGAAACAAATCACCCAAATTGATGATGAACACTTAGATCTTATTTTATTTAAAATAAAAAATACTACTGACGTAATTAAACTAATACAGTTCATGTTATATTTGAGTGTGAATCTAAGTACAAGTTTTCTTAGAACAGCTACACAATATTCTAGATTGGCAAAGCCAGTCTCTATTTGTATCAGACAAACGACACCAGAGAAGTGCAAATATATAAAATATCCTGTTCATGTCTTGACGAAATGGAAGTGCCAAAAGTTCAAAGAACATGGATATAGTCACACATGCCAAACTGCAAAAGAAACTTAAATGTGATCATAGGTACGAATATATGATACGGACCTATGAGTATTGCAACATTTACCCGATGTTAAAAAGCCTATATTTTTCACATCTCAGCTAAATTTGTAAGTGAGTATCTAACATTTAATAGAATTAGAATTAAATTAAAATAGAGTTAATACATTCAATGCATTTTCAAATATTACTATATACTGCAATGCTTATAGAACTTTATCATATTTCTTAACTCATGATTACAACAATGTTACCTGTGCTGTGTGAAAAAGATTTTTCCGAGCATGTAATCCAAATTGGCATTTTTCTTACCATATACGGATTGTAACAAGCATTTTCCTTAGATGGGCATTGCACTTTTGTTACTATTTCGATATATGCATGAATAGTATGTAACAACAATTTACGCCTTTCTCTTGCCATTTTATTATTCATCCAGTAATTCACTTTTCTTTACAATCAAGTATCGTGTGTGTAGTTAAAAGAAAGATATAATCCCCACATCTTTCAAATACCGTGTACATGTTAGAGTTACTAATACGTTACTACTTTGTTTTAATGACGTCATACCATACTTTTTAAAATACGTCATCGCTTAGAAGTTTTGTTTAAATAGATCGGTTTTCCATTCAAACCAGTTTAAGTACTGTTGGATTTGATCTATTTCTTAAATGACTCGTCACCAATGTATCCTCACTTTTACTTTTAGCTTGATTATGACTACCTTTGTTATGTGCCTTTTCAAATGTTAGTATATTTTGCAATGCTCATATGTCCTCATCGGTACTGTCTGGCGACAAAAGGACCGAATTTGGCCAGTTTAAAACCGCCAAATACTGTAATCTAGCGAAAGCAAAAACATAAGTGAAAGAAATATTGCGTTTTTTATAGTTTATTTCTGTGTAGGTAAACAGTTTAGGAGAAAGTTAAAAAGAAACCAGAAATAAATGGATACGGCATTTATAAGTACAAAAGTGACAGTACTTTGTTATAAAACCTGAACAGGTTAACGGCTAGTGTAACGCATAACTTTTTTATTAACGATAGTAATACGAAAAATTGCTATGACAATTCTAGCATGTAATGGCGTTTCAAAGCTTGAACAACATTAGAAAGGCATATAGAACGTCGTCCAGTAACAATGAATAATACTTGTAAAGAATAACGTATTTACCAGCTTTTTGGGGTCTGTTTCTAAAACAATGTTCAATACATCGTAGCGTATCATACAATTGCGATTTGATTACATCTTAATACACATATTTATAATAGGAGTTACTGTGATATGCTATAAAGTTGTGATTGCCAAAATGTCGCTTACTAAATTATGCTTAGCCAAATATAAAAGAGCCACCTCAATAAGTTATATACATGTACTCGAATAACCAAAATACATTTTTAGAAAATTCAGCTTATGTATGGAACAAATGTTGTTTTATCTTCCCAACTGAGCTAAAATAACTTGTATTTTGTTATTTGTTATCAGAATGGCAAGTAGCATGTTTGTATTTTTACTGTTGCCATATATGCTTTTAAGTTTATAAGCTGAGAAATACAAATAAATGTTACATGACTAACAGAACAATAAACAAAGAATACAATATGATTAATATGAGATACACTTCACATAAAACAAAGTGACGATGGTTGGATGTCGTCATGAATATAAAGGATCAGGAATATGAATATGAATATATATATATATATATATATATATATATATATATATATATATATATATATATATATATATATATATATATATATATATATATATATATATATATATATATATATATATATATATATATATATATATATATATATATATATATATATATATATATATATATCTATATATATATATATATATATATATATATATAAAAAAAACATTGTCCTTTAAGAAAAAATGTTTCTTGGATTTCAATAAATGTAAATATAATTAATTATATAGATAAATATAATGTTGATAGAGCTAACTGTTTTTATTGTTTTTATTTGTCGTTATTTGTAATAATAATTGCTCCCAGTTTTTAAAGTCAGTTATAAATATGCAAATACATACATCTTCTGAGACACGTATTGCGACAAAAAATACCGTAATGCACTACACGTTACAATATATTGCAGTTTCACTGACGGATTCTTCTGTCGTCAAAAAGTGCTGAACAGCTTGATAACAGAACTGTATCTGTTCCTGAAACCAATTATACGAAAAGACAATCAACAAAACCCTATATACACTGTCATTAAGAAACATGGTTAGTAGCAAGTATAGGAAATACAACATCCTTAGAGCCAGCAGGTAAAATCGAAACCATCTTGACAATGCATTCAAGCACATTTTAGATAACCTTAATCAAAAATAACACTAAAGGTGTTTTCGTCAATGTTCCCTTTTCGGTATAACATCAGATATTGCTTTTACTGTTAGAAAAAGGTAAATGACTTCATGTTAAAAGATTGAAGCGCCAAACGTAATCATTTGCTAAAAGTAAATTGCATCAAAATACCCCCATTGGACAATTATTGTAAAATAACTAGTACAAGTATAAAACACAGTTTAACAAGTTATATATTTTCACCTTATTTGGTATAGCCAGCGGTCTCCTGGCTTTAACCTGTCTAAGTGTATTATCCACGCTGACCTCTCCTTCAATTTTCATCTTCTGGACCAGGTTAGACACAGCACAGAACAAGCCACTTCGCTCAGCTGCATTTCTGTAGAAGCAGTGATAAATTGAACATTCTAACACCATACAGATATTACCTCAATAAACAAGGAAGAATTCTGCTGTGATAAAAAAAACACACGATATATCACGGCATAAATCCGGACTATTTTATTGAAATATAATAGTGTTTCATTTTCCTTTCCCCAAACATGTTCGTATTTTTAACCAAGCTGACATATTGTGAGTAAGATCTTTTCCTCCACATTACCTTCACCCGAAACTTTACTCTATCTTTGAATGTATTGGTTCTGTTATTTAGTTAATTTGACGTTACTTATTACATAAGTATTATAATAAAAATAAATAAATAAATAAATAAATTATACAGTTACGTCCGTTGTTGATATTCGTTATAGAAAAATAATATCAGGACCTGTGTGTGGTGAAACAGAACAGCCAAACAGGGGAAATAACCTAAGAACCTTGCGTCAATTGTAGTTCACAGTTGTGTCGCTTTTTGGTCGAATTTTTATTGTAGAACGTGGTAAATGGAAATACATATTTATTATTTATTACATTTCAGTAACAGTTACTTTACATAACCACACATTATCTCAAGAATGATAACATATTGTCATATAAACATTTTGAGGAAATATGGCAAGTTCCAATGAGCATTGCAATATATACCAACGAATGAAAAAGGACAAGACAAAGTTAATCACATGCAAGCCTTATAGAAAAGTAAAAACAACTTTGTGATGAGTCATTAAATAAAATGGAGCAAACCTAACAGTTACCGCCATGGATCGGCCAGTAGGCAAAACAATTTTAACATTTAAAGACATATAGAACAAAAAAGTAGACTTTACCAGCGGATTTCATATACAAATATCGTTCATGTTTCGTGTTTCTACCAAGAGAAAAACACACCTCCGCTTACCAATATTATAGTATAATGTCTTATTAATATAATGGACGAAATACGAACCGACAATGTACCAGCACGCTTCCTCCACCAACTACTCTTTCAGCCATAGCGTCAACATCTTGGACGAGTTGCAAGAAGTTGGACACATCTGGGACAAGGTTTCCCTGACACCAATGTAGACATTGGTAGTGGTACACCGTCTGTGTAGATCCTGACTGTGAAACATGAAACTTGTTTTACATTTTACAGTTTAAACATTAAAAGTTGATAGTTAAATAAACCCGTTTTTTAAAGAATTACCAAAGAAGTTTGATTGACCCAAAACAAATGACTTAACTCATGACATCAAAATTATATAAGTCCTTTACCATCTTCAGAAAAACAAACGTACAAAACATGCATAGTTATACTCGCAGTGGTCCGTTAATTCGACCCGTTCTTTTATTGACATTTATGTTAACTGCAATTGTCACTTCAAACTCAACATTGGTTCTTTCGATTATTTTATGAAGTCATTTATGATGCAACAATTTGGTTGATTATTGGAGAAACATCGTTTGTACATTGTTGTCATCGATTTGGTGTAAGTTTGTTTTGTATATTATGTGGTGTCGTAAAACCACTGGGCATTATTAATCATGTTCATCATTATATTATTTTTGAGTAAACATAATCAATACTTATGATTTATTTACACATGTCAACTGTCCCTTGTATGTTTGTACAATATTAAGAATATATAAGACAAAGTCCTATGAACATTGCAACATATACAAACAATTGAAAAGACACAGGACCAAGGTATCCACATGCACGCCAAATGTAAAAGTGAGAACACATATGTTGACATTTATTTGTTATTGCATTTAATATTCAAATACTCTATTAACACAATGAATATAGAGTTTACATACTAAGAGCTCGTGTGTGTGTTTCGATGTGTGGGTCACATATACGGATACAAAACAATAGTTATGTTTAGCTTCATATATACTTTTGCAGACTATGTTATTGTTATACTGTTCAAGAGGCCAGCAGCGCTGCCCGTGGTTACTATCACATTACCAACTTTCTAAAACTATAAATTGACATCAATATAATTTAACTATTATTTCTGTTTATTTAGAATGTCTAGGCAATGCAACATACCAATCTAATTATTTTCCATGCATCACATTCTTGACGACAATGAGGGATCCGATGATAGAATGGCCATTTTATCTTAGGAAAACAGTACAGTTTTTACTGTAGCTTTTGTCCATAAAGGGTAATTGCAAAGCAACTGTAAAAGTGTCTAGATAGCCGCCATTGGCTCTCACGAACGGGCGACCCGTAGATAAGCTTTGTTTAATAATCAACCTGGTTATCCATTAATATGCCCATTACGACAATCGAATGTGTGGCGACTTACTTTACTTTATATGGCGTTTTCAGAAGGAAGGAAATGAGTTCACCATACAGACCTCATAGGCTTTAGAAATATTCTTAGTATAACATCATTGAAAAAAAATGCTTTTGGTATGTGTTTACAGTCAAAAGTCACTATATTTTCCTTGATATGCCTATCACGTTTCCTTAAGATATGCTTCATGCAAAGACAAAAACGAATAAGGAAACACGAAAAAGGACCTGCGAATAAAACTATGGTTGAAACTATTCATAAAAGCAATCATACACCAATGCAAATGCCTTTTACATGTTCAAAATAGAAACAACATTAAAGATTTAGCAATTAGGCTAAGACAATTTACAGGAGGGATAATCAACGGCTTACCATCAGGCTATGTTGAATTGTAAGCTTCCTCAATATATAACTGGATTGTTTGTCCAACTCTTGTGTCGTGACATCAAATTCTCTCGAAGGAACGGAGAATGCACCATTGTTTGTCCGTGAAAAGTATTCGCCAATAGTCTATAACAAAACGAATTTGCAATCTGGAATCTGTAAAATATGCATGTCATATACCAAAATTAGAAAACAAAATCTTGTTCCTAAATATTGTTTGATGCCTTTGAAAATATAGACCGGACATGGTATTTAACATTGGAATTTTAAAACTGACAATAGAACAGCATTCTTTAGTGTTATCTGAAAAAAAAATGTTTAAAGTACAAGCGTAATATTAACATCAGAAGCAGTCATCAATTATCAGAATAATCACCTGGTCCTTATGACCAGGAGGGTCCATGGAGACAATACAGGAGCAAGATTCCTGTATGATGAGAGTGAGGAAATCGTTCACTGTGTTTGGAAGTGGCGTCTGGCAGACCAAGAAATGGTGCTTCACTGTGTAGCTCTGAAATGAAAAAGAGGGGGATACGCGAGCCATTGGTTTGAATCAATGTTTGTCAGAATCACAGCAAGTACTTAGTTTATTTATGAATCGTGTGTGTGTTTCGTGTATGTTTTTAAACACATTGCAGCCACCATTTATTATCCTTATAGCAGCGTCCAGCTTTTTGGTGGAGGAAGACCCCAGACACACGTCTGAGTAAAAATACCAGCGCACCGCAAGTCAGCAAGTCTCACGCCCCGAACAGACTCGAACCCACGCAGCGAGAGGCTAAGCAGTCAAAGAAGTTACAGATCGACGACTCTACCACGGCGCCCCGTTTGAATTGTGTACCGTTGAACATCGGTTTTGCATGTTTTCACGACTAAAGCCCATTAGTTGGTAACCTTATGTAAATAAATATTAAAAATCAAACACATTTCTTTAAAACTGATAAAAACAGTATACATGTATTAACTTATGACTAATAAATCCACCCTTCTGCATCTATATTGCCTTTGACGGTATTACTATTACATTGTGGTATGGAAGTCTTTCTTTTTTAACTAGAATTGCTTCAACAAAGAAACTTTATTCAGTGTGTACGCACTAAGACACGCACACACTAAATGACATGAACTGTGTATACATTGTATATATTACCTTTTTAACAAAAAAAAACCCCTGATAAAAACAGTATACATGTATTAACTTATGACTAATAAATCCACCCTGCTGCACCTATATTGCCTTTGACGGTATTACTATTACATTGTGGTATGGAAGTCTTTCTTTTTTAACTAGAATTGCTTCAACAAAGAAACTTTATTCAGTGTGTACGCACAAAGACACGAACACACTGAAGGAAATGAACTGTGTATACATTAACTTTTTTGCAAAAGAACATACACACAACTGATAAGTCAGTCATTCTAATGAGGTCGTGCTTAATTAAGTCGCCCTCAAACCATTTAAGTCCCCAGTCAGTCCTTTTGCCGATTGTTCCATGGTGTTACTTTTATTGAAAAGTGCTATGTCGAATTTGTATACATAGCGCTATAGATGACCGTTTTATTTCAATTGCTTACAAAACATAAATAGTACAATACATATATTAGAAGATATATATATAATATATATATATATATATATATATATATATATATATATATATATATATATATATATATATATATATTATATATATATATATCTATAATAATATAGAGCAGAGAGAGAGAGAGCAGAGAGAGAGAGAGAGAGACGAGAGAGAGAGAGAGCGCCGCGCGACAGATCGCATAGTCTCGATATGCTCAGATGTCCTCGCTAGATCTGCTGCTAGCTAGCTCGCTCGATCGCTCGCTCCTAGCTCGATCGGTGGGTGGTAGATAGATAAATAGACTAGATAGGTGGGTGGGTAGATAGATAGGTGGGTGGGTAGGTAGGTAGGTAGGCAGGCAGTCAGGCAGGCAGGCAGGCAGGCAGACATATATATATATGGCTTGCAGGCAGGCAGACAGACAGACAGACAGACAGAAAGACAGGCAACCAGGCAGATAGGCAGACAGACAGACATACACACAGATAATATACATAAAAGGAGAAGGCTGAGACTGAAAGAGGGGAAGAGAGTTATAGAGACAAATATAACCACATGTATTACTTACATTATTAAAGACAGCGTTGATGTAGTTGCATTCGCCAAATCTTTTTCCAAGATGTAGATATGGTCTGTTGCGTAGACCTTAATTTATATTGATAGAAATGTATTCACGGGAAATTAAGAAAATGTCATAGGAGTATTACAACATTTAACATTTGATCTTAGCAATATACAAAAGAACAAGCAAGTTTCATGTACAAGTGTAACAAATACTATAGAAGACCTTGCATAACACGACACTTACATGCAAATAACGCTCAAACAACTTGCTAATAAGTTTAATTATTTAGGAGCACTCCTCCTGTTGTGTATCTCCCATTAAAGATTTAATTTAGTTTTTGTTAACATGAATTATGGGTTACTTTTCTTAAAGGAGTAATAGCACTTACTTCAGAAGTCTTTGTATCATATGAAGTCAATACTTGTTTAAGATAAGGCATACGTACATCTCTAGAAGTACGTCATGGATAAGATTTTCCTGTTTCAAACTTTACCGTGAACATAAAACTATCTTGGAGAAAAATCAGCAAGGAACGAGTGTGATTTTTTAGGTTGTACCTTTTTAAACAAAATATAAACCCCACCTGGCGGCCAATTTTCAGTTTTTTTATATGTATGTGTAATTTAATGCCTCCAACTGTTTGCCCTTCTGCCAATAATTTTACCGCTGTTTTGTGTTAATTTATATTGTATATATGTTGTCTTCCTTAAAAGCACAAGCCAGACTTTAAAATTCACTATAGTCATTTAGATTAGCGAAGTTCAAACAATAATTCTTGCAAATCAGGTCAAGTCATTTTACCTTGCTAGTAATATCCATATAACCATAAGATTAATTGAATGAATTATATCAATAGTCAGCGTAATTGGTTTTCACATAAAGTTTTATAACTGTGCCACATAATGGGGTTTACTTACTTCGGAATACACAAGAAAATACGAAGCCGGCTGTCACACCTATATAAACTTGCTCATCAATATAAAACAACTATGAAATGCACAATAACTCACCTGGAATATCAGAACCCTCCCTATTAAGCTTCTCATAACCTCTGTTAATTAATCTGGCCTCTTCTTCTCCCTCTCCTGGCTTTTCCGGCTTTGTAATTTGCTAAAAATATAAAAATAAATGTCAATAAATGTCAAGAAATAAAAGACCAAATAATTTCAAATGAAATGTTGTTATACCTTTTTACGAATGAAAGAACATGCCACTATTTTAGTCAATATAGGCCAATTTATATCAGTTTCGGCAGAATTTAAATGACCGTTCTGCCTCCAATAATAGTTGTACTTCATCGTGAAGTTAACGGTCTATAGTAGTAAGTAAAACAAACTTACTTGCCAATTACACGTATGTACGTACTTCATACCTGTTGTTTAATAAGAAAATAACGCCATCCTTCAACTACATGTAAACGTTACACAAAGCCATGTACTTTCGTATCATTTCTAGTCGTTTTACTTTCTTCGAATGCAACGTGATTTAAAAGAAATTTTGGTAAAAAAAAATATGTCTACCTAAAAATTATTGACTACTTTCTTAATAGATCTGGATCGACTATTTGTTAAGCTAGTAGGATGGAAATGCTTTGCTCGTATGCGAAAGTCCATGTAACACATTATTTCCCACCACGACTAGATTTAAGAACATTTTGAGTTCCACCAAGTTTAAGCACACCAGTTGCCGATTGACCGTTCCAAGGCGGTAACTGATGGTTTTCCTTTATGTGTGTTATGTCTCGTCTCTGTGGTTTTTTTCACATTTGCATTTACCTTGTTCGCCTTTGTCTACTGGTAGATAAAATTTAAATAGCTGTGACAGTTTTGATAGGACCTTCTCTTATTTACTTATGTAATAAATAAGAAAATATTATAACTGAGGCCATTTAAATGTAAATTATTTTGTCCTGTACATGCGCTACCGGCAGAGTACGGAAAGAAAAAATACCAATAAACCGTTGCAAAAAAGGGTAGTGTTCTAAAATAATTTAACGCTAAAATTGTTACCACAATATTATGTTGAAAGACAGTAATTAATGGAATAGATTTGTGCTTAAATAGATCATACCTTCACCAGTGTTTTTAGACGTTTCTCGTTTAAGGAATTCAGGTATTGCTTAAACTTTATCTTCTTGATCCATTCACAGCGGTAAGTCAAGGCATGAACAAGGGCTCGGTGCAAGAACTCGTATTGTTGCTGAAAAAAAGACGAAAATCGTCTCCATGTGGTTTCATCTCAAAAGCATTTGAAGGCTATTGACATATTTTCAGTTTGGTTCCACAAAGGACCATTCTTTCAACTGATATTAAATCCATTCGGCAGCCCATAACCTATCTAACAGGACCAATGGGCAGTAACAACTTTACCTAAAATACATCCCGTGTCGGTTGGAATTTCGATCCCTGGACCCAAGCCCTTTGACATCAAACGCTCAGGAACTTTACGAAAATATGTACAACTAAATAAATATGTAAAAATGAGTTCTGCAAATAATTATACTTTCAGTTTTTAAGCAAAAAAAAAAAAAAAAAAAACACACACACTTTTAGCCAAAGTCAGTTTGTTTTGTTTTGTTTTTATTTAATATGCCAATGAACGACGAGTCTTTATAAAAAAAAATGTATAAGTTAAGCGATAAGTTAATAGCAAGCGTGTATCGTTAATGTTTTAGCATTTATAATATAACTGCGTAAACAAATACCACCCATAAACTGGGTTATTAATAGTATCATACTATGATAGGACTCCTCTAACAATGTCAGAACAAGACGACGCAATTTCATTTTGATAACTTGTCGTTTCCTTTTGGAATTTTCTTACCCACGTCTGTACCATGGATGGTCTCTGTTCCCTCATTTTAGTCACCCACTCAAAGATGTCCAGAGATTTCTGGTCCTTGCCCTGGTGGATCAGAATGTCCAGGGCGATGTAGGTCCCAGTGCGACCGATACCAGTACTTTTTAAAAATGAAATACAACAGTAATATGCAACACACGCAAAGCGAAATTGAAAGGAAGTCAAGTGAGGAGTGGGATTGGGATTTGCCGGCATTTTTGCCGATACTGTGAAGCGACATTCTGTCATTATAGCACAGGGGCACTTATGATGTGTCCGGGGACTGACCACGGCTGGTCCATTATACTGACACCGACGAGTCAGGCGTAATGCTGTCAACTTAGACCCGATTGTTAGGAGGGAAGCCACTTCTACCATTTTTTAAGTCTTTGGTTTGACCCGACCGGGGTTTGAACCCGGGACCTGCTGATCCGCAAGCCGACGATCTACCAAGTGGGGAGTGATTTGCTTACTGTGTAACTTTGTATGGAAAAAAACACTTCTGAATGCTATACCTTTTGCTCTATTATTCCAAGGGGAACAGTGCAAAACAGTGAAAAAACATTACCTGCAGTGTACAATGATCGGGCCGCCAAGCAAAGACTCAGTTGCCTTGACCTTTCGTCTGAATTCTAGCAGACTTGTTACGTCATCAGGTACTCGTTTGTCAGGCCAAGCTGTAAAATGGAGATGATGCAGGGTCCTCTGTCCTCGGTTCTGGTTTCGAAAGAATAAACACATATTTTATTATTGTTGGTATTTTAGTGTGTTACTGCCTATAAAATATATAAAAAAGAGAGATTTTGGGAATAAACACTATTTGGCATTTCACTATGATTTCGTAAATTGCTAACATCCGTTTAATTGTTTCCGCCAAATTATAATAATAATAATAATAATAATAATAATAATAATAATAATAATAATAATAATAATAATAATAATAATAATAATAATAATAATGATGATGATAATAATAATAATAATAATAATAATACTAATACTACTACCACTACTAGTACTACTACTACTACTAATAATAATAACAATCGTATTCATCATCATCATCATAAACAAATACTAATTATTATGCTGTATCATTTGTGTACCATGGACAACGTCATCTTCCTGATCACAAATTCCGCGTAGAAATCTTCTGAATGTGACGTCACCGTAACATCGCCATAACATAATGAGAGTCCTACGGCAGGCCAATACTGCTCACATTTCATTGACTGTAATATAATAATTAGAGATTTATCGTTATAAATATACGTATGTATTGAACTTTTGCATTTATGTTTAAAGTAAAAATACACATTTTATGCATTACTTGTTGCTTTTGTTTTGGAGACAAATCGCAGCTACTAATTATGATCATACAGAGACGTCGAGCTATTTTGGTGGAAGAAGACCAGAGAAAAAGGTCTGGGCTGTACCACGGGCACTTCGCACGTCAGCTGAAAGTTCTATCCATATAAGTTCTATCGCCTTAAACGGGAATCGAACCCGCGCGGTGGAAGGCTTAGCTTTCAGAGGAGTTACAAATCAGCAACTCTATCACTACGCCACGGGCATCCCTTACTTCGGGCTTTTTTAAAAAGAATTGCATTATTTTTATTAACTGCCATGAATTTATAAAGCATATCATAATTTTGATATGTAAGTTGACATGATGATCACAATTTAACAGCTGAAAAATTCTCGTTATCCTTTAATAAAAAGTAATGGCATTAAGGAAAAACCATATACGCTGTATCATGACAGCATGTCGATGCTATAATTGCTGTATTTTCTAATGACTTTTGAAACTGTTAAAAGCCATAATACCTGTCCTTCCATGAGATTGGTAACCATTACGATGATGTCAGAATTTTCCTGCCAGACCATTCTCCAAAATGTTTGGAAATCCTCCATCGCCTTTCGTGTCGGACCTGTTGGGGCAAATGAGTTACTTTTATGTACATACATGACATACAACATTAAGACTATAAGTGATGTTATTAAAATGTTGTATTCACTTAGTATATCCTTCGTCTATGGATTTAATCCTTCATTTTTTACAATTTACATAACAAGACACATACATGAATAAATTTCTAACTTTTCCTACTGATGATTGGCCTTCAATTCGAAGTATGAATGACAACTCATCAGACATTTTCACTTTCGGCTTGATAACTGTTCAATTGTTGAATCTTAATTTACTTAAACATTTTAATAATAAATTAATGTCCGTTATTCTTTGCAATTGGAATATATGACAAAGTCCTACGAGCATTGCAATACGTACCAAACCCTAAAATGCACAGGACAAAGGCATTGACATAAAGACAAAATGTAAAAGTAAGAACAAATCTCTGATGAGTCATTTATTAAAAAGAGCTAGCCCAACAGTAACTGCATAGGCATGGTCAGTTGGCAAAAAATAACCGTCTCGGGTGCATTATCGTTCCTGCTCTTACATCATTTCGATGATGTTAACTTGATGACACATATGACGTAAATCGATATTTAAATACAAACCAAGCGATGCTATATATTCCTTCTTCGTCTTAAAACCCTGTGAAAAAAGAAAGTCAAATCATAGTAATAGATATGTGAAAAAAACAGTTATGGACTTTCTGAAATATTTTAAAATCTCAACGATATTAAAAAAGAAAGAAAATATGGTGAATTATGAGAAATTATTGCAGTTTACTATTATTTGCGACCTTAACATTCAGGATCGCTAAAAAGATAGCACAGGAACAAATTCAAAGCCGTATTCCATTAATAAATGCGTTAAAAATGAAAGAAATAACTTTCAATTGAAAAAGCAAATTATAATATTGTATTGTACACAGACAAACTTGTATCTAAGGTCTAGAATGAATTATATACAGCACCTAGTATTTATAATGTTTGTTTCTATCTATTCATTTTGATTATTTTCAAATATTATATTATCATTTTGATCGAATTGTAATACGCTATCTTACAGAAAAAGGAAGAACCAGAAATACGCTTTTGTAAAACCGTACTTTATAGGTTAATAACTTGGTAATAATTTAATGATATCGAATGAAAAGCTTTCTTACATGTCTTATTGTTAAAGTAAATATACAGCTTATTGTCTTGTGCAGTGATGTTTAGACATATAAAGTACGCATCAGTTATCATCCACCCGGCTCGAGGTACCCGAAGGCCCCGGGTTCCATCCCGTGCCGGGGCATACTAAAGTCATTACAATGATTGCGGTAAAGCTCACTTGCTAACACTCAAGGGAATATAAAAGTAGTTCCAAGACTGGTTGGCCGGGTGTCAGGAAATTTTACTGGGTGTGGTGTCATGCCATGTGTTCACGGCATGTTATACACAGTGAAAGCAGCACTATATCTGCTTCGAGTGGACACCGTCTCCAGATAACTGAAACACTGTTGGTGGGACAATAAATCCAATAAACAATAAGATCTACCACAAACCCACTTACGTCAATATAGCAAGCGTTGATAAAATCTGCACCCGGTGGATTGAGTTTAACTCTGTGTTCGTCATCTGCAGGATATATTGCAGGATATATGATGTGTAAATGTCACATTAAAGATGATTTTTTATAAAAATTGTTCTGAATGATTTGTCAATATCAAAATACAATTCCACTGGACAGTGTATTTAATGTAACTTTAAATTTAACTTTAATTAACTTTCAGAGTTATTAGCAAACTGAGAGGACTAAACGATCGTCGTTCTTCAATTAACACAGTGTTTAAGACATTAACACACAGATGTTTCATGAACATTGTTAAAATAGCCGTTACCACGTTCAATGCTTCATGGAATAAGCATGAGTCTATTCACAATGTGTTACGACGAGATAAAGCTATTGAAGCGATCAGAGCTGGCTGTTTTCTGTAAATAGGCAACTCAAATCTAAGATCATATTTGTTTCAGAATATGTTAAATATCAGATGTAGTATAGGGACTATGAAACATATGGCTAGAATACTGGCATTGAATTGATTTTGATACTGGTAATGTTGAGGCAAAATATTTCTGTGTTGCAATCTGTATCAATAGATCAGAAGTTATTGATATGTGTATTTGATGATTTCAATTTTCATGCTGAAACTGACAATGAGCGACTTACTATTTTTGCAAACAATTGTACCAGAAGAACTGCAAAATGTATGAGTTCACATTAAGGAAAAGAATGAAACAGATTATTACATATTTAACTAATTCATTATTGTAAATGTCATCAATGTATAATATTGCACAGTAATATTGTTCACATAACACCACATATGAAAGATAGGGAGATAAATGTGCCAGCCCGAAACTTGAATCCGGGACCGTTCGCTTAAAGAGTGAATGATCTACCAACTGAGCTAAACGGGCTGCGTACACATTCTCTCCTTATCACCCAGCTACATACACCACTGAACTTTGTCCTCGAATTTCCATAAACCGTATGGTCTCCATGCAAATCTAAAGCACTCACATGTACTTGTAACGTCAGACGTTGATTTACGTTGATCGCCACTGTAACGTAGGGAGTAAATGTGCAGCCCGTACGGGACTCGGATACGGGACTCTCTATCCACAGTACTAATCAGACCGCTTACATTTTAGCTCCGTATTACCCAGTTACACTAGGTATTAGTGCTATTTCACGTTAACATAAAGGTTCATGAGCCCTATATATATCCTCGTATGTGTACATATGCAACTGTAAAAACAATTCACGAGCTCACGCGATCACGTGCTCAGTAAATCATTCACTCTGTCTGTCTGTCACTAACATACTTGATCATGTTTTGTTCTAAAATAAATATGTGCTCTAAATTGAGTCTTCATTTTTTACAGAGAACATACTTTGCAATAACATTGCTTTTACTTTGTTGTAATTTATTTTACCTGATTGTCTAACTGTTCGTTGCATGTGTGTTCAACATATAAGCATTTTGTTTTGCTTATAAAAGAATTTTACATTTTCGTTGGTAATTGTAAGGAGTAGATATAATCGACATTTGAAATGAGATGGCCAAAACAAATTCTGAACTGCCAACCCAATATTTTTGCAAGTACCGTTTATGACTGTTCTGTGTCTTTCATAAAGTGTACGTTTGGGCGAAACAGAACTGAATTTCAATATGACAGAAATGTTTGCGTTAACAGCACACTTTTTAAAAAGCTTTTTATCTTCAATAATTACCATCCTTAAAATACTACAGCGATCTCCGATATATTGCATTAAATAATCTCTTTTCGTCGATGTAAACACAGGTTGTCCATTAGAACGTAAGAGATGACGAATATATGTGTCTTTGTGTGTGTGTGTGTGTGTGTGTGTGTGTGTGTTTGTGTGTGTGTGTGTATGTGTGTGTACATGTAACTGTTAAACAATTTACTCGCTCACTTACTCGCTCACGTACTCACAAAATCATTCACTCACTCACCACTAAGTCACTTACGTACGTACATTGATCATGTTTTTTTCTAAAAACATAATTAGTTTACATGCATATCATCCATAACTGTTAATATGCCTTCTAAACTGGGTCTTCATATTATGAACATAACATTATTTGAAATAGCACAATGTGTATTAAAAGTTTTTTTTTTAAACTTCAATTATAAACGGTAAATTTATCCTGTTCACGTACATCAGTTATTATTCTCGTTTATTTATATTTCTGTAAAGACCGCACCAATACTTACAAGGGTATATGCCGTTATATCTGTTTTTAATGATATTCTCCCCTTTCTTTGCATCTTCACACGGTTTGATTAGGCCTCGTGGTAGTTTCTGGCAAGTAAAGGTATACACGATATTATATGGATTATCGATTTAAAAGTGCAATACCATTCTGTTTATATAACTTGGTGACACAAAAGAAAAACACGTATTTTATGAGTAATAACAGATTTGTTAGTATATGTTGTAAGGCTCATAGGACTTTGCCATGTATTTCCTTATTAATATTTGTATGTGATACAATACGTCATATATGCACGTTTAGCTGCAATCTGAACGCTCTAAAGATGTAGAAATGTACAAAGGAAAAGCTGGGTAATCCAGTAACTAATTCAGAGCTTTGCAATATAATAACGTCTCTAGAACGTTATTTGCATGTTCTTTTCTCAAGGACTCAAACTATTACAGGCAGCTATCTTTAGCAGTATCATTGATATTTCCCGTTACACGTTTTTCAAATTAAATTAAAGAGAGACGGCAGATATTTATAAGTGCTTCTCGTTCTAAACTTATCGCAAGAACAAAACCTTGCAAAAGAATATTCAATAAGTAGTCAATTAAAATGAGTGCATCTACGTTGCAATTAGTGACGGATGATGATAAAAAAGCTCACCAGAAATTCTTGCTGGTAGAAATCTTCCCCGTGAGTGTCAACAAATTTGGCCAGTTCTCTGACTGGAAGTTTACCGCAAGGTTTCTTTTTGTCCCCAACCTTACCCGTAAAGTACAATGGATCGAACTCGTCATTATCTTCTAACGCGTCTAAATAAAGAAAATTGAAGCATTAGTTTGTATCAGTGTATGTTGCTGGCATTTGTATCAAGCTTGGAAAAGTTGTAACAGTATATTTTTAACAACCATACACAAAACATGGACCAATTCAATGTCATTGTTTCTTTTTGTCGCTAAATTCAACCAAACCATGATTTATGTGGGGTGAAACTCGTCAGTCTCTTCCAAGATGTAGAAAAAAAATCTTTGAAGAGTTAGATGTATCCTGGTACTTTGTTGGCATGGGTATTAAGCTTTACATGGTTTTGAGAGTATATTTATATTAACCATGCACAAAAATGGTTAGAACAATTCCAATATAATGTTTAAAATAATGTTTAATAACATTACCTGTCTTAATCAGATTGTACTCCTCCAGATTAATGATGTTAAACTTTCCCTTGAAAGTCGACACTGATCTGGAAAGAAAAACACAACGAAATGACGGTGAACGTTTAAATTATAAATAAGGTTTAACTAAATACATTCTTTTTATATCAATCAGATGTAAGATAAACCTGTCAGAGTAAGTGTAAATATAAGAGTAGGTTCTTGCCTTCTTTATTTACAATAACGCGTTCGTTATTTCATTATTGTAAAACAATACAAACTTGTATTTATTAGATTGACATTTGCTATGATCTTGAGAGCATATACATTAAAATCGCAAACTGTAAGAAAAAATGTAAACATACTTTTAAAGACATACTGTTTACTTATAATTGAAGGTATACATTATTTGCTTTTAAATCCTGTTTTGAAAGATCTTTACTCATTGACTAAAACTAACCTTCGGCGGAACAAAACAACAACAAACACGACGACAATGATGATCAAAAGCCCCGCAGACAAAGAACCCCCGACCGCAGGTGCCACGACATCCTGGGTGTTTGCGGCTAGTACACGCTCTTCCGGATTAGCCATCGTCGTTGGTTTAGGAGTGTGGCAAATAGGTCCCATGTAACCGGTTATACAGCCGTCAATGCAGTAACCAGTAGTCTTGTTGCATGTCTGATGAAAACAATTTTGTGAACAATTCAATTCGCAGGATGTACTAAAGAATCCATCTTTACAAGCTAAACAGTTTCCGTTTGTTTGTAAACATTTAGCACAATTTATGTCACACATTAATTCACATTCGATGCCATGTAATCCATTCTTGCAGGACCCACATTCACCTGTAGTTTTATCACATCCCGCCGTATGTGAACAATTTAATGGACAAGTTTTGTTGCATGTATCACCATATGACCCGGGGAGACACGCATAACATATACCATCTGTTCGATTACAACCATCTGATGTGCAATTTCTATTGCACTGTAAGTCGCATTCAATACCGTAGTTTCCTGCAATGCATATGTCGCACAGACGGTTTCCTAATGATGAGTTAAAATTCATCTTACAACCGAAAATACACTTGTTTGTAGCAATATTACAGTTTAGTCTAGCATTGGATTCCATTCCATTTTTGCAGCCGTTCGAACAAAAACAAGTGTCAGACGAATCACAATAATAACATAGTGGGTTACACGCCTGACAAACTTCGCCATTCCAATAAGACCCGATATGGCAGGATTTGCATTGCTTTGCTTCTGTCAGGTCATAACCATCCATACAGGAAGTGCAATTTGAAGCGTTTAACTCACATGTCTTACAGGTACTGGAACACGCGGACTGACATTGGTATAGGGACTCTGTGGAGTAAAATCCATCCTTACACAGGGTACATTTGGACACACCGAGGCCTTGTTGAGCATCCACACATCTGTTACAGTTGTTGGGACATTTATTCCTACATTTCTCGCCGTGGTATCCATCTACACAGTTCCCACCACAGTTGCTAGATCCGTCAGTTGGGCAGGTTTTACAACAAGGACATGTGAGAATGTTAAAGCATTCTGGGGCTATTGTACTGTTGCTTTGAGAATTAACCACAGCTGAAACGAAACATAATTACTATGAGAAGTACGTTAACACGCGTTGTAGGAAAATGGTAGCAGATGATGTCGGAAAAGTTGACCTAGAAACATGAGTTACATGACATAACAAGAAATTAATAAAATAATCAACATAAATCAAAATGGTGTCGTAGTAGGCAACACGCAATGAAAACAAGCACGCCACCCAATACCTAAAAAGGAAATATGAAATCATTCATTTTAAAATGTATCGTTAATTTTCATATATATATATATATATATATATATATATATATATATATATATATATATATATAAACGAATTCGGAAGAATGACAATTGTTACTACAACTAATTCAACCTTTAAATACTGGTTTAATTGTATTTAGTATACGTTGTTTATTAAAATATAGCGTAAGTTGTCTTACTAAATATAATAATGTAGACATGGAAAAAATAACAGAGGCTTATGAAGAGATCAATTTATAAGCCTAAATGCAGAGCCCGGATTTAATCACGCATACAATTGACGTGCGATAGGTCCATATACATGAAATATGAATACATGCACATTTATCTAATTAAACATCTCTTGCAAAATAACTTTTTTAAATCCATAATGAATGGACATGTTAGCGCAATAGGAAGAGCGTCGGCTCCATGTACGACAGGCCCGAGTTCGATCCTTGGCCACGACATACTAACGTCGTTAAGACGGTAGTGGTATAGCTTACTTGCTAAGAAAATATAAGGGTAGATCCAAGACTGGTTGGTCCGGTGTCGGGATAATGTGACTGGGTGTCGTATCGTGTCCTGTGTTCACTGCATGCTATACACAGTGAAGGCAGCACTATATCTGTTTCAAGTGGACACCGTCTCCAGGTAACTTAAATACTGTTGGGACGATAAACCCAACAAACATAAACAATCCGCCCCCCTCCTTGCTACTCCTCCTCTTCCTCATCATTATTATCATCGTCCGTATTATAATTGTAATCATCATGATAATTAGTTTCATCATCAAGAACATTGTTTTACTTACTGTCTTGGTAACAGCACAAACACATTACTGCTCCGAGAATTATCTACAAAAGAAACAGGCACATTGCATTACATATATACTAAATGATCTATTATTTTTACTGTTAGCACAAACTATATATACTATTACTGTAGCATACAAGAACGTGCTAATACAACACTGTGAATATGGAAACAAACATTATATTCCTGTTTTATAAACTATGTCAATACCAGGCCATCAAGTAAACACTGAGATAGCGGTGCGTATGAACGATTAAGTTACCATGTTTTGTAACACAATTGGTAGCTCAGTTTTTGTCTGAACAACCTGTATGTATAAAGTATACATGTAAGCACGTCTGGGTATGCAGTTAACCCTAAGCTATAGCCCGTTTTCTTGTATTTACTGAAATCTTAGATAAGTTCTAAATATTTAGTGATCTTTACTGTTATATATAAATAGATTTCTAATTTCTTACTAGTTGGCGATTTTTTTTCTCCTGTATATAAATAGAAAATATTTCTAATCCGTTAAAATATTTGCACAACTTTATGTCCATACTGTTTTAAATAATGCATACTAACGCCTTAAGAGATAGAACTGTTGAAAAATTATTTTATCATTCTTTTGTTCAGAGTTAGGTATGCACGTTTTACAATTATATACAGAATTTACACACGTTTTATTTAATTAAATCAGTAAACAATGACTAATATAATTGCACTATTATAAATTGTAATGTATAATAATAGAAAAAGTGAACAAATCTTGCCTTTTTTATCAAATCCATCAGAACTTTTCTTCCTTGTCCTGATTGCGTTATTGCAAATACGCTCCCCAAAACAAATATCCCCTTGTCGAGATTTCAGACTAAATATAATCTGAACAGGTACGATTATGCACGACTCTACACCTTATAGATATTCAGCTTGTTTGCACAATGGTCCTTATCCCGAGCCATTGAACACCGCTATAAATACAGGCTGTTATTAGAAACGATGAATAAATAGATAAGACCAGGAAGTCCCGTTAACTCACCACGGCATAGCTCTCGCGGTGAATTTCTAGCGGCCATCCTTCGACGCCCTATAACATACACGTTTGACAATAAAATGCAGCATAAAGTATACTGAAGTAATGTATACGAGCCTTAAACTGCAAGCATTCCACATTCTTCTGTTGGAAGCCTGTGTTTTCTGTCCAAACACGAAGATCATGCGGTAACTTATGCGTTTACTGAGTATTTCTGTGACTAGATTTTCTTGAACTCCTTATAATTGATAATAAGTTAACGATAGACGTGTCAACACGCAAATGTTAAATGCGCAGATACTTCTTCCTATCAGATTCCAATAAACTAGAACAGGACCTGGACAGGTGTGCCTAAGTCTCATACAAATTCCACTTGTTAGCGGTGAGTGATAGATTCATTTACATGGAGTCGTTAGCAAATACATAAGATTAAGGTAATGTTGTAACCAAATGTAGGATGGACTGGATTGTAAACCCATATCAGGTACATGCAACATTAGAACAGTTTTAACATTGCGATACAAGTTTTATTTAAAATGTGAACTAAATATATGGCATTTTAAAATAGATTGCTTTTTTAATCGTAACAATCAATTAAGGACATTACAGCGAGGTCCAGTTGATAGAGAAAGACATGCAAACGAAAAAAGAAATCAGGGTAGAACAACCGGCACAGCGTAGATAAGCCCGAAGACCTTCCAACATTTAGTTCTATGTCCAGAAAAAGATTCGAATCCGCAAGGCTAGAGGTTAATCGGGGCATTAAGGAGTTTATAACCTATGATAAGGAAACAAAGGCCATGACGATTAAAACGCCGTTGCAGTTGCTCCTGCGATTACTACTGCAGATGCTGCTGCAAATAATGTTGCTGATGATAATGATGACTATGCTTACATTTAGTGGTCCTAAAAATGATCGTAGTAATGATTTTAACGTTGATATTGATGATGATAATGATAAGGAGGATGAGGAGGGAGAGGAGGATGATAATAAGAGTGATTATATTGTTGACATTTATAATATTTGTGATGACGATGATTATAATGCTGCTGCTTCTGCTTCTGCTGATGCTGATTATGAAGACGATGATGATGAAGATGAATAATTATGACAGATATGAAGAATATGAATAATATAAACCAAGTTCTTTAAAAGAAATAGAGTGTCTGTTGAACTAAGATGCAGAAATACAGTTTACCAGCCATACTCGATAAAGGACTCAATGTTCGCACGATTGCACATAACATGAAAAGCGACAAGATCAATTTACATACGGTGGCATAAATACCAAGGTAGACCGACCTGCATTTGTAACTATACAGTGCAATGTCTTTTGGGGCTATGTAGCATTCAAACTATTGAATAACAGATCTCTGCTCATAAACAACCCTTGAACAGTCAATGCCTTATACGTTGTCGAATGAATGCACGGGCATATGCATTCTCTGGATATAAAAGCAACTTCAATGCGTTTACAACATACACGTAGGACGAATTTTATAATTCCTTATTGTTCGTCATTGAAAAAGACGACCGTGTTTTATTTTAGAAGCCTGTCAAATTATTTTTAGACTTATAAATTGAATGCGCATGTAAATTATTTATATCACAATGAATACGGTTTAAGTGGAAGAACCCTATACATAATTTTAATAAATGTAGTGCTATATTAATTGATATAGTGAATATCACAATCAATGTTTACGCGTAAGATATTCCGTTTATTCCGTGAATATTTCAGCTTGTGTTTAATGATTGATACGGAAATCCAATTTCCTCACTGACTTTCCAATACCGTTTATTTCATACTGTCTGAATTTTAACACTGCATTAATGTATTGGTCGCATTGTTACACCCGTTTTTTGTTAACATAAATATAAACAGAGTTTACAATGTGTATTTTTGGAACAAATTTTTATAACATCACAGAGTAGAAACGGAATAGTCAAGTGGTCGGGCGCTCGACTCCGGATCAGGTCGCCGCTTATTTCCTTGGGCTAGAAATTTACCCCGAATTGTTCCACTTCTCCCAGGTGTATAAATGGGTACCTGCGAGGGTTATTCGGGTCAGTTATATATCTTCTCAGCGTCATGTGTCGGCTGCCATTGTACGGAATTGACGAATATACTCAATGACCAGGGGGTAAACTGTAAAGTCGGCTGAACGAGGAGTGGCTTGAAAGTAGATAATAACTTGTTATTACATCACAAAATAAGAATGGAATGATTTTGAGTAAAGACTTACTGAGCTGGAATGTCCGCATCTACAGTGACTCGACTACAACAGGCCGTATTCGTTAATTGTACTAAACCGGACCTGGTAGCGCATTTGGTAGAGCGTCGGCTCCAGATACGAGAAGGCGCTGGTTCGATACTAAAGTCTTTAAAGATGGTAGAGGTGTAGCTCGCTTCGTAAAGCTCAAACAAATATAAGGGTACTTCCACAAATGGTTGGGCCGTGTCAGGATAATTTGACTGGGTGTGGTATCATGCCAGGTGTTCACGGCATGCTATACACAGTGAAGGCAGCACTATATCTGCTTTAAGTGGACACCGTCTCCAGATAACTGAAGTACTGTTGGTAAGACGGTCAACCAAATAAACAGGCGACTACATAATAACTGTTGTCAAACAGATAACTTAAATAAGTTAAAAATACGATCGTTTTATGTAAATGCATATGTTTATACATTTCATTACTATATGAAATGATGAATGGGCCTCGTCATTTGATGTCTAAAAAGCATAGCCAATATGGAAATTTTGCAGTTAGAGACATGTTTGTTTCTTTTATTTGATTGCCTATTACTCAACGTCGTAAACAGAAAGTTAATTTCAGTATTGAATTATTTTGCGTTAATGAATCATCCGTTTATTAGTGGCCTAGTGGATGGGGTAATTCAGGAACAATTGATTACTGGCAAAAATTGGCCATCAGTGTGAAAAACAGCAATGGCGAATTTTTCTTTTAAATACCCATTGTAGTTTATCTACGTAACAGTCTCTCAAAAACTGTCTTCATTACGCTGTATTTGCTTACTGTTGTCTGTTCAGCACTGAATAGAAAAAAAAAATAGTTCTGTCTATTGATCAACGTGTAACTGATATTAAGCAACTAGACTCGGGGAAATTACCTCAGGCTATTGCTGATCAGTGTAGGTGTGGTAGAACCCAGGTTCAGGTTATAAAAGGTACTTAGCTGCTTGAGTAAAAATGTAAAAATACTGACTTTAAATGACAAATACTGAGGTATGGTCTATGGATGGATCATTTAGGGATGATATGCTAAATTCATATTCACAATTGAATATTTTTCTCAATGTCAAATGAGCTTTCTTAGCAAATAACAGAAGAAAATAACATTAAATGGATTTGAAACATTTAATTCTACTGGTAATAAAATACGTAAGTACATGTATATACGAGTACGCATGTCTAAGGGTTACCTCTCTAGAGCAACTACCTCTCTTAAGCAACTAAATTCTCTCCTTCCGCCTGATGTTGCTTAAGAGAGGGAGCACTGTACTGTGAATATGGAAACTTACATTATATTCCTTTTTTTTTATAAGCCATGTCAATACGAGGCCATTAAGTACACACTGAGATATCGGTGCGTATTAACGATTAAGTTACCATGTTTAGTAACATAATTGGTAGCTCAGTTTTATCCGAACAATCTGTATCAATGGTTCAATGTTGAAAGTGTACATGTTAGCACGTTTGTGTATACTGGTAACCCTAAGCTCTAGTCCGTTTTCTTGTATTTATATGTTGTATATGGTTTAAAGTTCTAAATATTTTTACTGTTATACACAAAAGGAATTTTTCTCTAATTTCTTTTTGCACAACTTAATGTCCATACTGTTTAAATAATCTATCCTAACACATAAGGAGATAGAACTATCGACAAATTATTTTATCATTCTTTTGTTTAGATTTAGGTATGGACGTTTTACAATTATATACAGAATTTACACATTTATTTTATTTAATCAGTAAGCAACGATTAAATATAGATGTACTATTATATATTGTAATGTATAATAATATAAAAAATGAACAAATCTTGCCTTATTTATCAAATCCATCAGAACGTTTCTCCCTTGTCCTGATTGTGTTATTGCAAATAGGCTCCCTAAAACATATATCCCCTTGTTGAGATTTCAGCTTGTTGGCACAATGGTCCTTATACCGAACCAAGTTCTTAAAAGAAATAATTGAAATAACTGTTGAAGTAAAATGCAAAAATACAGTTTACCATCCACACACGATAAAGGACTCAATGTCCGCACGATTGCACACGAAAAGCGACAAGATTTAATCACAGACAGTGGCATAAAACTAAAGGAAGACCGAGCTGCAAAGAAACAAAAATACATGCTTTGCACAAATATTTACAATACAATAGAGTACACACTGAGATCTCGGTGCGTATTAACGATTAAGTTACCATGTTTTGTTACACAAATAGTAACTCAGTTTTATCCGAACAATCTGTATTCATCTTAAATATGTTTTAAAGTTCCAAATATTTGGTGATTTTTTCTCTTATATGAATAGAAAATGTTTCTACTCCGTTAAAATATTTTTACAACATAATGTCCATACTGTTCTTAAATAATACAGCTTAACGCCGTAAGAGATGGAACTATTGACATACTATTCTATCATTCTTTTGTTTATACTTAGATAAACATGTGTACCTTTTACAATTACATACATAATTTCAGCTCGTGTTATTTTATTAAATCAGTAAACAATGATATAAAAAGAACCATTGAACAAATCTTGCCTTATTTATCAAATCCATCAAAACTTTCTTCCTTGAACTGAAGGCGTTATTGCAAATACGATCCCCAAAACAGAAATCCCCGTGTCGAGATTGCAGACTATATAGTTTAAACATGTAACATTACGCACAATTGCGATTTCGAGGTGAGTGATAGATTCATGTATGTGAAGTCGTCAGGAAATAAATAATATTAAGTAATGTTGTTAACAAATGTAGGATGGGAAGGATTGTAAGCCCATATCACATACATGTATCTGTAGAACATTGCAATTCAAGTTTTATTTGTTTGAAAAGTGAACTAAATATATGCCATTTTAAAATAGAGTATTTCTTTCATCGCAACAATCAATAATGACCATTATAGCGAGGTAAAGTTGGTAGAGAAAGACATGCAAACGAAACAAAATCAGGGTAGAACTGCCAGCGCAGCGGAGGTGAGCAGGAAACCCTTTCTTTAGTTTAGTTCTATGTCCAGAAAAAGATTCGAATCCACAAGTTAAGAGGCTAAGCGGGGCTTTAGGAAGATAATAAATCATGATAAGAAAACAACGACCTTGATGATGACGCTGTTGCAGTTCCTCCTGCGACTGCTGCTGCTGCTGCTGTAAATGATGTTGCGGATGATACTGATGACGATGCTTACATTTAGTGATCCAAATAATGATCGTAGGAATGATTTTACCGTTACCGGTGCTGCTGCTGCTGCTGCTGATGATGATGATGACAACGTTGATGAAATAGATGAATAAGTATGATATATATGAAGAATACTTTTAACCAATTTCTTAAAAGAAATAGAGTATCTGTTAAACTAAGATGCAGAAATACAGTTTACCAGCCCTATTCGATAAAGGACTCAGTGTCCGCACGATTGCGCATAACATGAACAGCTACATGATTCAGATCATTTTTTCAGACGGTGAATTGAATACAAATGTAGACCGAGCATCATGTTTAACTATAAAGTGCAATGTCTTTATGTGGCGATGTAACATTCAAATTATTGAATAACAGATTTCTGCTCATACATTAAACAACTTTTAAATGACAAATGACTTTTACGATGTCGAATGTATCCACGAGCATATGCATTCTCTGGATATAAAAGCAACTTTAATGCTAATAGAATGACTTATTGTTGCTCATTGAAAAATACGCCCGTGCTTTAGTAAAGATGCCTGTCAATTTAGTTTTTTTCGACTTCTACATTTTTGAATGCGCATGTAATTTATTTATATTACCATATCATGGTTGTTGTGTAAGAGAAGAGCCACATACATAATTTAAATTAATCAATTTATTTGTGCTAGTATTACATTAAATATGTTTATGCATTAGATATACTACACGTCCATGAGTGTTTCAGCATGCATTTAATGATTGAAGAGGAACTCCAAATTCCTCACTGATTTTCCAATCTCGTGTCTGAATTTTTAACCTGCATTTATGTATTGATCTCATTTTAACACCGAACGCGTTTTAGTAAACATAAAGATAAACAAAGTTTACACTGTGTATTTGTGGAATATTTTTTTACATCACAGAATAGAAACGCAATAGTCAAGTGGTCGGTCGAACGTTTCCGGATCATGGGGTCCGTGGTTCGAACACCGGTCAGGTCGGCGATAATTTCCTTGAGAAAAAAATTATCTCGAACTATTCCACCCCAACCAGTACTATAAATGTATACCTGTGATGGTTATTCGGCTTAGTAATAATTTATGATTTCCCAGCGCCATTTTTCAGCTGCTATAGTATAGGATTAACGAATACACCAAAATGACTATGCCGATAGTAATATTTTGCATTAAAATACATGTTGAACATTTTAATTGATTCTTTTTTTACTCGACATATGTAACGGCAATTTCCGTTTTAAAATATTTTACGGTATCAAAAGTGGTATGCTCTATAAATTATTGTCTACAAGTATAAAACTTAGCATTCCTCCAATGTTAAAACAAATAAAAAGTAAATGAAAAAACATTTTCGCATTTTGATTGGAGAGGTAATAAATGCGCAAATTATTTCGTCTCAATGTTTGTGGAAAGAACTTTACAAATCTTTGTTTCAAAATGATTCCTGTTGGTCGAATTCCGGGCGAAAATTACTACAGACCCTAGCTTGAAGACAGAAAAAGCGAACTGTCATGCAGTGCATTAACCGTCACGCCAATCCTGTATTAGTATCAGAAGTAGTGGTAGTAGAAGCAGCAGCAGTAGTTGTGGTAGTAGTATTAGTAATAAAAGTAGTAGTAGTAGAAGTAGATGTATTAGTAGTTGTAGTAGAAGTAGTAGTAGTAGTGGTACACAAATGTAGTAGTAGTATTAATAGTAGTATTAGTAGTAGGTAAAGTAGTAGTAGTAGTACAATTACTAGTACTAAAAGTAGTAGTAGTAGTAGTAGTAGTAGTAGTAGTAGTAGTAGTAGTAGTAGTAGTAGTAGTAGTAGTAGTATCAGTAGTCGTTGGATAATGAATAGGACTATTTCTTGTTGTTGTTTTGTGGATGGGTTAACAAAGATGAACATCTTGGTAGGATGACTATTATTTAAATAGCATGTTTTCAAATAATGCCATAGCGGAAACTCCTGGTGTAACAATGAAGTGATCTGTAGAGCATGTAAAGTTGGTAGTTATTTTAATAATGTTCTGTTGGACAGTCAGAAAGGTAAACCTATGTGTGTTGTGTAATTCTTTTAAATCACGTTTCTTTTCGAATGGACGACAGCCTGATCCCGAAGGATCTTTGATATAGGATTGTAAAATTGTGAGTAATTGTATGTGACATAGAAAACAAAGATATGTGTGACAAATTCGAAAATGTATGGACTTGAATGTTACTTACCTCCGAAATGTCATCCACATATATGCCAAAACAGCCAGGCAATAGTTTGTGCATAGAAGGATATTATGGCGAAAGGTGTTTATCTTACTCTTCATTAATATATTGGTATATCGCGGCCTGGGATCGAACCCAAGGCCTCAAGAAAATGGAGCAGATGCTCTACCGATTGCGCAACCAAATTCGGTATAAATCATTATACTTACGTTTTAACAATACTCATGCAGTGTCATGGCCGGGCGGTTTAAGGCGCCGACTTGTAACGCCTCAATCCTTCACCGTTTGGTTTCGACTCCCAGTCTGGTCTAGACAATTCATATGGGAAGAATTTTCATCTTACCTCCATTTGTTTAACCTATATTGAAGCTTGGAGTATTCTTCCATACATATTTTGTTGCACGTTGCAAATATTACCATACTTGTATCGGTGCGATCTGACATAAGTAACGAAACGACAATACGGCAATAGTACACATCATAATGCGCCATGGACAATAAAGTATCAAATGTCTGTCTATATTTACATTGTTTAGATAGATCCATTAGTTAAAATTTTAACACACAGAAGGTAAAACGGTGTCTACATCAAGATCCTGCTAGAAAGTTGCATTAACTTACCTATACCTTTCAACTTTAAGCACATTACTTTGAGCAGTTATAAGTACTCTTACGAGTAGAAACCATTTGTCTCATGTACCACATTAAATGTCACAATACATTTCTACTCATATATAAGCATATATTAGGATGTATTAACATTGTCATGCGACTTTTCAAAAGGAAATTTCGATCATGAACACTGCGATCCTGAAATATGGTCAGGCACTTGACATGAGTGAAAAATGACAAATGGCAGCGTGCCTAACATTATGTTGAAGGGAAGAAAACGATATTTGATAACCAAAATCAACATTTGGTTTCATTAGGTTTTGTTCCTACAATTTTAAACCATTTAGGAAAACGATTTATGTTATAGAAAAAGCGCACTTCTTCAGTCAAGGTTAGATGACCTTTCGATTAGGAAGTGAGTTCCTATTGAAACGATACGAATATATGCTACAGTCCTATTAGTATTACAGCTTTATTTCGTTAACGCAAATGACAAAAATAGTTATATCAGGTAAATGTGATTGTGATAAATAGAGGCTCTGACACGAGTCATGTTATACAATCATTGGTTAAACTAGCTTAAGACAAGTAATACTAAGCGAGCCTATGATGAGCTCACTATCATTTATCCTGGACGAGTTTTATAAATGTTTGTATTAAATAACAATGACTGTCAGATTATTTTCAATTACACGATTTTGATCGCCATCTTATGATTAACAACATTTTGACAACAGTACTTGGTGAAATAGTGATATGAGACGATCTGCATTTATGCTGACGTTGATGACGTCATCAGCCAATAAAGCCGTATTTGACCAATGTAGAAATATGTAATGGATGAATTGAATGGAAACTAGGAGGTGGGGATGTCATGCGATAAAAACTAAGGCAATAGTTTCATTAAACTAAGCAAACCTAACAGTATTATAGCAATCTTGTGGCAGAAGGGACGACGGGAGTACTTAAGTCGGTTTACAGGACACAAACTACGCAAATTAGATTGTTTCCCAATAAATGCAGTGGAATATGCCTTTTAGAAACAAATCAGCCCAATTGATAATGAACACTTAGATCTAATTTTATTTAAAATAAAAATACTACTGACGTAATTAAAACTAATAAAATTCATGTTATATTTGAGTGTTTAAGTTTTCTTAGAACAGCTACACAATATTCTAGACTGGCGAAGCCATTCTCTATTTGAATCAGACAAACGACACCAGAGAAGTGCAAATATATAAAGTATCATGTTCATGTCTTGACGAAATGGAAGTGCCAAAAGTTCCTTGAACATGGATATGGTAACACACGCAAAACTGCAAAATAAACTTAAATGTGATCATAGGTACGAATATATGATACGGACCTATGAGTATTGCAACATTTACCAGATTTTAAAAAGCCCATATTTTCACATCTCAGCTAACTTTGTAAGTGAGTATCTAACATTTAATAGAATTATAATTAAATTAAAATAGAGTTAATACAATCTATGCCTTTTCAAATATAACTATATACTGCAATGCTTATAGAACTTTATCATATTTCTTAACTCGTGATTACAACAATGTGTGCTGTGTGAAAAAGATTTTTCCGAGCATGTAATCCAAATTGGCATTTCTTTACCATATACGGATTGTAACAAGCATTTTCCTTAGATGGGCATTGCACTTGTGTTACTAAATTGGATCTATGCATGAATAGTATGTAACAATTTACGCCTTTCTCTTTTTGTTTTATTATTCATCCAGTAATTCACTTTTCTTTACAATCAAGTATCGTGTGTGTAGTTTAAAGAAAGATATAATGACCACATCTTCCAAATACAGTGTACATGTTAGAGTTACTAATACGTTACTACTTTGTTTTAATGACGTCATAACATACCTATAATAATACGTCATCGCTTAGAAGTTGTGTTTCAAATAGATCGGTGTTCTATTCAAATTAGTTTAAGCACTGTTGGATTTTATCTATCTCTTAAATGACTCGTCACCAATGTATTTTTACTTTTACTTTGGCTTGATTATGACTACTTTTGTTATGAGCCTTTTCAAATGTTAGTATATTTTGCAATGCTTATATGCCTTTGTCATATTTCCTCATCGCTACTGTCTGTCGGCTCCAATCATTTAGATGAACGGAAATGCGCATAGAGCAGTTTAAAACCGGCGAAATCCTGTAATCTAGCGAAAGCAAAAACACAAGTGAAAGAAATATGGTGTTTTAATAGTTATTTCTGTGTAGGTAAACAGTTTAGGAGAAAGTTAAAAAACCTTGAAACAAATGGATACAGCATTTATAGTTGCAAAAGTGAAAGTATTTTGTTATAAACAGGATAAAGGCTCATGTTACTCATTACTTTTTTAATAAGGATATTAATACGAAAAACTGCTATGACAATTCTAGCATGTAATGGCGATTCAAAGCTTGAACAGCATTAGGAAGCCATATGGGACTTCGTCCAGTATCAATGAATAAAACCTTGTAAAGAATACCTGCCTTTTCGGGTTTATTTTTTAAAACAAAGTGCAATACATCGTAGCGTATCATACAATTGTGATTTGATTAAATGTTAATACACATATTTGTAATAGGAGTTACTGTGATATTTATGCTATAAAGTTGTGATTGTCAAAATGTCGCTTACTAAATTTTTCTTACCCAAATATAAAGGGATCACCTTAAATACGTTACATACATGTACTCGAATAAACACATACATTTGTAGAAAATATAGCTTATGTATGGAACAATGTAGTTTTTTTCTTCCCAACCGAGCTAAGATAACTTGTGTTTTTTTTTTCTCAGAATGGCAAGTAGCATGTTTGTAATTTTACTGTTGCCATATATGCTTTTAAATGTATAAGCTGAGAAATACAAATAAATGTTACATGACTAACAGAACAATAAACAAAGAATAACAATATGATTAATATGAGATACACTTCACACAAAACAAAGTGACGATGGTTGAATGACGTCATGAATATACATGGTCAGGAATATGAATATATATATATATATAAATCATTGTCCTTTACAAATAAATGCTTCTTTGAAGAAAATAAAAGTAAATATTATTAATTATATACAAAAATATAATGTTGATAGTGCTAACTGTTTTTATTTGTCGTTATTTGTAATAATAGTTGCTCCCAGTTTTTAAAGTCAGTTATAAATATGCAAATACATACATCTTCTGAGACACGTATTGCGACAAAAAATACCGTAACGCTCTACACGTTACAATATATTGCAGTTTCACTGACGGATTCTTCTGTCGTCAAAAAGTGCTGAACAGCTTGATAACAGAATTGTATCTGTTCCTGAAACCAATTAAAGGAAAAGACGATCAACAAAATCCCATATACACTGTCATTAAGAAACATGGTTAGTAGCAAGTATATGAAATACAACATCCTTAGAGCCAGCAGGTAAAATCAAAACCAACCTGGCAATGCATTCAAGCACATTTTAGACAACCTCAATCAAAAGTAACACTAAAGGTATTTTCGTCAATGTTCCCTTTTCGTCATAACATCAGATATTGCTTTAACTGTTAGAAAAAAAGTAAATGTCTTCATGTAAAAAGAATGAAGCGCCAAACGTAATCATTTGCTGAAAGTAAGATGCATCAAAATACCCCCATTAGACAATTATTGTAAAAATAATTAGTACAAGTATAAAACACAGTTTATCAAGTTATATATGTTCACCTTATTCGGTATAGCCAGCGGTCTCCTGGCTTTAACCTGTCTTAGTGTATTAAGCACGCTGACCTCTCCTTCTATTTTCATCTTCTGGACCAGGTTAGACACAGCACAGAACAAGCCACTTCGCTCAGCTGCATTTCTGTAGACACAGTGATAAATTGAACATTCTAACACTATGCAGATATTACCTCAATAAACAAGGAAGAATTCTGCTGTGATAAAAAAACACGATATATCACGGCATAAATCCGGATTATTTTAATTGAAATATAATAAAATTTCTTTTTCCTTTCCCCACACATGTTCGTATTTTTAACCAAGCTGACAGTAATTGTGAGTAAGATCTTTTCCTCCACATTACCTTCACCCGAAACTTTACCCTATCTTGGAATGTAATGGTTCTGTTATTTAGTTAATTTGACGTTACTTATTACATAAGTATTATAATACATATAAATAAATAAATAAATTATGCAATTACGTCGGTTGTTGATATTCGTTTTTGAAAAAAATATCAGGACCTACGCGGGGTGAAACAGAACAGCCAAACAGGGGAAATAACCTAAGAACCTTGCGTCAATTGTAGTGCACAGTTGTGTCGCTTTTTGGTCAAATTTTTATTGTAGAACGTGGTAAATGGAAATACATATTTATTATTTATTACATTTCAGTAACAGTTACTTTACATAACCACACATTATCTCAAGAATGATAACATATTGTCATATAAACATTTTGAGGAAATATGGCAAAGTCCAATGAGCATTGCAATATATACCAACGAATGAAAAAGGACAAGACAAAGTTAATCACATGCAAGCCTTATAGAAAAGTAAAAACAACTTTGAGATGAGTCATTAAATAAAATGGAGCAAACCTAACAGTTACCGCCATGGATCGGCCAGTAGGCAAAACCATTTTAACATTTAAAGACAAATAGAACAAAAAAGTAGACTTTACCAGCGGATTCTTAAACATATATCGTTCATGTTTCATGTTTCTTCCAAGAGAAAAACACACCTTCGCTTACCAATATTATAGAATGATGTCTTATTAGTATAATGGACGAAATACGAACCGACAATGTACCAGCACGCTTCCTCCACCAGATACTCTCTCAGCCATAGCGTCAACATCTTGGACCAGTTGCAAGAAGTTGGACACATCTGGGACAAGGTTTCCCTGACACCAATGTAGACATTGGTAGTGGTACACCGTCTGTGTAGATCCTGGCTGTGAAAAATGATACTTGTTTTACATTTTACAGTTTAAACATTAAACGTTGATAGTTAAATAAACCCGTTTTTTAAAGAATTACCAAAGAAGTTAGATTGGCCCCAAAAAATGACTTAACTCACAACATAAGTATTAAATTGGTCCTCTACCATCTTCAGAAAAAAACAAGAGTACAAAACATGCATAGTTATATTCTTAGTGGTCCGTTAATTCGACCCGTTTTGTATTGACATTTATGTTTACTGCAATTGTCACTTCAAACTCAACATTAGTTGTTTCGATTGTTTTATGAAGTCATTTAAGATGCAACAATTTGGAGGTTTATTGGAGAATCATCGTTTGTACATTGTTGTCATCGATTTGGTGTAAGGTTCGTATTATTAATAATTTTCAGCATTATATTATTTTTTAGTAAACATAATCAATACTTATGATTAATTTACACATGCCAACTGTCCCTTGTATGTTTGTACAATATAAAGAATATTAAGAATATATAAGACAAAGTCCTATGAACATTGCAACATATAACACAATTGAAAAGACACCGGACCAAGGTAACCACATGCACGCCAAAGGTAAAAGTGAGAACAAATCTGTGATGAATCATTTAACAATAAAGCAAACCCAACAGTTACCGCCTTGGAACGGTCAATCGGCAATGTGGTATATTTATGTCTTAATTAGCATAGAGGTACATTTATATGCAAAAGACAAACAGTCCAGTTAACTCGTCTCTAATATTGCAGGAGAGCAGATGATAGTTTAACAATGTTAACCGATATCAACTTGTGACCGTTTTACAGAATAAAGAAACAAGCCAAAGTTCAGTTATGTTAAGAAATAAAAAGATAAAGGTATCTAAACAATATTAAGTGTTATGGTAGAGAAATAACATAAACACCAACTACTACGATTCAAATAATCTATTAACGCAATGAATATATAGTATATATACAAAGAGCTCGTGTGTGTGTTTCGATGTGTGTGTCACATATACCGTAATAAAATTTGATAGTTTAATACACCCGTTTTAAAGAATACCAAAGAGTTATATTGACCCCCAAAAATGACTTAACTCATAACATCAACATTATATAGGTCCTTTACCATCTTCAGAAAAACAACCGTACAAAACATGAATAGTTATATTCACAGTGGTCCGTTAATTCGATCCGTTTTTATTGACATTTATTTTTACTGCATTCAATATTCAAATAATCTACTAACACAATGAATAAACAGTTTATATATTAAGAGCTCGTGTGTGTGTTTTGATTTGTGGGTCACATATACTGATACACAACAATAGTTATGTTTAGCTTCATATATACTTTTGCGGACTATGTTATTGTTATACTGTTCAAGAGGCCAGCAGCGCAGTCCGTGGTTACTATAAATTAACATCAATATATGATTATATCTGTTTATTTTGAATGTCTGGGCAATGCAACATGCCCATCTAACTATTTTCCATGCATCACATTCTTGACGAAAATGAGGGATCCTAAGATAGAATTGTCATTTTATTTTAGGACAACAGTGCAGTTTCTAATGTAGTTTTGTCCATAAAGGTTAATTGCAAAGCAACAGTAAACGTGTCTAGATGGCCTCCATTGGCTCTCACGAACGGGCGACCCGTAGATAAGCTTTGTTTAATAATCAACCTGGTTATCTAATAAAATGCCCATTACGACAATCGAATGTGTGGCGACTTATTACTTTATATCGCGTTTTTAGAAAGAAGGAAATTAGTTCACCATACAGACCTCAAAGACTTTAGAAATATTCTTAGTATAACATCATTGAAAAGAAATGCTTTCGGTATGTGTTTACAGTCAAAAGTCATTATATTTGCCTGGATATACCTATCACGTTTCCTTAAGATATGCTTCATGCAAAGACCAAAACGAATAACGAAACACGAAAAAAAGGCCTGCAAATAAAACTATGGTTGAAACTATTAGTAATCGCAATCATACACCAATTCAAATGCTTTTTACATGTTCAAAATAGAAACAACATTAAAGGTTTAGCAATTAGGCTAAGACAATTTACAGGAGGGATAATCAACGGCTTACCATCAGGTTATTCTGAATTGTAAGCTTCCTCAATATATAACTGGAATGTTTGTCCAACTCTTGTGTCGTGACATCAAAGTATCTTGAAGGAACGGAGAATGCACCATTGTTTGTCCGTGAAAAGTATTCGCCAATAGTCTATAACAAAACGAATTTGCAATCTGTAATCTGTAAGATATATATGACATATATCAAAATTAGAAAACAAAATTCTTTGTTAGATACTTTCCTAAAGATTGCTAGATGCCTTTGAAAATATAGACTGGACATGGAATTTAACATTGGAATTGTAAAACTAACAATAGGACAATCATCTTCTGTGTTATATGAGAAAGAGATGAAAGTACAAGGGTTATATTAACATCAGTAGAAGTCATCAATTATCAGAATAATCACCTGATCCTTAAGACCAGGAGGGTCTATGGAGACAATACAGGAGCAAGATTCCTGTATGATGAGAGTGAGGAAATCCTTTACTGTGTTTGGAAGTGGCGTCTGGCAGATCAAGAAATGGTCCTTCACTGTGTAGCTCTAAAATGAACAAGTAGGCGATAGACGAGCCATTTGTTCGAATCAAAGCTTGTCAAAATATGGGACAAGTATTTAGTTTACTTATGAATTGTGTGTTTTGTGTGTTTTTTTAAATACATTGCAGCGACCATTTATTATCATTATAGCAACGTCCAGCTTTCTGGTGGAGGAAACAAGTCTGGGTAGAATCAATGCCGCACCGCAAGTCAGCTGGAAGACCTTCTCACATTAAGTTCTTCGCCCCAAACGGGACTCGAACCCACGAGGTGAGAGTCTAAACCGTCAGAGGAGTTACAAATCGGCGACTCTACCACTACGCCACGGGCGCCCCGAATGAATTGTGTACCGTTGAACATCGTTTTTACATTTTTTTTCGACTAAATCCTATAAGGTTAGTAACCTTATGTAAATAAATAGTAAAAATCGAATACATTTCTTTCAAAATGATCAAAACTGGGTACATGTATTAACTTATGACTAATACGTCCCTCCTGCTCTACCTATATTGCGTTTGACGGAATTAGCACAACAATGTGAGTCTTTCTTTGTAACTAGAGATTGTAAGAAATGGTATTCATTGTGTACACATTAAGACACGAACACACAAAAGTTCACGAACTGTGTAAACATTATTTTGTTTTTGCAAAAGAACACCCAAACAACTAGGACGACAGTCATTCAACCAGAATTTCCTTTAATTAAGTCGCCCTCAAACCATTTAGGTCCCAATTCAGTCCTTTTGCCGATCGTTTCAGAGAGAAACTGCTATTGAAAATTGCTACTTCACATTTGTAGATAGATAGATTGATATTTTGATAGAAATATAGATAGATAGATAGATAGATAGATAGATAGATAGATAGATAGATAGATAGATAGATAGATAGATAGATAGATAGATATACAGATAGATAGGGACTGAGACTGAGAGCGGGAGGAAGAGAGAGAGACAAATATAACTGCACGTTATTACTTACGTTAATGTAGACAGCATTGATGTAGTTGCATTCACCGAATCTTTTTCCAAGATGTAGATATGGTCTGTTGCGAAGACCTTAATACATATTGATAGAAATGTATTCACGGGAAATTAAAACAAATGTGATAGGAGTATTTGATGTTAGCAATACACAAAGGTATAAACAAGTAAGTGGCATGTACATTTGTAGCAATTACTTTGAGACATTGCGTAAAATGACACTTACTTGCAAATACCCCAACAAATAACTTGCTAAAACGTTTTTCAAGTTAGAAGAACTCCTTCTTTGTTTGTTGTTGTGTCTCTCATTAAATATTTATTTTAGTTTTTGTTACTTTTCTTAGAGGAGTAATAACAATTACTCCAAATTCATCGATATCTTTGTATCATATGGAGTCAATACTTGTTTAAGATAAGGCATAAGTACATCTCTAAAAGTACGTCATCGATAAGATTTTCTTGTTTCAAAATTATCTGTGTACGTAAATCTATCTTAAAGAAAATAAAGCAAACAAAGAAGCGTGATGCTTTATGTTGTACCTTTCTTTAAACAAAATATAAACCCCACCTGCCGGTCATTTTGCCTATTGTAGTATTTTTATGTATGTGTAATATAGTGCCTCCGACTTTTTGCCCTTTTGCCAATAATGTTACATATTTTACCTAATATTTATTGTATAGTGTATATACGTTGACATTCGCAAAAGCACAAGCCAGACTTTCCTATTCACTATATACAATAAGTAAAACGACCTTCAAACATTATTGTTTACAAATAAACCGAGTCAAGTCATTTTACATTCCAGTTTGTACTAATAATATTGATATAACCATACTATTCATTTAATGAATTATATCAATAGTAAACGCAATTGATTTTCAAACAAAGTATTATAACTGTGTCCCATAATGGGGTCTACTTACAAGGTAATACAGAAGAAAATACAAACTCGGTTGTCACAAATGTATAAATCTGCTCATCAATATTAACAAGTATGAAATCAATTATAACTCACCTGGAATATCAGAACCCTCCCTATTAAGCTCCTCATAACCTCTGTTAATTACTCTGGCCTCTTCTTCTCCCTCTCCTGGCTTTTCTGGCTTTGTCATTTGCTTAAATATAAAAAATAAAACACTAAACTATTTCAAATATTGCAATAACGTTTTACGAATTAAGCATAATGCCACTGTTACAGTTAATATTGGCCAATTTATATCAGTTTCGCTTGACTTTAAATGACCGTTTTGCCTGCAATAATATTTGTACCTAAATCCTATTAGTTAAATAACTTTTTATCGTTTTCTAGTTATAATCCAAAAATTCATTCAAAATACATGTAGCATAAACTCATATTTAAGCAGCGCCTCTTCTTAGTAAATTTTAAGCTATCGCAGTAAGGATATGCTCTGTACATATACTCTTAAATTACTACTTTATTGTAATAACGGTCGGATTCTGCATTGTCTCATGATTTATTTTTATTTCTCAAACCAAATTATGTCGGGTTGTTTTTCTGCGTGTTCGCATAACAGCCTAGGAAGCCTTATCAGAACTAGTTAAATGCAGTTGCCGTGTATAAGTAATATTGTGAACATAACGATCTATATAAGCAAATATTTGAGAACTAAAACAAACTTACTTGCCAATTAAACATAATTACTTAATTTTAAAGTTCATACCTGTTGTTTAATGCTCGATAAAAATAACGTCATCCCTCAACTACACGTTAACGTTAGACAACGACATGTGCTTTTGCAACATTTCTATTAGTTTTACTTTCTTCGAATGTAACATGATTTAAAAGAAATGCTTAATAGATTTGGCGAGATTATTTTTAAGCTAGTAGGATGGAAATGCTTTGCTCGTATGAGATAGTCCACGTAACACATTATTTCTCACCAGGACTATAGTTATGAACATTTTGAGATCGCTTTATCTAAAAAGTGAGGAAAGATTATCACTGAGGCCATTTAATTGTAAATTATCTTTTCCTGTACATGCGCTACAGACAGAGTACAGACAGAAAAAAAAAAGATCAATACAGTGTTGCAAAAAGAGTAATGTTCTAACATGCTTCAACGCTGAAATTGTAACTACAATGTCATTCTGAAAAGGAGTAATTAATGGAATTGATTTATGCTTAAATAGATCATACCTTCACCAGTGTTTTCAGACGTTTCTCGTTTAAGGAATCCACGTATTGCTTAAACTTGTTCTGTTTGATCCATTCACAGTGGTAAGTCAAGGCATGAACAAGGCATCGGTGCAAATACTCGTATTGTTGCTGAAAAGAAGAAAATATCGTTTCCATGTCGTTTCATCTCTAACGTACATTAAGGATATTGACATATCTTCAGGTTTGTTTCACAGGGGACGGTTCTTTCTACTGATATTTATTCCTTTCGACAGCTCACATCATGACTACCATAATCATTTGGCAGTACAAACACTTCCTAAAGTACATATCGTGGTTGGATGGAAATTCGAGCTCTGGACCCACACATCTTAGTCATTTGACAACAAACGTCCCGGAACTTTACAAAAATACGTATAACTAAATACATATATGTAAAATGTGTTCAGCAAATAATTAAAGTTTCACTTTTTAAGCAACAAAAATGCACATGTTTTGCAAAAGTCAGCTTGTTTTGTTTTTTATGTAAAATATGCCAATGAACTACCGGTGATATAAGCATAAATGTTGAGTAAAACATAATGATAAATGGGCAAGCGGGTATCTTTGTTGTATTAGCATTTATAGTATTACTGGGTTAACAAATACCATTAATTACTATCAATATTATGATTCTATAGTAGGATTCCTTTTTGAATTTTCTTACCCACGTCTGTACCATGGATGTTCTCTGTTCCCTCATCTTAGTTACCCACTCAAAGATATCCAAAGATTTCTGGGCCTTGCCCTGATTGATCAGAATATCCAGAGCGATGTAAGTGCCCGTGCGACCGATACCAGCACTGTATAAAATTAACAGTACAACAGTAAAAGACAACATATACAAAGCGTACTTGAAAGAAGGTCAGGTGAGAAGTGATTTGTTTACTGTGTTATATTTTGTAGAATAAAACAGATATGAATGTCATATCTTTTAATGTATTATTTCTGCTTAGTACAGATCAGGACATTGAAATAACTGTACCTGCAATGTACAATAATCGGGCCGCCAAGGGAAGACTCAGTTGTCTTGACCTTTCGTCTGAACTCCAGAAGACTTGTAACGTCATCAGGTACTCGTTTGTCAGGCCAAGCTGTATAATGGAGCTGATGCAGGGACCTCTGTTCTCGGTCCTGGTTTCGAAAGAATGAACACATATTTTCGTATTGTTGGTATTTCTGTTACTGCCTATAAAAGTATAAATAAAACGGAGATTTTGGAAGAAAAATGGTTTGGCATGTCATTTAATTACGTAAATTGCTAACATCTGTTTTATGTCATCGCCAGAAAAGTATAATACTACTACTACTAATAATAATAATAATATTAATAATAATAATAATAATAATAATAATAATAATAATAATAATAATAATAATAATAATAATAATAATGATAATCATCATCATCATCATCATCATCATCATCATCATCAACAAATAATGATTATTTTGCTATATCATGTGTTTACCATGGACAACGTCATCTTCCTGACCACAAATTCCGCGTAAAAATCTTCTGAATGTGACGTCACCGTAACATCGCCATAACATAATGAGAGTCCTACGTCCGGCCAATACTGTTGACATTTCATTGACTGTGGTGAAATTAAGAGTTATCTTTGTATTAATTTACGTATGTATTGATCTTCCGCATTTATGTTTAAAGAAAAAAAAATCACATAACGTGCTTTTGTTTTTTAAACACATCGCAGTGACTTATTATGACCATTATAGCGACGGCATGCTATTTTGGTGGAGAAAGACAACACACAAAGGTCTGGGTAGAACGATTGGTGCTCCACAGGTCAGCTGGAAGTCCTTCTAAAAAGTATTTCGCCTTGGACTGGAGTCGATCCCACGCGATGGGAGGCTTAACAGTAGGAGGAATTATATATCAGCGACTCTACTACAACGCCACTCGCACTCTTTATTACGTGATTTTCAAAATAAGCATGTTTTTTTTAACTTCCACAATTTCATAAAGCATATCATTATTCAGTTGTGTAAGTTGACATGACGGTCACAAGCTAACCGTTGAATAGTTCTAGTTACTTGTTTTATATATAGATATGGCATTTAGAAAGAACCAACCATACACTCTTTATCGTGAAAACATGTCGATGCTATAATTGCTGTATTTTCTATGACATTTTAAACTGTCAAAAGTCATAATACCTGTCCTTCCATGAGATTGGTTAACATTACGATAATGTCAGAATTTTCCTGCCAGACCATTCTCCAAAATGTTTGGAAATTCTCCATCGCCTTTCGTGTAGGACCTGTTGGGGCAAATGAGTTACTTTTATGTACATACATAACATACAACATTAAGACTATAAGTGATGTTATTAAAATGTTGTATTCACCTAGTATATCCTTCGTCTATGGATTTAATGCTTCATTTTTAACAATGTACATAACAAGAGACATACGTGAATAAATATCCAACTTTTCCTACTGTTGATTGGCCTTCATTTGGAATTGATAAGTATGAATGACAAACCATCAGACGTTTTCACTTTCGGCTTGATAACTGTTCAATTATTGAATCTTAATTTACTAAAACATTTTAATAATAAATTAATGTCCGTTATTCTTTGCAATTGGAATATATGACAAAGTCCTACGAGCATTGCAATACGTACCAAACCCTAAAATGCACAGGACAAAGGCATTTACATAAAGACAAAATGTAAAAGTAAGAACAAATCTCTGATGAGTCATTTAATAAAAAGAGCAAGCCCAACAGTTACTGCATAGGCATGGTCAAATAACCGACTCGGGTGCATTATCGTTCCTGCTCATACATCATTTCGATGATGTTAACTTGATGACACATATGAGTACTCAAACGTTGAATTCAATATCCTTAATTAATTTCAATATTTAACGTAAATCGATATTTAAATACAAACCAAGCGATGATATATATTTTTTTTCGTCTTAAAACCCTGTGAAAAAAGAAAGTCAAAACAGTAAAAGATATGTGAACAAAGCAGTGATAGAATTTCTGAAATATTTTAAAATCTCAAAGATATTAAAAAAGAAAGAAAATATGGTGAATTATGAGAAATTATTGCATTTTACTATTATTTGCGACCTAAACATTCAGGACCGCTAAAAAGATAGCACGTGAACAAATTCAAAGCCGTATTTCATTAATAAGTATTTAAACAAAAATAAAGAAATAACTTCCAACTGAAAGGACAAATTATGATATTGTATTAACTTGTATCTAAGGTCTAGAATGAATTATATACATCACCTCGTATTTATAGTATTTGTTTTTATCTATTCATTGTGATTTTTTTCGAATATTATATTATCATTTTGAGCGAATTGTAATACGCTATCTTACAGAAAAAGGAAGAACCAGAAATACGCTTTTGTACAACCGTACTTTATAGGTTAATAACATTTGAAAAATTTAATAATCTCGAATGAAAAGCTTTCTTACATGTCTTATTGTTAAAGTCATTATACATTTAATTGTCTTGTGCTGTGATGTTCAAATAATGTATAAAGTACGCATCAGTTAACTTCCACCCGGCTCGATGTACTTAAGACCCGGGTTCCATCCCAGGTCGGAACATACCAAAGTCGTTAAAATGGTTGCGGTTAAGATCTCTCGCTAACGCTCAAGCAAATATAAAGTAGTTCCACGAATGGCTTTACCGGTATCGGGACAATGTGACAGGCTGTAGTTTCATGTCAGGTGTTCACGGCATGTTATACACAGTGGAGGCAGCACTATATGTCCTTCAAGTGGACACCGTCTCCAGAAAAGAGACATACTGTTGGTGGAACGATAAGTCCAATAAACAATAAGATTTACCACAAATCCACTTACGTCAATATAGCAAGCGTTGATAAAATCTGCACCCGGTGAATTGAGTTTAACTCTGTGTTCGTCATCTGCAGGATATATCGCAGGATATATGATGGGTAAATGTCACATTAAAAATGATTTTTGATGGAATTGATTTGTCAATATCTAAATTTAATTCCACTGGACAGTGCTTCTGCAGATAGAACATTTAATGTAACTTTAACTTTAATTAACTTTCAGAGTTATTAGCTGACTAAAAGAGTGTTCTTTTATTTAATTAACAAATTGCTTAAGACATTATCAAACATGTTGACTACACAGTGTCCTGACTGTCATAGAAGTTTTACAAGAAGGGATAACATGACACGACATTGGAATCAACTTCAAAAGGAAACTAATGATGCATATCCTCCATCTCCTCCTCATGGAGCGCCTACTCCTCCTTCTCCTCAGGGAGCGCCTCCTCCACCTCCTCCACTTCCTCCTCCTGCCACCACCACCACAACGACAAGAAGAAAACATGGTGTTTCAACATCCATTTTCCATGATGATTTCTGGTCCTACGGCATGCGGTAAGACGACATTTGTGATTACCTTGTTACAAGACCAAGTTCTTAAAATATTGCCGGCTGTGCAAAGAAGTACAAAAGATGGCAACCTTTGTACACGGATATTCAAAGATGGGTGTCGGCGAGAGTAGAATATATCCAAGGTATCCCCAACGACTTGGATGATGACGACTACTTTTATCCAAAAATAAACAATTTTGTGGTTCTGGATGACATATTTTCAGTATCGGGAAAGACCAACGTATAACCGATTTATTCACGGACGGGTCTCACCATCGTTCGTTGTCAGTAATATCTATCATTCAAAAATCGTTTAGAACCAAGGATCCAACACAGAGAAGAAATTGTCATTATTTGATGTTATTTAACAATCCAGTTGATAAGCAGTCTATCGTGACTTTGGCGAGACAAATGTATCCCGGAAAGTGGGATTATTTCCTAAATTATTTTGAAAAGGCTACAAAACAGCCATATGGATACCTAATGGTAGACCTAAAACCATTTACAAAGGAAACAAAACGGCTATAATGCTCTAATGTGACGACTCTCTCGACCAATCAAAACGCAGGATCGGTAAACCCTATAAAAGGCCACCCGAAACTATTCTGCTTCATTCTTCTGTGGACGTCCAAAGAATTCACATCAAAGAGGATGACACAATATCGGAAAAGATAAACTCGAGCGATAACTGCGGTCTGTTGTTTGACAACCTCGCATGACGTCCAGAGACATGTCAAACGCGGATGGTGCATGGAAAATAAAGAAGAGTATCCAATCAAAAATCAAAAAATGGAGAAAGACGAATCGAATGATGAAAATATTGAAGAAAATAATGGCTATCTTCAGTTGTGGAAACGAGCGAAGGATTCCAACATTGAGAGGTACAACAACATATACCAAAAATAAAAACGATGTTGAAGAAAGTGACTCTGCACAGGAAATGGCAAATGAGCGTGTACAGTCATATAATGAAAAAGAGTTTTTCGTCAAAGACCAAACTTTGATAGATAACTACATGCTACCACTCAGAAACAATAGATTACATCAAGAAATCATGGCAAAGATAGATAAACTGGTCTCTAAAGTATATGTCACCACCTCAGCCGTGAAGAAAGTGCTGCGAAGTTTTAGGAGTTCGTTTCAAGACCTGTTTGATACCGAATTGTCCGATAATGAGGAGGACGAAAATGATGATGAAGTTGAGGAGGAGGTGATGGATTAAGAAGATTGAGAGACTATATAAGAGAAACTATTAGTATATTGCTGATCAGTGGTGCGGCAACCACGGAACAGAAAAGACATGGCTCCCTGGGAAGATTATTTCCGAAATATACATTTCTAACCGAGTCACCCAGCTAGTTATTCTGGGCCACCAGAAACTGTTCAAAGTAGTGCAGAACGAAGGCAAGTACAAAATCGGAATGAACAAAATTAGGAAATTCCTGCATCAACAGGAGAGTTACAGTCTTCATAAACCTGTGCGACGCACATTTGAAAAAAATCACTTCGTCAACAGTGGAAAGGACGATCTGTCTGGATGTGCGATTTAATGGATATGGTGAAATTCGCAGAATGGAATGATGGCTACAAATACATTTTGCTCGTAATCGATGTGTTTTCGAAGTACAGTTGGCTACGTCATCTCAAATACAAAACTGGGGACGGTGTGAAGGAAGCCTTTCAGGACATTTTTGACACCTCAAACCGCAAACCTGTCCGAATTATTTCCGATAAAGGCCAGGAATGCAATGCAAGTGTGGTGCAGCGACTGGTGAAAAGTGCTTTCCCACTCAAAATGAAACGAAAGCGTTGGTGTCAGAACGAGCGATCAAAACCATCAAGACGAATCTATACCGTTATCTTACCTACACTGATGATTATACGTATCTCCCTATACTACAAGACGTAGCCGACAGTTACAACCGAAGTATCACAGAACGATTGGCATAGCCCCAGCCGATGTGAAAATACAAACTCGGGGGAAGTACGAGTATCCACCTACTTCACCGGAAGAGGAGATGATGATACGCTTTCCAAGTACAAAGGCTTTAAGTTTAACATCGGAGATCATGTGCGAATATCGCATTTAAAAACAGTTTTACCCGTGCCTATGATGAGACCTATACCGGTGAACTTTTTAAAGTATCGCAAAGGTTCTACCGTGACACAATACCCATATAAAGACTGAAGGATATGATGGGAGAGTAAATCAAAAGGACATTCTATCAGAGCGAACTACAGATAGTCGACGTAGATCCTGACCAGTTGTGGAAAGTGGATAAAGTACAGTCAACTCTCGTTATCTCAAATTTCAAGGGACCGTAGAAAATAATTTGAGATATCCGAAGTTTGAGTTATCCGACTTTAAGGATAGTTTGTGTAAATCTTAAAAATCTTACCTGCTACACGATGACTGGTAATGACTGAAATTCATTGTTATATCTGCTACTGTAAACTAAGTTTCTGCAAGTTTGTGTGGTTTTGCATGTTTAAAGTGGTCTGTTGCCATAACCAACTTTTTTTTTGTTCAATAATCAGTACGTGTATTGTGGGTAGGTAGTGGAAGAATGATAAAATCACTTACCTCTCATTTTATTTACAAGTTGAGAAGGCCGTGTCAACAAGTTCTCAAAAACTGTTACAACAACATGTACAAACTGAAACCTTTTAATCAGCGTTAATTGATTAACAAAACTGTTGTTCATTAAATCAGCTAATTAAATAATAATCGATTAACCTCTTCTCTAAATTACGTCACATCCTGATTGCCGATAAATGGCGATAAAACTCGCGACCAAATCGGTCAGTAGTTGTGAAAATCACTATTGTTGCCGTTTTGCATCTTATATCAATTTGAAGTTTGAGATAGACCAACTGATTTCAATAGTTTTATACGTGTGGGGACAAAGAATTTAGTTTGATATATCCGATAATTTGACACATCCGAATTTGAGTTAAACGGAGTCGACCTATATAGAAACTATAGGGAAAAAAACATGGACCGTAGAAAACAGTTTGACATAACCGATTTTGAGATAACGAGAGTTGACTGTATTAAAGACCCGTGGAAAGGGACGAAATAAACAATATTTCGTAAAGTGAAAAAATTATCCTCAAGAGTTCAACAGTTGGGTGATTGCTAGCGATATTAAATAACTAGAATACTGTTCCTATGTGTTGTAGAATTGTATAGTGTGTGTTGTAAATAAGAAGTATAGTAAGGTAAAAATAAACGTACAACCCGAGTATTGAGTTTTGTTTTATTTTCAATTCCAAATTTTTGCGAGGTAGCAATAGAAGCAAGCTGTTAGGTTGGCACACTTTTGGTATAAATGGCTGGCTTGTATACACTATCTGAATGAGCATAGCGGGCATAATGGGCCTGGTCGTTTCCTAGGACGGGGAAATTTCAACCTTTACTTGACTTAAATGCTACGTGGTGACAAAGGGTGGTTCCCAATACTGCACATAAACACCACCATAAAGCAGTACTGAATCGGTCTAGCGGTCCTCCTTACCCAATGCAGTCTCGCCTACATCAATAATTGTAAACCCCTGAAAAATCAGTACAATTTTTTTAACGCACTTACTTTACGGACGTGCAATCTGCCCTAAGTGTATCTTATCAATTATGAAAAATATCGGAAAATACAGCTCTTAATTAATACGCGCCGTACCATATTTATCGTAGGTAGATTTAATCACTTTAGGCAAGTGACAATACAAACGCAGCTATGCAATAAATAAACCCATTAATACCCGCTCACCCCTATTTGAATGGATCCGCCCAATATTAAAACTACGACCGTTTATTCTTTATCTGACTGTAGCTGAGAGCAAACGCGTTTTATCCGCTCTGCTTACACGGGCTAATATGGACAAAAGTAAACATTCGTCTGCTACTGTATGTACAAGTAACTCCAAAAGTGTGCTACCTATCGACGGGTCCGATAGATTAAACAGTAGACACTTGGTCTGCTCGTAAAGTGGTTTTGCCTATACTCTTACAAGACAGTCATTGACTGTCGTGTGCTACTGCAGCCGGTCCTATCCGGTTACATTTTGTAGAGGCGGGTAGTAACACGCCGTGCCTATTAATACGGATTACGAGCGCTTACTTTGAATTTTTAGAAATAGCAGACATATTCTTCGCCTCCGTATAAGCAATTTAATATAAGAATATACATAGTTTAACACCGAATTATTAAACAACAATATTGAAATACTGTAGAAAACGTATTTCAACGTTAACACCAACTCAATACACGAAGCCATTGTCGTCTGCTTGAAATCACGTTACGCGAGAGCGGGCTTAAAAATTCCCTCATTTTTTACCTCATCCAAGATGGCGGGTTTATATAGAATAAAGAAGAATGACCTAGATCTATCCTCCCAGCCTTGACTACTGCTCTATATGCAAATTAAAAGGACTCCTATGTACTTGTACCGTAACGTCAGACTGTTATTTACGTTGGTCGCCACTGTAACGTAGCGAGGAAAGTATGCAGCCAGTACGGGACTCGAACACCGGACTCTTTACCCACGGATCTAACCAGACCGCTTACATAATATGTCCGTATTACCCAGTTCAACTAGGTACTACTGCTATTTAAGGGAACATAAAGGTTCACGAGACCTTTTGTATAATTTTTGATCATAACATTGTAATATTTACTTATTGTCTTACTGTTAGTTGGATGTGTGTTTAACATATTAGTCTTTTTTGCAAAAAAAGTGTTGCATTTCCGCTTGTGATAGGTTGATATTGTAGGGAGTTGGTGGATGCAAACTACATTTGAAATGGGATGGAAAAATACTCTTTGAACGTCCCCAGACAGCATATTTCTACAAGTACCAGTTATGACTGGTCTGTGTTTGACATTAAGTATACAGTTAAGCGAAACAGAAATTAACTTCAATATGACAGATATTGACGCTTTCTCGTTTCGTTGATAAACACGTACGTTGTGCTTTAGAAGGTATTATAACTTCAACTATAAACTGCAAATTTGTCCTGTTCACGTACATCAGTGTTTGTTCTAATTTATTTATATTGCTGTAAAGGTCGCATCGATACTTACAAGGGTATATGCCGTTATATCTGTTTTTAATGATATTCTCCCCTTTCTTTGCATCTTCACACGGTTTGATAAGGCCTCGTGGTAGTTTCTGGCAAAACAAGGAATACATGATATTATATGGATTCTCGATTTAAAAGTAGTTATATTATGACCTATGCTGCTATACCATTCTTTTTAAAAAACTTGGTCGCTCAAAAGAATAAACAGTTTTACACAACAGTGCGGTGTGAAATAAAATGTGCTTGGAACAATATATGGTCACTTAAGTGTAGGAAAATCTTATGTGATGCAACGGTTAAAATAAATACAATTAGATTTTTAAAGCCAGCAACCCAATACAGCTACAAACTATGCACTACTTCAAAAAATGTATCCTATGCGTATATGGTAATCATAAATACTACTTGGGTTGGCTTGAATGAAAGCAAACATTGAACAAAATAAGTTAAAACTTTTATGCTAGCTCTATTTGTTTTACGACGAATAACAGATTTGATCATACATTTACCTTTGGCTTCCAAGTTAAAACCTCTCGGCTATACATTTTCCAATGTGTGTATATGTTGCAATGCTCATAGGACTGTCATAATTCCTTATTAATATTTGTGTATGGTTCTATGCGTCATACAGTTTAACTGCCACCGGGGCGCTCTAACTATAAATGTAAGTACAACTGAATAGCTGGTTAATCCAGTAAGGAGCATTGCAATATAAAATCGTTTCGTGAACTGTACTTGCTGTTTTTACATGGACCCACGCTATTACAGCCAGCTATGTTAAGAAGTCTCATTGATATTTCCCATTACACGTTTCAAACGAATTTAAAGAGAGAAGTGTTCAAACGATCCTACATTCTTCGCAACCGCAAATATTTACAGGTGTTTCGGGTTCTAAAGTTATCGCAAACACAGAATCTTGCAACAGAATATTCAATTAGCATCTACATAGCAATTAATGACGGATAGTGATAAAAAAGCTCACCAGAAATTCTTGCTGGTAGAAGTCTTCGCTGTGAGTGTCGACAAATTTGGCCAGTTCTCTGACTGGAAGTTTACCGCAAGGTTTCTTTTTGTCGCCAACCTTACCCGTAAAGTACAAGGGGTCAAACTCGTCATTATCTTCTAACACGTCTAAAAAAAGAAAAATGAGGCATTAGATTGTATCAGTGTATGTTGCTGGCATTTGTATCAAGCTTGGAAAAGTTGTAATAGTATATTTTTAATTACCATACACAAACAATGGAACAATTCAATGTCATTGTTTCTATTTGTCGTTAAATTTAACCATGCATTTTGTGGGCTGAAACTCGCCAGTCTCTTCCAAGATGTATAAATAAATATCGTTGATGCGTTAGATGTATCCTTGTATTTTGTTGGCATGGGTATTAAGCTTTAAATGGTTTGAAGAGTATCTTTATATTAACCATGCACAAAAAAGGTTAGAACAATTCCAATATAATGTTTAAAATAATGTGTAATAACATTACCTGTCTTAATCAGATTGTACTCCTCCAGATTTATGATATTAAAGTTTCCCTTGAAAGTCGACACAGACCTGGAAAGAAAAAAACAACGAAATGACAGTGAAAGTTTAAATTATAAATTAGGTTTAACTGAATGCATTCTTTTTATATCAATCAGATGTAAGATAAACTTGTCAGAGTAAGTGTAAATATAAGAGTAGGTTCTTGCCTTCTTATTTACAATAACGCTTTCGTTATTTCATTATTGTAAAACAATACAAACTTGTATTTATTAGATTGATATTTGCTATGATCTTGAGAGCATATACATTAAAATCGCAAACTGTAAGAAGAAGTGTAAACATACTTTTAAAGACATACTGTTTACTTATAACTGAAGGCATACATTATTTGCTTTTAAATCCTTTTTTGAAAGATCTTTACTCATTGACTAAAACTAACCTTCGGCGGAACAAAACAACAACAAACACGACGGCAATGATGATCAAAAGCCCCGCAGACAAAGAACCTCCGACCGCAGGTGCCACGACATTCTTGGTGTTCCCGGGTAGTACACGCTCTTCCTGATTAGCCATCGTCGTTGGTTTTGGAGTGTCGCAAAAAGGTCCCATGTATCCGGTTATACAGCCGTCAATGCAGTAACCGGTAGCCATGTTGCATGTCTGGTGAAAACAATTTTGTGAACAATTCAATTCGCAGGATGTATTATAGAATCCATCTTTACAAGCTGAACAGGTTCCGTTTATTTGTGAACATTTCGCACAATTTGTTTCACACATTAATTCACATTCACTGCCATGAAATCCATTATTGCAGGACCCACACCGACCTGTAGTTTTATCACATCCCGTCTTAGGTGAACAATTATTTGGACAAGTTGTATTGCATATATCACCATAGGACCCGTTCTTACACGTATAGCATATACTATCTGTTCGATTACAACCATCTGATGTGCAATTTGTATTGCACTGTAAGTCGCATTCAATACCGTAGTTCCCTGTCATGCATTGGTCGCAAAGATTTTTTCCTGATGATGAATTAAAATTTATCCGACAACCGTAATTACATAGATTTGAAGTAGGATTACAGTTTTTATAGAATGACGCTCCACTTTTGCAGCCGTTCGAACAAAAACAAGTGTCAGACGAATTACAATCATAACATAGTGGGTTACACGCCTGACAAACTTCGCCATTAAAAAAAGATCCGATATTACAGGATATGCACTGCTTTAATTCTGTCAGATCATAACCGTCGTGACAAGATGTACATCTAAAAGCGTTAGAAACACATGTTTTACAGTTAATGGAACAGGCTGACTGACATTGATACAGGGAAAATGTAGAGTAAAACCCATCCTTGCACAGGGTACAGTTGGACACACCAATACCTTGTTGAGCATCTACACATTTGATACAGTTAGAGGGACACTTGTTGTTACATTTCCCGCCGTGGTATCCATCATTACAGTTCCCATCACAGTTGCCAGATCCGTCAATTGCGCAGGTTTTACAACAAGGGCATGTTGCATTGTTAAAGCATTCTGGGGCTTTTGTACTGATGTTTTGAGAATGAACCACAGCTGAAACGAAACACAATGACTATGAGAAATACGTTAACATGCCGTTGTAGGAAAATGGTGGCAGATGAAGTCGGAAAAGTTAATGTTGAAACAGTAGTTAAAGGATAAAAAATGAAATTATTAAAATAATAAACATAAATCAAGATGGTGACGTAGTAGGCAAGACCCAATGAAAACAAGCACGCCACCAAGTTCCTAAAAAGGAAATATGAATCCATTCATTTTAAAATGTATCGTTAATTTTCAAATATATATATATATATTTATGAAAATTAACGATTCGGAAGAATGCCAATTGTTACTAGAACTAATTCAACCTTTAGCCTTAATACTGGTTTAATTGTATTTAGTATACGTTGTTTATTAAAACATGGCGTAAGTTGTATTTCTAAATATTATAATGTATCCATGGAAACAATAACTGAGCCATATGAAGAGATCTATTTATAAACCTAAATGCAGAGCCCGAATTTAATCACACATACTAGTGACGTGCGAAAGGTCCATATATATGACATATGAGTACGTGCACTTTTATCTAATTAAACAGCTCTTGCAAAATAACTTTTTAAATCCATAAGGAATAGACATGGTAGCGCAATAGGAAGAGCGTTAGCTCCATGTAAGATACACGCTTACATGGTAGTGGTATAGCTCACTTGCTAAGCAAATATAAGGGTAGATCCAAGACTGGTTGGTCCGGTGTCGGGATAATGTGATTGGGTGTCGTATCGTGTCATGTGTTCACTGAATGCTATACACAGTGAAGGCAGCACTATATCTGTTTCAAGTTGACACCGTCTCCAATTAACTTAAATACTGTAAGTGGGACGATAAACCCAACGAACATAAAAAATCCGCGTCTCCCACTTGCTACTCCTCCTCTTCCTCATCATTATTATCATCGTCCGTATTATTATTGTAATCATCATGATCATTAGTTTCATCATCAAGAACATTGTTTTACTTACTGTCTTGGTAACAGCACAAACACAGTACTGCTCCGAGAATGATCTACAAAAGAAACAGGCACATTGTATTTCATATATACTACTCTAAATGATCGATTATATTTACTGTTAGCACAAGCTATATATAATTTTTCTGTAGCATGCACGAACCTGTTAATACACAAATTTGAACATGGAGTAACATAATATTCCTTTTTTACAAACCATGTCAATACCAGGTCATTAAGTAAACACTGAGATATTAACGAGTAAGTAACCATGTTTTGTAACATAATTGGTAGCTCATTTTTATCCGAACAATCTGTATCAATGCTTGAATGTTGAAAGTGTACATGTAAGCACGTTTTTGTATACTGGTAACCCTAAGCTCTAGTTCGTTTTCTTGTATTCATATGTTGTATATGGTTTAAAGTTCTAAATATTTTTACTTTTATACAAAAATGGATTTTTTCTCTAATTTCTTTTTGCACAACTTAATGTCCCTACTGTTCTAAAAAAATACAGCTTAACGCCGTAAGAGATATAACTATTGACAAATTATTTTATCATTCTTTTGTTTAGAGTTAGGTATGCACGTTTTACAATTATATACATAATTTACACACGTTTTATTTTATTAAATCAGTAAGCAATGAATAATATAGATGTACTTTTATATATTGTTATGTATAATAATAGAAAAAAATCTTGCCTTATTTATCAAATCCATCAGAACTTTTCTCCCTTGTCCTGATTGCGTTATTGCACATACACTCCCCAAAACAAATATTCCCTTGTCGAGATTTCAGACTAAATATAATCTGAACAGGTACGCATATGCACGATTCTATACCCCTATAGATATTCAGCTTGTTTGCACAATTGTCCTTATACCAAGCCATTTAACACCGCTACAAATACAGGTTGTTATTAGAGACGATGATTAAATAGATAAGACCAGGAAGTCCGGTTAACTCAGCGCGGCGTAGCTCTCTCGGTGAATTTCTAGTCGTCACCCTTCGACGCCCTATAAAATATACGTTTAAAACTGATAGGCAGCTTAACCAATGTATACGAGACGAAAACTGCATAGCATTCCACCTACTTCTGTTGGAAGCCTATGTTTCCTGTCCAAATAACAAAGATCGTGCGGTAACGGTAAATTATGCGGCTACTAAGAATGTTTGTGACTAGATGTACTGAACTCCTTACAATTGATATAAAGTAAACGAAAGACGTGTCAACACGCAAATGTTAAATGCGCAGATACTTCTACATAACAGTTTCCAATAAACTAGAACAGGACCTAGACAGGTGTGCCAAAGTCTCATACACGTTAGCAAATATATAAGATTAAAATAATGTTGTTACCAAATGTCGGATGGACTGGATTGTAACCCCTTATCAGGTACATGTAACAGTAGAACGGTCTTTACATTGCTACACACATTTTATTTGTTTAAAATGTGAACTAAATATATGGCATTTTAAAAAAAGATTGATTCTTTTATCATAACAATCAATAAAGGACATTACAGCGAGGTCCAGTTGGTAGAGAAAGACATGCAAACGAAAATGAAAATCAGGATAGAACCACCGGCGCAGCGTAGATTGGCTGGAAACCCTTTCAACATTAAGTTCTGGGCCAGAATATTTTTTCCGAATCCACAAGGTTAGAGATTAAGCGGAGTTTTAAGAAGATAATAACCCATGATAAGGAAACAACGGCCATGATGCTAATGAAACTATTACAGTTGCTCCTGCTATTTCTGCTGCTATTGCTGCAAAGGATGTTGCGGATAATAATGATGACGATGCTTAAATTTAGTGGTCCTAGTAAAGATTTTAGCGTTGTTGTTGTTGTTGTTGTTGATGATGATGATGATGATGATGATGATGATGATGATGATGATGTTAATGATGGAAATAGTGTTGATGCTGATGATAATTGTGATGACGATGAAAATAATGCTGCTGCTGTTGCTGCTGTTGCTGCTACTGCTGATGCTGATAACGTTAATGATGACGATGAAGTTGTATGAATGATATGAAGAATATGAATAATATTAACCAAGTTCTAAAAAGAAATAGTTGAAATAACTGTCGAAATAAAACGCAGAAATACGGTTTACTAGCCATACACGATAACGGACGCAATGTTCGCACGATTGCACATAACATGAAAAGCGACAAGATTAATTTACAGACAGTGGCAAAAATACCAAGGTAGACCGAGCTGCATTTTTACTATACAGTCCAATGTCTTGTGTGGCCATGTAGCATTCAAACTATTGAATAACAGATTTCGCTTACATATACGAGTTGCCTCTCTTTACTTAAACGGCGTAAGTTGTTTCTTACTCTTCATTAATATACGTATAATTATTCTTTAATTGATATCGCTTGCTCACTAAAATATTTTGGAAGAAAATGACGATCCCGACCACACGTATGTCAAGGGTAAAGTGGACTACACATAGAAACCTTATGGTAATCTGTCCGTCAAAGAACTGGCTCAGTGTGTTAATACACTCGGAGATTAATGCTATCAGGGGCGCGCTTTTGGTAAGAAGTTAATCAAAATTAAAGCAATTATAGTATTAGTATGCTAGTATTATAGACTTTTAGGGATTGACTATCAGTTTGTTCATGTTTATGCGTTATTGACGCTGTGTTAAGTGCATGCATGTACGTATTATCCTTATATTTACATTTATATTTGCAAACGGCAGTGGTATAGCTCCCTTACTCACGCTCAAGCAAATATAAGGTTACTAAGACTGGTCGGTCAGTTGTCAGGATAATGTCTCGTGGTGTGATATCATTCCAGGCACTAAATCTGCACAGAATTGGATACCGTCTCCAGATAACGAAAATACTGTTGTTTGGACGATAAACCCAATAAACATAAAAATGAAAAACAGCCAAGAGAGAGAACAATGAGAACCCTATTAAAGCTTAAATGTACGAGTTGCCTCTCTTTACTTAAATGCTTGACTGTTATGCAGGGTTAAAGTATATATCGTGTTGATCTTTGGATGTCAGTCTCCAGTGACACTAACCCGATAACAAACACTTAACATAAGCAATTACATCTTCAAAATGTATGTCTTTCATCAAATTTAATTCGGTAGGAATGTTTAATTTTGATAAACAAAAAAACAACTTTAAGCTTAATAGCGGATGTATACATATGTGTCTTGTTTAAGGAAGTGGTGCAATAAGACAGTAACATAAAAATGGAGTTCGGCAGGATTTTAAGAAAATAACTGAGATTATGTAGCTTATTTATCGACTCGTATTTCACTAATTGACTTTAGCACACTAGGTCCTTGATAAGAATAATGGTATCTCAGGTAATGTTTAGGTAAAATTGAAAACACTAAAAAGATCAACAACAAACAATCTAAACACACTAAGAATTGTATGTTCATACGAATAGCAACTGGGCAGTAAACAAGACATGGCGACCGAAAGCGAAAATAAAGCGCGGGAAGTGAACAAAGTGCATTCCTATGATATTAAATAGTTTGCGATCGAATTAGAGCAGTCATGCCATTTGGACATTAGAACTCAACAACAACTGATCTGCATTAAACTTGTTACTTTCTCATCCTGCTCTCGTTTATTTTGATTATTAATGTGGTACTGCTTTAGAAGAGACATCAGAAACCGAATACTATCATAAACATGTAATGACACTGTAACAATGCGCTCTTTAACATCTAAAAATAGAAATGTCACACATATCGATTATTCCTGATTCCGATTCTTAGAGTTATGAGACCACCTCTTTTACAATTGATTAAATAAGGACGACCCGGTTAAATGTTCACAAGTGTGTTCTTTTGGTGTCAAATATGTATTTCTCAGAAGAAAGACGACGCTTCATAATGGATTGATTCTTGAGGAAGTTTTGCAGACGTTGCAAGGTCCCGACTGGTTTCTCAATAGTTTTATTAAAGGTATATCCGTAGTCTACAAATGTTGCATTGCTCATAAGCGTAGAGTGGTAAGTTCTTCGAGTATCTTAATTAATTATTTAATGCATTGTTTCATTATCGTCCATCAACTCAGGTTTAAGACAAACAACTCATTTGTCTCTACAGTTTATTAATTCCAGAGAGGGAAATAAAGAGAAAATATCCTAAAACTGTATCTATATATAGTATTATATTATAAGTATTATTATTTAATAAGCGCTTAAGATATTCATCAAATACAATTCAAACAAAGAAAACGAAAGCTGGGACCGGACCTGGTTGCGCAATTGATAGAGCGTCGGTTCCAGGTACGGGAGGCCAAGGGTTCTATCCCGTGTCGAAAAATACCAAAGTCGTTAAAAGTGGTAGTGGTCTAGCTCCCATGCTAACGCTCAGGAAATATAAGGATAGTTCCACGACTGGTTGGGCCGTTGTCGCGATAATGTGTCTGGGTGTGGTATCATGCCAGGTGTTCATGGAATGCTATACACGGTAAAAGCAGCACTATATCTGCTTCAAGTGGACACCGTCTCAAGATAACTGAAATACTGCTATTGGGACGATATACTCAATAAACGAAAGTTGGTTCAGTTAAGTATCTATAATGGAGATGGGTCTACTGTCTCGACCAATAAAATCGTGACTACAAGAATCGTTTAAGTTTTCGGCAATAATAGTTAAGATTGGGACTTCTTATTCTTGTGTGCAAGTATAAAACTATTTCCTTGTGACCTTTACAACAACAAATCCTCTCAATGTACTCATCCATGACTAGGCCGTGATTGGTATGTAAGTACAACCCAAGTTGTGCGCCCAGATAAAACAAAGTTGTTTTATCAGACACTTTTTCTATTGTAGTGTCGACTGAAAATAAAAAAAAAAATCTCTGCTCTGTGGGTATATAAGCCGAGCATTAGCTTTCATTTTATTATGTATTATATGAAGACATTTTTTCCTTAGCTCTGCAGTATATCAATCAGACATTCGCATACTCGAGCTAAAATCAACTGGAATAAAACGCGACATGCATCACTATCAAAAAAGAAACATTCATTGATATAACACAAGGAAAAGAAGTCAAGGTTATGTTCAGTCTTACAATAAACTGTTATTGTTTACGACATACTTATTATACCAATGTTCTTCTTAACATTATACTATGTTTTATGCTATGACTTAATTTTGACACGTTATGAACACTATACTTTGCCCTTGTTACTTATTACTCAACAGCAAGTTATCTCTATACATCTTATTTTAGATAAGCGTATTTTCATTGTGTGTTCCCTATACTATTTAAGTAATTTGCTTTATCACAGAAGAACTTGGCAAAGCACTAACAGTGGTCAACAACAGAATACAAATTGTTTATTACGATTAATTAATTAAAGAGTTAAACATACGTTGACGAAACATTTAAACTACATATCCTAAATTACTATGTTATCAGTAATCAATCAATCTTTATCGTTAATCAATAACGAAGGGTGTGTTAGATAATTTCTTGCCTTGGAGGAGAATATGGAGTTTGATCAGTCGTATTTCACCGGGACAGTGGGCGACAACAATAAACCGAGTGGAACACTATTGGACAAAGATCGGTCTCTGCTGAGACGATTTCAACAAACAAGAATGTACGCAAATGAATAAGAATTTAAGTCAATAGTCTTTGTATTCTAGTTAATTAGTGTTTACGGATTTGATTTCATTTTGCAGATATTCGTACAGTATGGTAGGTTTTTAAGCTCTATTTAGCTTATGCCCTTGTCTTTTAATCTTCTTCTGAACATCCTGGTAGCCTGATACAATCATTGGACAATGCAAACAGGAAGAAAATTTGACGAAGAATACATACACTGGCGTAGACCCGTTTGAAGATTTCGTTCATGTTAAGTCATCTTATAGAAAAAAAAAACTTCCTCATCAACGTAGTTTAACATATATAAACATCTACCGAATACGGAAGTTTAACCACAGCATTTTGCTTACAGATGATGAAGGTCGTGTGAAACTGCAACCGCCCGGATCTGTCTTCACCAATGTCTAATATATGAACGTTAGTGGGAAGCAGGAAGTTTTATTAAGCTTAACAACAAACAAGAAGATACAACAGCGAGTAGACAGTATATTAAAGCAGCATTGTTGACAAGAAAAACATGATTTCTATTAGAACTTTTTTGTGCATCGATTTTTTGCAATTCAATTAACATAATCTGGAAGTTGAACAATGTCAGCTTTTTTAAGAATATTTAATCCACATCAATGAACAAGTGATTGCTGCTTTATTATAGGAGAGCTAAGTTCCCTTCACTATGTGATTACGTTACAATGTGGCTATGATGACTTTGTATTTAAGTTTGTTGTAATCTCTAGTTATGTATGTTATGAGTTTGCCATCACGCATAATACATTTCAGAGCTATAAAAGAAACAAAACAAAACTCCAAATACATCGCCGCCCTTGGTATGTTTCTTTTAAAGGAATCAGTAAATATCAACATTTCTTTCAGTATTAATATATGTAAGTTGTTAAGACACATTATTTTACCTTGCAAAATTCGAACGATCGTCATTTACACATTTGTACTGAAAGAAATTAAATCCGAAAGACGATGGACGGTTTCCTGACGTTCTGGAGGATGGTCGTCTGCCTGCAGAAATCTTACTGCATCCTCATGGTTAACAATCTCATGGAGGTACAGGTAATAGGAGGATGTTTGTTTTAACTCTATTGAATATACAATTCAGTTTAACGTAGGTATCTATTTATAATATTTAAGCATGTTTATATTTTTAGTTGATGAAATGCCGGTAATATTGGCCAGATAGCGGAAGCTAAGCAACATAGTTACGGTGAAATCATACTGACATCAGAAAAGAAAGGTGTCTACGCGGAGTTTGCACTGACAGGAAGTAATGGTACATTTTTTTAAACATATATGTATTATTATTCTTAATTGAATTCTAATAATAGAATAGTGGTGAAGTGAAAATTGCCTCTTTTGTGCGATATTATCCGGAGTAGTCCAAACACTAGGCAGTTCTATTTAGTTGGAATACTTAGACTTTATCGCCTGTCCTTATAGAGACGATGCTATTATAAACAAATTAATTTCTTACCGTTCTTACTACTATGAACTCTAAATAAATATCAGTAATGTAAATGTTTGACAAATACATTTCAAAGCAGAAGATATATGTGTGTGGTTATTATTTATACACGTGCGTTACATTTCATTACATAACCATAATTATTCTGTTTCAGCGTACGCCATACACAAGCTTTAGCAGTTTACATGCAGTTTATATAAAATATAAAAACTAAAGCTATACCGTCGGCTGAATGCAGGGAAAAGAGCGACAAGGAAGTGTCATATAAATTACAAATTAAAGGTGGTATCCGACATTTTGCCTACATTTTATATATGTAACACTATCTGTAAATAAGAACGATTGAATTTCCTGCTAAAAATAGACATCGACGTCACCGCAGATGACGAGGATGAACTTAAACATAAGTGGCCACATGTTTGTTGTTTTTTTGGTTTAATAATAGCTAACTGTGCAGTGTGGCTCAAATAGGAAATGCGTGGTTTTAATGACGATTGCGGAGTTATAGTTCACTTTTTAGGCATGTCTAGGACATCAATAAACATCATTTTGCGAGATCCTGTCAGATAACAATGGTTTACTAAGATGTTTAATGAAAAGTTTGGCCCAAACTGTCGGATACCACCTTTAACGTACATGTACGTGACGTTTCTAATGTTGATGTCACGTGGGCCCTGGATGCCATATTGACCTTGTTAAATAGCTGACACTGATGTCATATTTTATTCATATGTGTTTTCGTTTATTTTCCATAATTTTATTGTTAGGCAATTTACGGAAACCCTCCTCTCGGTATTTATAGGCAGCTCTCGTCTGTATGATATACAGAAATAAGATTTTATTGTTAGTTAACAGTGGTTAAGCTAATATGCACGCTGACCTATTTTTCTTACAAACCTTATGCGAGAACTCTTTCTCACTCTCTCTCTCTCTCTCTCTCACTATCTCCCTCCTTATCTCTGTGTTTCTCTCTCTGTCTCTCTCTCTGTTCTTCGCTCTGTCTGTCTAACTTTCTGTCTGTCTGTCTGTATTTCTGTATCTGTCCACTGTCTCTGTCTCTCTGTCTCTCTCTATCTGAGTCTCTCTCTGTCTCTCTATGTCTCTGTGTGTCTGTCTGTGTCTGTCTCTGTCTGTGTCTGTCTCTGTCTGTATCTGTCTGTCACTGTCTGTCTGTCTCTGTCTGTCTGTCTCTCTGTGTCTCTCTCTGTCTCTCTCTCTCTGTCTCTGTCTGTCTGTATGTATGTCTGTCTCTGTCTGTCTGTCTGTCTGTCTGTCTGTCTGTATGTCTGTCTGTCTGTCTGTCTGTCTGTCTGTATGTCTCTCTCTCTCTCTCTCTCTCTCTCTCTCTCTCTCTCTCTCTCTCTCTCTCTCTCTCTCTCTCTCTCTCTCTCTCTCTCTCTCTCTCTCTCTCTCTCTCTCTCTCTCTCTCTCTCTCTCTCTCTATATATATATATATATATATATATATATATATAATTTTAAGTTACATTCATTTACAAGATAAACAAATAAAAACAAATCAAACAGAATATCATTTCTAATGTATACATTTGCCACAGGGAAACCTAGTCCAGGATGTTGTACACTTCCTGCAGGTCGCCCAAGATGATGAGAACATGGCAGAAGGGGATTCGGACCAGGATCCATTGTCTATATGTTGTCGATAATATTAATCAGTGGCAGAGTCCTCAACTTGTAACACCTGCTACTACTTAGCCTTCAACCGCGTGGGTTCGAGCCCCGTTTTGGATAAATGGCTTAATGAGGGAACGGTCTGTCACCTTATCTGCAGTGCACCCAGTTCTACCCGAACACCTGAATAGGGTCTTCCTCCACCAAAGTTCATGGACGTCACACTAATAAACATAATTCGTTGCTGCGATGTATTTACATACAGTAATGTTAATCGTAAAGTACTTTTTCCGTTATCCTGACTTGCGTTGTTATCTATGTAATATAGATTGCCGCATTTCTTTACAGTCGTGAAAGTTAATTTAAAACTGTTGGCGGTCGAGTTAAATGTTTATCATATAATACGAATGTATATGTAATTATTTAAAATAAATCCATAGTTTGGCCAGAAATGCAGCTGAGAGTAGTGGTTTATTATGTGCTGTGTCTAACTTGGTTCAGAAGATGGGAACGAACAGAGTGATCAGCGTGGTTAGTACCCTGAGGCAGGTCGAGGCAAGGGGGTCACTGCCAATTCCCTTATAAAGTAGAACGATACTTTATGCATTGTTTAAATTGATTATCTGGTGAACAATTATTATATATTCGGTCTGCATGACAAACAAGACACACAACCAACTTGACCAAAACACATCTAAACACGATTAAACACGATTGAAGTACCGTGAGAAAATATTGTCGTCATCATTAGCAAGCAATATGTTCCACTGTATTGATCCGTGGTTTCAGGAGCAGTGCGTGTTTTGCTACATAATTATGAGTTCATTAAGAAAACCGACGATGCCCTCTACGGCAACATAGGTAGAAGAAAATAAAGGACGTGTTCGAAAATAAAAAAATACATTGTGTTGTATTTAATTAGCCAATCATACGTTTTCATATATATAATCGTATTAATCATAATGGCTTTGTTGCTTACGGTTGAATTGCCTTTACGAAATTTTGGTACTCTAGTTTGTGTAAATACCCGTATGTTAGCAGAATCAATTACGACGCTACAGATAACTATGGGTCTTGTGTATTGAATAATGAGCTTCGTAATGGTTGGTTTTCTTCAGCAGATCGTCCTAGTTCCAATTATAAACCTATGCTTAGAGAACACCAACACAATGCTAAACATTTCTAGATTTAAAACGTTATGCTGCTGTTAAAGGTATGAAAGTAATACCAATATCACTTTCGCGTTGTAAACACAATATGCTGATATTCATTTACCCTAAACTAAGAAACTGACCAAACATATACAGACTAGTTATAAGTTCTACAAAAATATATAAGCCCAAAACACACATTCTAAAATATTTTACGAATTAGACAAAACAAAACACTAAGAAAACACACAGAAAACAAACAACAACTAAATAAAACAAAGAAACAAAGAACAACAACAAGAAGAAAACAAACACACACAAAAATCCACAAAACAACAAAAATGACAACACAACAACAACAACAACAGCAAGAAAAACACCAAAAAACAACAACAACTACATGGATGAAACAAATGATGGAGTTATAGTAAGTTTGAATTAGCACATTCTAAGGAGTTTTAAACCATTTCCCCACCCACTACTCTTTTCACTGTTAGTGTTACTACATTTTCACGTGACCTGTGCCAATCGTCATTAACGATATATATATTTTGCGTAGTGGTGTATTTGTACATATGCAGGTACGAGTAATACATAAACAAAAATAGAAATTTAAATCATCCGGTTGTTCTTATCATCAAATGTAATCGACTCCTGGTGATAATCGTCCTTGGAGAAGTGATGCTCACAAATGTAAGAATACCGGCTCGATGACCAAGTTTTGAATTTGTCTTCTCCGCGTTAAATAGCGTGTTCCCATGCTCTTCTTCTTGACCAACTCGACTGAAACTGTATGCACACCAAGACCACAACTCATGCCCAACTCGACCGAAACTGTATCCACAACTAGAATACAACTCTTTGCCCAACTCGACTGAAACTGTATGCACAACAAGACTACAACTCTATGGCCAAATCAACTGAAACTGTATGTTCAACACGACTACAACTCTATGCCCAACTCGACTGAAACTGTATGCACAACAAGACTACAACTCTATGTGCAACTCGACTGAAACTGTATGCACAACTAGACTACAATTCTATGCTCAACTCGACTGAAACTGCATGCCCTATACGACTACAACTCTATGCCCAACTCGACTGAATCTGTATGCACAACAATACTACAACCCTATGTGTAACTCGACTGATACTATATGCACAACAAGACTACAGCTCTATATGCAACTCGACTGAAACTATATGCACAACAATATAACAACTTTATGCTCAAATCGACTGAAACTGTATGCACAACAAGACTACAACTTTATGCTCAAATCGACTGAAACACAAGACTACAACTCTATGTCCAACTCGACTGAAACTGTATGCACAACTAGACTACAACTCTATTTCCAACTCGACTGAAACTGTATGCAAAACAAGACTACAACTCTATGTCCAACTCGACTGAAACTGTATGGACAACAAGACTACAATTCTATGTCCAACTCGACTGAAACTGTATGCACAACTAGACTACAACTCTATGTCCAACTCGACTGAAACTGTATGCACAACAAGACTACAACTCTATGTCCAACTCGACTGAAACTGTATGCACATCAAGACTACAACTCGATGTCCAACTCGACTAAAACAGTAAGCACAACAATACTAGAACTCTATGTCCAACTCGACTGAAACTGTATGCCCAACAAGATTACAACTCTATGTCCAACTTGACTGAAACTGTATGGACAACTAGACTACAATTCTATGCCCAACTCGACTGAACCTGTATGCAAAACAAGACTACAACACTATGTCCAAATCGACTAAAACTGTATGCACAACAAGACTACAACTATATGCTTAAATCGACTGAAACTGTATGGACAACAAGACTACAATTCTATGTCCAACTCGACTGAACCTGTATGCCCAACAAGACTACAACTATATGCTCAAGTCGACTGAAACTGTATGCACAACAAGACTACAACTATATGCTCAAATCGACTGAAACTGTATGCCCAACTAGACTACAATTCTATGCCCAACTCGACTGAACCTGTATGCACAACAAGACTACAACACTTTGTCCAAATCGACTGAAACTGTATGCACAACAAGACTACAACTATATGCTCAAATCGACTGAAACTGTATGCCCAACAAGACTACAAAACTATGCCCAACTCGACTGAAATGTATGCACAACTAGACTGAAACTATATGCCTAACTCGACTGAAACTCTATGTCCAACTAGTTTGAAACTACGTGCCCAAAAGGCTGAAACTACCTTCTCATGTAGACTGGAACTATTTTTTTATAATATGGGGCCTAGCTCCAATCTGCGTTTACACTACATTCTCAAATAGTCTGAAACCGCATGCCAATCTAGACTGAAAACTTAATGCTTAATATGCTAAACGTATGTGTTCGAAATTGCAAATAGGTAATTAATGTCCACGCCTTCATTCTGAAAATAAGACGTTTTCCAATGTCAGTCCACATACATATTACTGAGATCAAGTTTTGGCTAGTAATATTCAAATGTGATAAGACCTATTAATACATAAAAGCATACACTCTGCTAAAAGTGTCATGGGCATTGGAAATATTTTAAACGGAAACAATCAGGTCCACATGACAAGGAAAGACTCAGATATTTTTTTAGTACCATCAAGATAAAGCACCCTTACTAGATCTCTGAAGTATAAAAAGTTATAGACTTTACTATTTGCATTAAATGTTGTTCTTTCTTCCTTTCGTAACTTGACACACTCGTTCATTTATTTAATACCTGTTGAAACATTGTGTAAATGACATCACTGGATTGTTTAATTTGAATAAACTAATTTAAAAACTTAATCAGTTTTATGCATTCGACTTACCTACTTCGAGAAAGAAATATGTTCAAGTCGTTTTGCAGCTTAATAGACGACGGCGTTCGTATTATTTCCCGATTTAAATATACCTGTAATTTACTAATTTAGATTTGCAAAGATTATACCTGGTACGATATATATTCTATGATAAATGACACATATTATGACATCTAAACGAAAAGGAATAATACATTTTACTTTCAAAACCTATAATTGTGGCTACCTTTAATGCAATGACACCATTTTCACATGTATATACAAACGATAATGAGGGAAATAAAATTGAGGACATTACATTTAAATAAGGAAATTAAACCATCCAAACGCAACACAGCTTTTTCATATATCTCTTTCTGATTTATAGATTAGGAACGAAAATTACTATTTGATTGGTCGCTATACAAGGCGGATGTCGTCCTTGGTGGAGTGGATTTTTGTGCAACACAAATGGATAAAAATTTAATAATATAGTCTGTGTTGTCATTATATAGTCTGTGTTTTCATTATTTAGTCTGTGTTTTCATTATATTGTCTGTGTTTTCATTATAACGTTTGTGTTTTCATTATAAAGTTTGTGTAATTGTTCAATTTACAGAGAGGTCGCGAGTTTAAAGCATATGGCCGGTTATAATTATTAAATGCGCGGGTAATTGGAACTGTTTCTTGTTATATTTTCATTAAACTATCAAGCCTTTTAGTTATAATTTAAAATATGTTGATCAATACCTGATGTGCTTTTAACGAATCACAATATGTATGCAAAATGTAAATGAAATAGTCAAAACACAAATAAACAGATTTATATTTTAAAAATGTTAATGCATGTAAGTAATCCCAAATGTTATTCACCAGCACAACAAGATAGTTTGATTCTTTCAACTGACTTCTTTCAAGACGGAGGAGACACATTGATCATTATCGAACCATGGGCATTATGAAGGTAACCGTCTCACTTACCATGTCATTATTTGAACAGTGCATTGATGTAAATTTTGAATGCAATCCCAGGACGCATTCATCATTGTGTTACACCATTGTATTGATCCATTTTTTTCTGTTTAGGTCAGATATAAGACATCAGACTACCTGTGGTTATGGCGACTAAACCACTATGCCAAGGGCGCCCTTTAAAATTAACAAGAACGTGATGAAAAATGACAATAAATGAGGGCTGGACGAAGCATTTAGTGTTTACCTATATGTAAAGCTTAGTCTTAATTTACTGTACCTTCAATTGGTCTGATTGTAAGTCCAACTTCAGGCACAGGATTCTGGCACTTAAAACTACACATCTTTGTTGCGTAAGCACGGGAGTAATACAACTACCATTTGTAACGAATTCGGCATTCACGGGTGTGAACCCGGTGCTTTCTGTACCTTGATAGTGCCAACTACGCTAGTACTACACGGCTATGATATCTCGTTTTATTCATAAATAAAATACAACATTATAATTTTCAAGCTAGTACACGATTAGGAACATATGACCAGTAGACGGACGAAAGTTCACGCATTTAAAACATTTAATTTACTTTTAACCGTAGTAATAAAGACAATGTACATTTGATTTCAGGACGATATATTGCATCTAGTGTAAAGCTAACTATATCTCAAAGTGAATATATTTTTATATCGCTACAGATTGTTCTGATATTCCTGTACATATGCTGCGGTAAGTTGTCTTATTATCAATACTAACATTAAAATCAACCGGCTCTAAACCGTGCTTTTGATAACAACTAGACAAAGTAATAAAATCAGGCCATGTAAGAACAAGAAATTTGAAATGTGATATTATTAAAAGTTTAAAACAATACAAATGACACAAAGATTTATAATAGGTTATGCTGTATTTTATAAAATAAAAAAAATAAATGCAGTGAAGAAATAATGTTAGTTGTAGTAGCAGTAGTAGAAGTAGTAGTAGTAGTAGTAGTAGTAGTAGTAGTAGTAGTAGTAGTAGTAGTAGTAAAAGAAGTAATCGTAGTAGTAGTAGTAGTAATAGAAGTAGTAGTAGAAGTAGTAGTAGTAGTAGTAGTAGTAGTAGTAGTAGCAGTTTTAGTAGTAGTAGCAGTAGCAGTAGTAGTAGAAGTAGTAGTAGTAGCAGAAGTATTACTAGTAGTTGTAGCAGAATTAGAAGTAGTAGTAGTATTTGTAGTAGTAGAAGAAGCAGCAGCATTAGCAGCAGTAGTAGTAGTAGTAGTGGTAGTAGAAGTAGCAGTAGTTTTATTATTAGCAATTGTGGAAAAATAGTAGAAGTTGTAGAAGAAAAAGTAGTAGAAGTAGTAGTAGCAGAAGTTGTAATTGTAGTACTAGCAGAAGTATAAATAGTAGTTGAAGAAGTAGAAGAAGTAGCAGCAGCATTAGTAGAAGTAGTAGTAGTAGTATTAGTAGAAGTAGTAGTAGTAGTAGTAGTAGTAGTTGTACTAGTAGTGGTAGTAGAAGCAGTAGTAGTAGTAGCAGTAGTAAAAATAATAATAATATACTTGAAGTGGTGGTAGAAGTATTATTATTATTGGTATAATTATTATTATTATTATTATTATTATTAATATTGTTATTGTTATTATTATTTTTATTATTATTATTATTTTATTATTATTATTATAATTATTATTATTATTATTATTATTATTATTATTATTATTATTATTATTATTATTATTTTTAGTAGTATTTGAAGTTGTAGTAGTAGTAGTAGTAGTAGTAGTAGTAGTAGTAGTAGTAGTTGCAGTAGCATCAGTAGTAGTAGTAGTAGTAGTAGTAGTAGTAGTAGTAGTAGTAGTAGTAGTTGTAGTAGTAGTAAAAGTAGTAATAGTAGTAGTAGTAATATCAGCAGCAATAACAGTGGTAGTAGTAGTACATGTAGTATGAGTAGTAGTAGGATTAATAATAGAAGTAGTAGTAGCGGTAGTAGTAGTAGTAGTAGTAGTAGTAGTAGTAGTAGTAGTAGTAGCAGAAGTAGTAGTAGTAGCAGTAGAGGTAGTAGTAGTAATAGTATTAGCTGTTGTAGTAGTAAAAATAATAGTAGAAGTAGTAGTAGTAGTTGTAAAAGTTAAAGTCTGAACAAATATGAATTTGTCAATATAAGAAAGAGTTTACTTTTAACATTTTCGACTTCTATGTGTAGCAATATTCTTCATATTCACTAGGTGATGTTGGCAGCCAAAGCGTCAGTAAACCTGCTGCTGAATGTTACAATACAACTTATTGCCCCTGCTGCTCTGGTCCGTGTCCATCTGACGGCTCTGGGCGGTGCGGTGGCAACTGTATGGATGGATATCACGGCGGTAAATGCTGGAACATGTGTCCTCACAACTGTATTCGATGTGTAGATGCTCTGCAACGTGTTGGTGAAGCCAACTGTACCCTGTGTAAGAATGGACACTACTCCACGGCGACATTGTACCAATGTCAGTCAAACTGTTCCAGTAACTGTAAGACATGTAGTAAACATGCTTTTAACTGTCATTCTTGTAAAGAAGGCTTCTATTTGACGGACTCCTCGCAATGTACCGAATGCAAAGCACCGTGCTTAACATGTACTGATGAGAACACATGTACATCTTGCAAAGCTGGGTACTACTATAATGGAACATGTCAAAAGTGTAGCCAGTCGTGTTATGCCTGTAATTCTTCAGAGACTTGCTTTTGTTCAAACGGATGTTCTTCTCAAAATGACAATGCCTGCGACTTGGAAGAAAACATATGTAAATATGGTTGTAGGGAACATTTTCAATCCACAAAATACAATAATACGTGCGATAGATGTACACCTGGAAGCTACGGTTACGAATGTAATTTAACATGTAATAAAAATTGTGGGCCAAAACACTGTGACAGAAATACGGGTGCCTGCTTCTCTTGTGTCAATAATGTATTTGGAGAATTTTGCAACTTAAGTTGTCCAATAAATTGTAAAGATAATTGTAATCAAACATCTGGGCATTGTTTGGAATGTAAAGACGGTTTTTTTGGGATCAATTGTACGTTAAAATGCAACAGTAACTGTCAAAAATGCATAATAACAAATGGAACATGTATGCTTTGTAATAATGGGTGGTACGGTGAAAATTGCGATCAGACATGCTTCATAAATTGCGAAAATGGGGCATGCAACCATATAAACGGCAATTGTACGTGTGCGCAAGGATATACGGGACCAAGATGTGAAGACTGGATTTTGACTACTGTGACCGTGCCAAACTTACAATTCGTTTTCACTAAAGAACCAAACAAACATGTCGGACCGACAGTTGGTATAACACTGGCTGGGGTTGTCGTCGTCGGCTCCGTCGCGGTAGCTGCCCTTGTACTATACAGACGAAGGTAAGTTATATTGAAAAGCACACTTTCAAGTACTTAAGTTTACATGTATAAACAAGTATCTCCATAGCTATTTGAAGTATTAGGTCATGTTTGATATTTACTGTATAATATAAAATTGCACATGAACATACTTTAAAGCATGTTGATATTTTCTTTTTCCTCTAGACGTGCTTTCAGATATGTGAGATACGATATAGATTTCGACAGCTACAAGTTGGACGCTAGATCAATTGGTAAGTAATATTGAAATTAAAAGTGGACACTAAGGAATATAAATGAAAAGTAAGCAATGCAACTGTCTTGGAAAAATGCATGATAAAACACATTATTATGTTATTATCTAATGTCTTTATTTTGCATGGTTATATTTGATGTCAGGCTATTTGTCTCAGTTGTAACTATTTGGTATTATATTTTAATTAAACTATGATTTTTATTGAAAACAAGTTCTTGTCGATTTGAATTATTTTACCAGACGTTTTGGAGGAGAATGACGAGTTTGACCCCACGTACTTCACCGGTAAAGTTGACGACACAAACAAACCCTGTGGCAAACTTTCCGTCAAAGAGCTGGCCCAGTTTATAGAAACTCACGGAGAAGACTTCTACCAGGAAGAATTTCTGGCAAGTTAAGCTTTTTACACAGCGTCGCTAGAAAAAATAAGAAAACAGATTGTCTTAAAAATAGTGATCAAATTATGACGTTTGTAGTTTACCTCTAATGTTTAACAGTTATGTCGTTAATAACCTAAGCCTTAAGTTATTCATTGGCCTTATTATATACATGTTTTGTTTGCAGAAACTACCCCGTGGCTTGATAAAGCCTTGTGACGATGCAAAAAAGGAAAAGAATGTCGTAAAAAATAGATACACTGGAATATATCCTTGTGAGTTTTAGCTCTGGTTAAATCATATATAAGACGGAATAGACAGAAACGTCTTCTGACATGTAGTTTTTTTGTTATACAAAGTTCCTTCAACTTGATATGAAGTTGTGGACTGGCACCTAATTATGTCGCAACAGATGTTAAATTAAGTTTAGACATAACGTCCTGCTCACATTTAGCTTTTCCTTGTGCTACACAATTTTCGATTGATGTTACTCCTTACATAAAATAACATCATCAAGTCTCTCCTTTCTGTGAGAGATAGGAAGTTTAAACATTTTAATATAAAAAAGTAATAAAACAATGTGAACTTTTATCCTTTTTTTTTTTCATTTCAGTACATTGGAACGTCCCGAAAACATATAATTTCATATTGTTTAAGTGCGATTAAAGGCACAGCGCTAACATAAAACAGGTTCAAACTGTTCAAACATGGCTTAAATTATTTCCATAGTAGACGGAGAAGACAGTGTGTTAATTTTTATATTTTCTATATTTGGTATAATGTATCGTACCGCTGCTTATATAAGTTCTTAGTATTCTTCTTGTATAAGAAAAATACAAAGTTTGAGGTACGGTTCACTTCTTTTCTTTTTATATATTATTTGCCAAAACTGGTGTCACATTATACTGACATCGATAAGAGAGCAACATTAAAATATGTGTCCTTATCGGCAAAATCAAATACAGCAAAAAACACGCATCGAAGAAAACATATGTCATTTTGCCTATTCTCTGGCGTAATTAGCACACTTGTAATTGACCCTCTTGTCGGTATGCTTTCTAATCAATCATTAGTGGGAGTAAGTCGATCTGAATTCTATTTTAGTGATAAATTCCAAAGAAAAGTGCTAAACATGTAGAATAACATATCGCACACTATCACTATCCTCAAAAGAGACTCTTAATCCAAATAGGGACACTTCCAGCAATCAGCTGGTTGTGCAGTTGTAGAAACCGTAGACTGATAATTGACCTACAAAATGTTTTTTTAGAACTTTATAATTTCTTCAGATTTTAATATTATGGATACGCTTAATAATACTGATCATTTGCTGTGGTTACTGCTAGAGATTTACATTTGTTTACAGATGATGAAAATCGTGTCAGACTGCAACCGCCCGGTTCAGATTTCATCAATGCCTGCTATATGGACGTAAGTAAAGTTCGAGGAATTGTATCATGGATTTTGAGAAATAAAAGTATAACAGTAAGGATAAACATAATATAACATTAGCCTTGCTTACAAATAGTACCGGTAATACATGTTCCAAAACAAAACTGAGTTCAGTGCTTTTCAAACTGCTTTGCCTTTAAAAATACGTAATTGTTAAAACAAATTTAATGAAGTAAATAAATGACTGAAAAAAGCCTGTTTACGAGTTGTTAATTGCCGATGATGACGATGCAAATTTCTTAGTATAAGCATTCACAATTCATTGCAGGGCTACAAAAGAAAACACGAGTACATTGCCTCTCTTGGTAAGACCTAAGACCGTTTGTTATAATATTTTAACCATGTTACTTTTGCAACAAATTAACTTTTAATTTTTCATATTTGTACTCATTAAAAAAGAACGTGACAAATTTGAAATTAGTTGCATATGCAAAATAATTGTTGCAAGATAACTGAAATATGTAATCATCTAGGTCCAACTCGTAAGGCGATGGAAGGATTTCAGCTGTTCTGGAGGATGGTTTGGCAGGAAGAAAGTGACGTCATCGTCATGGTTACTAATCTCATCGTAGGGCAGGTAATAACAAGTCTTATTTAGTCTAATTCAGTAACAGTGCTTTGTAGTCGTGCAATTTGTGGTTTGGTTCCTAAAATAATTTAATACACACCTGCTTAACGTTATTAATACACTTTTTCAACAGTAACATCAAATAACTTAACATTAATTACAGTCGATGAAATGCGAGCAGTATTGGCCAGACATAGGAACTTCTTCAACATACGGGCTAATCACTGTGACGTCACAAACAGAGGACACGTATGCAGAATTCATAGTCAGGACATTGACACTAGCAAAGGTATAACAGTTGACATAAAACTATAATTCAATCTTAATTTTCATAATGATATATGCCATAACGATATTTAAATGACCTTTAAACGACGTAAAATACATCTTAATGGAATAGTGTCTGACTGTCACGATATATTTGAAACGTCTGACGAGTTTATAAAAGACAACAATACATATACACAAATTCCTTTTAATGAACATATATTTGAATATCTGTTAGGTAATATTTGGAATAAATGCATGTTTTGAATGTGTTTGTATGTGTGTTATTGGTTAACGCATTTTTACATCAGGGAAAAGAAGAGAGAACACTTCACCATTTACACTATTCGGCATGGCCTGACAAACGGGTCCCTGATAACGTCACTAGTCTGATCGAATTCAGGCAGAAGGTCAAAGCCACTGGTTCTAAACTTGGCGGACCGACGATCGTGCACTGCAGGTAAACGTCGATTAAAGAAAAAGTCGTTATCGTTTATGCCGAGTGTGTGTAATACTAGTATATAATTAGACGACGCTAAACTGTTTTACATCTATGGATAACATTTATCAAGTTCTTTTTTATGAAACTAAAAATAACAAGGCTTATGTTTCTTAAATTGTCTAAACATACAGTGCAGGGATTGGTCCCACAGGAACGTACATCGCTCTGGACATTCTGATTCATCAGGGCAAGGCCGAGAAATCTCTGGATGTCTTTGAATGCGTCAGCCGGATGAGGGAGCAGAGGACATCTATGGTGCAGACATGGGTAAACAATAAATCACTGATATGACGGTATTTAAATTCTCCAAGTACAGTTATAAATATGAATTGAAGGTTAATCCCACCTCTCTTTTGACAGATAATGAAGCAATGTCAGTTCAGCGCGGATGAATAACAAGGTTACTCTTATTGGAATTGGAATAGAATTCGCCGACATTGTTGCCAATACTGTGCAGCGACATTTCTATCATTATAGCACAGGGCACTTATGAGGTGCCCAGGGACTGAACCCGGCCGGTTCATTATACTGACACCGACGAGTCAGGCATAATGCTGTCCCCTAAGCAGCGAGCGTTAGCAGGGAAGCCACTATGACCAACTTTAAAGTATTTTGTTTTACCCGGCCGGGGTTTGAACCCACGACCTCCCGTAAAATTACATAAAAGTGCCAAATGTAACTAAAATATTGGAAGAACGAGGTCATATTTTTTTAGAAAAAGTTAATAACAATTAAATAATAACTCTATTTATTTATTGTTTAAAATGATATTGTATTGTATTCTTTAGATCTTTCTTTCAAACAATGATTAAAATGATATTTTAAATTCCATTAACAGCGTTCTGTTACCTTTCAAATGACCATAATCAGTATAAATCAGTGTTTAGTGTTTACGTAAAATGTTTGAAAATAGCACATTCTGAAGAGTATATTGTTGTATTTACCAGCCACAATATGAGTATCTTCACAGAGCGCTTCTTCATGCCTTGACTTACCATTGTGAACCCGTAAAACAAAATAAGATCGAACAATTCATGGAACGTCTCAACGACAAAAAAGTTGTTGCCCTTTTTAAGGTAAGAACAACAGTTATATTTATAATATATATACTTTTTATTTAGCCAAGTAACAGCATTTTGACAAAAAGTAAGGGCATTTTTAGGAAGTTTCACTTTTGCTCCAAGCACAACCATTTGCTTTTTGGATGAAGTTACGTCTTAAAATTTGCGTAAGCTTTAATGTTACTTGTAAATATCTTGCAGCAACTAGACAAAAAATACGAACAGGCTCCGGGGACTCGGGAGGGCGAACGAGAAGTGAGGGGCGTGAATAAAGGTCTTGAGGGCATGAACAGAGAAGGGACTGATATTCCAGGTCTGATTTTTCAAAAAGTGGAATAACAATAGTGTTGACTGTAGGTTAGGTTAATTGCTTAAATGATATTATCTTTTAAATATTTGGTTTAACATATATGTTTAATGACAAAACTATAATGTGTACAATTGATTTGTTTCCATAAAAAATAATGTCTAAAGGAAATATATTTTTATGATGCGGAGTACTAACATGGAGGGAGAATAATTATTTTTATTTTTACAGGTGTAATGCACAGACCATTTCTACCCTTTGATAACAAGTTCAGAGAGAACAACTACACCAATGCCCTTTTCCTAAACGTGCGTACTACAATTTCCAATAAAAGTTGTTATTTCATAAATACAAAAAATTGTAAGTCATACATCGCTTAATTTCTACTACAGCGTTTCTAAAATTGTATGTAGATTGGTCGAATTTCAGTCAAACAGATATATCAACAATGTGCTGTGTTGAGTGAATTAAAGCAAAACATTATTTGAAAACCCCACTGTTAAAGATCAAGGAAGTATGTTCCTCGCTGGTTTAACTATTTTATGCGTTTCAGAGTTATACGGTAAAGAACCGTTTTCTTGTCTGCCAGACGCCACTTCCAGACACAGTAAACGATTTTCTCACTCTCATCACACAAGAATCCTGCTCCTGTATTATCTCCATGGACCCTCCTGGCCTTACAGACCCGGTAACGAAGCAATTTTAACAATTCGCACAATTGTTCATACATATTTAGGTAGCATAGCCTTTTCACATAGTCGCGTTTCTGTAAAAAAATATATTTTTAAATTACTTTGTTAGCGAGAAGATGGAAAATAACTGAATTGAATCTAAGAATAATATTTACTACTTACCAAGAACCTAAGATAAAAACAGAAAAACTAGACTGCATTATTACGTTTATAGACGAACCTATGCTCACAATATTTACCTTTGAAACCTATATTCTGAAGTTATTTGAGGTTTTACTAAAGGCAAGCAGGTGTCTTTTCAGACTATAGGCAACTACTACCCAGATAAATCAGGGACTATGTTCAGTGATCCGTCGTACCTATTCGATGTAGAAGCCCAGGATCTGGGCACAAACCCAAGCTACAATCTTAGAAGACTGACAATTCATTGCAACAAACGGGTAGGATATGTTTAATGTTTGCGTGTGGCTATTAACCAAGAAGCATAAACGATATTGTATGAGATACTTTGACTGTTTCACTTTTTGTTCTTTTCTATGTCATACTTCCCTTAATGTGTTAAAGTCATTATGAGACAAACTGACAAACTTTCGATTTCTTTTACCAGACACCATGTTATTGTATCAATAGTGGTCGCAAAAAAGAACACGAGCCTCGGTATAATGTTCTGGATGCTCACGTGAAAACAACTGTGGGTCAATATCACATTTTATTGACTAGCACATGATCAACACGTGATCAATGTAAAACCGTTTTAAATTATAATAAAGGATACTGATTTATGCTTGAACCCAACAATAAATTGCGTTCGAAAGAAACAAACATATCGATAACGTGTCTTATTTTAGTCTCGTACGACTGAAGTGTACCATTTCCAATGTCAACACTGGCCACAGGGAATACAAGTCCCGGACGTTTTACACTTCCTGCAGCTCATCCAAGATGTTGAGAACATGGCCAACCGAAACTCTGACCGGGGACCCATTCTCGTCCATTGTTTGTACGTGCTTCATTTGCATCTCTTAGTGCAGTAATTCTTGGTGTACATAGGATGCGTCACGCTCTAAAGAATAAAACTACGAATACCTTTTAGAATTAAATCTATCTACATATAGTTTCTATGGTTCAAAATCACTTTAAGGCAAAACTTATTAGAATACTTATGTAGGCTATCAATATAAGCTAACAAGTCAACCTAGCTGCGTTTTTAATGCGCACTAGAACACTTCGACAATATTAAAGCCAGAACTTAAATCTTAGAGCAAATTTGTTCATTCCCACGATAATTTTATGGAAGTTGAACAAACGTTGAAAAGTACGTAAATCTAACATAAACTGAATGCAGAACACACTTCTTTTATGCCATATCTTTTTCACTTCACTAGAAATGCAGCAACTCGCAGTGGCTTGTTTTGTACCGTGTCAAATCTGGTCCAGAAGATGAGAATGGAAGGAGCGGTCAGCGTGGTCAATACTATAAGTCAGGTCAAAATCAGGAGACCTCTGGCAATACCTAACAAGGTAACGATAACTGCTGGTGTGTTGATACACATTGTTCCCTTGGGTAATGCTAGTTTAACTTACCCATGCCTGTGTACAACGATAAGAAAAAGACACAATGTCTACTAGTACAGTAAACATCTAAATAAAGAAAACATGCACTTTTTGCAATGATTTAAATATAATTTTGTCAGACTAAGAATTACTTTGTTTAACCGAGTAAGATGATGACAAAATGTGAACTAGTACAAATTTCATAAAAAATGAAGTATGCATACAATCATTGATTTATGAAAAATCAATGTATGTAATGATGATGTTAAATATACACACATAACTCGCTTGTAATATTATATTTTTTTAGTCTGTTTATTACTTATTATGTATTATTTACACACACTTTGTCAAGTTATAACAATTATAAAATTAAAATTGCATAACTATGTGAATACGACATATATTATGCTTAGGGGTCCTCGAGCAGTATATGTTCTGTTATATGTGTTATCAGGTTAGGAAATCCCTGAGCTACCACAACGACTTAATACGTAATCAAAGTCAATTTAATTTATATAGCTTAAGCAATTATTAACATTTTAACACACCCTTTTCAACACAAAATACTGCTTTAACTTTGTTTGCAGGAGCAGTATATGTTTTGCTATAGATGTCTTCATCAGTTTGTGAAATCCCAGAACGCCAACAATAAAGAGGCAGTCGATGGCAACGTTGACTGAAGGACTGATGCTGGATAATCGGTGTATAAATATATGCGTACTTTTTCGAGACTATGATTTGTTTCGGGTTGTTTTACTGTCTAGTAAACCACTCCACACACTTATGTTATAAAGATGACTTGGAAAGGAAATCACTGTTGGATTATTTTGACAGTTACATTGATTTCTAACAGTGTTATGTATATGTTATATATTGTTTTTCTTTTAGTTCCTTTTAGTATGCCTAATTATCTAAAATCACATGTTATAAAACTTATCATTTATACAACACTCGCTTTTTTATTGTGTGTTAGTAAGTGTTTATAATCAATTATATTATGTGCTCGTATTGTAAAAAAAAACAACATTTGCTAGATGTTACATTAAGATTGCACTGTCCTTACATGATGACTTTGTTAAACTAGACCTTTGGCGTGATTAATTGATTCTTTATAATATGAAACGTTTTCTTTTCTTTATTTTCTTTTGTTTTTGGTTTTTGTTTAATATCTTAAATAAAATAAAATAAATATATCTTGAAATATTTTTGTATTTACTTCTTTAGAGGTGGAGATTATTAAACGTGTTTAATGAACAATATTTATAGGCTTAATCCAAATAAATATATACATGGTTAATTGATGTTACTTTCAAATACATGCAAGCATAGCAAGAAAAAAACACAAAACACCATACATGTACAAGAAGCGAAAATACTCATACTTCTCTCTTAAAACTACTCTTTAACATTTAAAAATCATACATATAAATAGAGTCGACTATGCTGCCACCACTCTTGCAAATGAAGCATGGCTAAAACAATTCCCTGTTTAGACAAGATATTAGCTAACATTAAACGATGTTCCAAATAGACGATGGTATAATAAAATTTTATCAGCACCAGGTATCCATGTTGTTGTTTTTTTAGGGGGCGTTGCCTTTTCATATGCATATGCTCAAGACGTCTACAATTTGGTTTTTAAAATATAAATAATATGACGTCTAGAGTCCCATTTATTCAAAATTTAATATAAATTAATATTTGATTAATCAATATATAATAAAAAACATATAGTTATGAGTAGATACGAGACTATTACTCGTCATTCATCACTTATTGTATGAAACTGTTAAGCAACTACTTCAAAGTAGAAACTATAATGACAAGTGACAACACGTTATTACAAGAGCATGATAAGCTTAGGAAAACTTTCAAAAGTCTGTTTAACCATTAAAACAACTGTAAATACAGCAGTTATCCCACATACCGAATAACCCCCCACCTCCATTTTGTATTTTTTGTTTTCATTTCACCAACAGCAACACCAGTTTACTCGACTTTGGATTTTTAAAATTTGTATGCTAAGTAAAGTGCATGTTTTTAATTAGCATATAATAAACATTGGATAAATACACTCTGAAGAATGCAACAAAACAAAACAATACTTTATGAAACTATTTGCATAACACACCATCAACATCAATATATATATAAGTTGTGCAAATGCATGCATTTATAGACAATTGGTATGCTCGTTAAATAAGACTCGATACATAAAGTAGGAAAAAGCATGAATCAACATAATTTAGTATGAAGTTCACTTGAATTCTGTTGTACAGAGAGTACAATACAACACTTGTTCTCAATCTTCACGTTCAAATAGTGTTATATAACAGAAATCCACACCAAATCTCAACATAATCCTATTTAGGCATTAAATGGGCCATTGGGAAAGCAAAACTAAGATATGTGAACAAAGAGTCTTTTCTAGTTTCTAAGGTTAAGTCTCCTCCTAAGGTTAAACTCAATATTGTAATTAGCATATATAGACGGATGTTCTTACAAGTGTTTAATACTTTAGGGGAATAGCTATATTCACATATAATTATTGGTTTAGGAAGACGAAACTTACGTCTGAGAAGAACCACCTGTGCACAGCAGGTTATCTGGAAATGTAACTTGTATAATAACCAAATATGACAGTTAAGCTTGCACTTTTAGGGACGATACACAATATAAACAGAGGAATCCGCATCTTTAAAACTTGTATAAATATGTAATTTATTGCACATTTTATTTTGTATGCTAGTTCACCTTTATATATTTTTGGTAGCTTGTTTTTATTGTTGCAAGTTTTCAACATATATGTTTAAATATAACAGTACATACATGTTTCCATAGAAATATGCAACTAACTAAAATGGTCGTATGTTTAAATTAGTATATTTATAGTTTAATAAGTGATACAATAGGTTTTATATTCTTAAATACTATAAATAGCTATTAATTGAGGACAAATATTTACTCAGTGACGTATCCTATAACATTGTTATGTACAGTAGTACACCAGCGTTTAAGGTTACGCTAGTCAGGTTAAGGAGTTGTTCATCGTTGTAGTATTAATGACATATTTCGCATGACGTAGCATTCGCGGAACAGCTAGAAAGAAAAGGATCAAGCTAGAAAATTAATTTGTTTATATTTAACTGGGTTTCGTGAATGTTCTTGAGACTTCTGCGTTCTAGAAATTGTTTGGGTCTATATACGGGCTTGTTAGTCAATTAATGTTTGAGTTTGGACATATAGTTTGGAAATAATTGCAGCTTCTATATTAAACCTTTCTGTGTTGAAACTTACTAGAACTAGTTATATTCTACAGTGATATAAATATTTAAGTGTTGAAATTTGAATTATATTAATTATATTCGTGTATTGTTCTACCTTTGGATTATTTCAACTGTGCGTATGTACGAGGAGGATATATTTCTTAACTCTTTAGGATTATTCGTCATTGGATTATTAATTGAACTGTTAAAGGGAAACATCCTAAATGGACAAACTGTAAGCTAACATATATTTTGCATTTTCAAATTATTTCTTATATATTTGTTATTATTTTATGTCGCCATAGATTTAATTGTTTATTAAAATATTATTGAAATAGTTTGATGCTGGCTTGTTCTTTCTGTACACCATTCCGTCGTTAAATAAACGTGGCATGTTATAATAACTCTTAAATAGCAACACCGGTGATAATAGAAATTGGGGGCAAAACCAGGATTTGAAACATTAAAGAATAATGGCTAGTTTTGTGTACTTTTGTATTTAAAATATTTTGTGAACAAATATTTCTACAAACATGGCATTTAATTTGGTAAAGGTTTGTTAAATCGCCTACCAGGAGGAGTTTAATTTGGCCAACAAGTCTGATTTGCTCGACATCCCTGCTCATTATAACGTTCCTGGAATTAGAGCATCCATGCGAAAACAGGCTATTTGCAACATGCTTGTTCAAACTTTGATTGACGACAACATACTTTCGACAGACTTTAATCATGTCGTTTATAAAGAAAGAAAGATGTGTCAGACCATGACTTAGACTTAAAATTGCAGTTAAAGAAGATAAGAATGGAAAGAGAAGAATTACAAAGGCTAAAGTTGGAAGAGTAGAAAATGGAACAATTAGAACGAGAAAGAGAACGAGAGCTGTAAGAAAGAGAACGAGACAGGCAGTTTCAGTTAGAATTGAAGAATCTAGAAAGAGCAAATCAGACACCCATTCACAATAAAGCATTTGATGTGTCAAACAATGAGACTTGTTCCTTCATTTCGAGAAAGGGATGTTGACAAATACTTTTTACATTTTGAGAAAGTTGCAGATAACTTGAAAACGCCAAAAGAGCACTGGTCTTTTACATAGACAAACTATACTTTTAGGTAAAGCACGTGAAATCTACACACAGTTAAGCATTGAACAGTGTTCTAACTATGATACTGTCAAAGATTGCATCCTTAAATGCTACGAACTGGTCGCTGAGGCATATAGACAAAAATGTAGGAAATTGTAAAAAAGAAACTAATTAAACACATGTTAAGTTTGAAAGAACAAAAACACAATGTTTGACAGATATGACAAGTCTAAAGGTATAGAACAAGACCATGCAAAATTACGGCAGCTTATGTTTAAAAGACTTTAAACGGTGCGTCCAACCTGGCATTAAGACCTTCATTGATGAAAAGCAAGTTGAATCTTTAGACGAAGCTGCTCGTTTGATTGATGACTATTATTTTACTCACAATGTCTCATTTGTTCCTAAACAAAACTTCACATCTACACTTGGCACTACAAGAAATACCAATTCAAGTCCACATGCAAATGCTAAGTTAAAGCACAATAGTAATTCTAATGGCTTTTCAAGTGAGTTCAGTTCACACTGACAAAAAACGTTTGGCAAACGAAATGCCGTATCCAATGGTACTTGCAATTATTGCAAGAAAAATGGTGACGTCATTTTTGACTGTTTAAAATTAAAGAAGAGGCAGTTTAGAGGAGGGTACACACCAACAGACTTCACCACTTTCAAATCTGGGTCACAGTTTTGTGTAGAAGTTGACACTTTCGATGAGGCTAACAAACCGAATTTCTTGCCAAATGCAAAAGAGCCTTTTCATACCATTGAGATTTCAAAACCCAATTCTGACTATGTTATGGATACTTATTAGGCATTTATGTCAACTGGTTTTGTATCACTTCCATGTGATTCATGCCCGCCTACCCTATTAAGATATCAAGAGACACAGGGGCGTCCCAATCTCTTATTTTAGCAGATAATCTGCCGTTTCCCAAGAAGAACTTCTCTGAAGTTAGTGTTGTTATTCAGGGTGTTGAGTGTGGTCCTTTAACTGTTCCTCTCCATAACCTTGGTTTGTCTTCCATTTTTGTTAGTGATTTAGTGTTTGTCTGTTTTAGATCTTCATTACCTTTTGAGCGTGTCCATTTATTGCTAGGCAACGACTTAGCTGGAGATAATGTCGTGGCAAACCCACTCGTAACTTACACACACATCATGGACACACGTCCGGATCCTGCTGAACAGGAAATGTATGATCTTTATCCTTCGTGTGAAGTTACTTGTTCTATGGCTAGCAAAGCTATCCAGAGTTCGGCTAAAACGCCGTTGACTAAAATGTTGACTTGGCTGACACATTTATAAGCCATACTTACAACGAGGCTAATGACCCGTCCCTAAAATATGTGAGTTCGTCACATTCTTATATGTTAACATTTTCAACAGATGGTCATTCATCCGATGACAAACTTGATGGTAAAAGGTCATGGTCACATCTTGTTCAGGACCAACACAATGATCCTGATATGTCTTACTTGTTCGAGAAGGTTTTACCTGAGAAGGAGATTTCATGTGCGCAGGTCGGTTATTATGTAATGAATGGTGTTTTGATTAGAAAATGGAGACACGAACAGATGTTGCAGTTGATGATGATTGGACCCTCAGATTTTAGTTCCCAGTTAGAATAGACAAGACATTTTAAGTCTGGCTCTTGAATCATCTATGTCATTTAGGTATCACACAGGCTCACAATAAGATCCTAAACCACTTCTTCTGGCCAGTTCTAAAGTCTGACGTGTCTCTGTAATGCAATGCTTTGGGCCTTTGCCTAAGACAAAGTCAGGAAATCAGCATCTCTTGACCATCATGTGTGCTTCGACACGATTTCCTGCGCAATACCTTTAAGGAATATTCAGTTAAAAACGATTGCCAAGGCTCTTGTCAAATTTTTCACATTTGTTGACCTCCATAAGTCATTTCAATCGGACCAAGGTTCATGCCTGGTACATTTCAGAAGGACATGAGATAGGAATCAAACAAAATAGGTAATCTGCTTATCATCTTGAAAGCTAGGTGCCTTAGAGAGATTTTACCAGACATTGGAAAACATAATTCGTACTTGTTGCTTTGACACTGACAAAAGCTGGGATGATGGACTCTCATGGCTCATGTTTGCAGTTAGGGAGTCAATACAGAAGTCTTTTAGATTTAGGCTATTTGAGCTTGTGTTTGGTCACTCTGTTTGTGGACCGTTAACACGTCCTAAGGAGAAGTTCCTATCTGATGATAAGTCATCATTGAACTTGTTGAAGTATGTATCTGATTTCCGAGAAAGGTTATCAAAAACTTGTGAATCAGCAAGTTCTCCAAGCGTCCCAGGGAAAAATAAAAGAAAGATATGATATAATAATACTCAATCTAGATCTTTCAAACCAGTTGACCAGTATCTTGAACTATTGTCAATCCAATCAAAACCATTACAAGCTAGATACTTGGGGCCTTACATTGTTGGGAAGAAAGTCAGTGACCTCAGTTACATAATATTTGTTCCTGGAAGGCCAAAACAAAAACAAATTTGCCATGTTTACATGTTGAAATTGTACATTGACAGAAATAGCCAAAATGTTAGAAAACCTGCGTCAGTTCTTCGCTCTGTCCACATGATTTAGACATTATAACTGAGTTAGTGACAGGGACATTGAGACCAAAGTTGATCCTTGTTCCACTGAGCTGAATAACTCAGACATTTTAAAGATCATTGCTGGGAAATACATTGATCTGGAACCACATCAAAAGGCACAGTTGAAACAACTTGTTCGTGCATGCCAGCAATTGTTTCCTGACATTCCAACACGAACTCACAAAAACCAACACGATTTTATCGTTGAAAGTGAAGCTGCTTTTAAACAACATCCATACAGAATGAATCTATGTAAACAACAATATCAAAAAGAAGAAATAAAGAACTTAATGGACAATGACTTTATTGAGCCTAGTCAGAGCAAATACAGTTTAACGTTTATTATTGTGCCAAAACCAGAGGTGACATATAGACTTTGCAATGACTACCGGAAGATTAATATCATCACAAAGACGGATTTATATCCCATATCAAGGTTGGATGATTGTATTGAAAAAAAAAAAATCGGGAAAGCCAAATGTGTTACTAAGTTCGATTTCTGAAAGGATTCTGGCAAGTAACTCTTACAGACCGAGCAAAGAAATTGAGGAATTGTCTGCATTTGTGACAACAGATCGACTGTACCAATCCAAGGTTATACCATTTGGCATGAACAATTCACCAGCAACGTACTGTTTGTTGCTGACTTGTTTTTTTTTCTTCATGATGGGATTGACTTTATCGACTTACCTAGTATCTTTCGGGACAAAAATATCATCAATAAAATCCCAAGTTACTTCAAAAACAAAGAAAACCCAATGATTTGTTATAAGTACAAAAAACCCATTAGAGGTCTTATTTTTAATTACAACCAGACTGTAGCAGACCTTAACCTGAAAGATCCTTCTCGAGATTCTTGTAACTGTTCAACTTCACCTTTCTGTTATTTATCTTCTGGCCATATTATTACTGGGGATTTAAACATCGTCGATGACTATAAATTAAGAAACTTACTCTTTAAGGGTCCGAAATATCGCCTGCCTGATGAAATAGATTTTGACCTTTGCTGCAATGAAATAGCTGATGCAATTAATCTGTTTGCCGATCGCTGGTGTAAAAGAGAAAACACGGATACAGTAGCACTTAATACTTGGAAGAAAGCCATTTTTAAGATAATAAAAAAATCGCATTAAGTTCTACCGCTCCCATCCTTCTAGTTTACCTAAGAAACCGTTTTATCACTTAAAACATCTAAAACAGTCCTTTCAGAATATTCACGATAAATTTGTACTTGTACCGGCAGACAAAGCTTTAAACAACATAATTTTTGTCTGACGACTATATTACAATAATGTACTGACTGCTGAGTTATCCACAACCAGTTCTTACTCTAGCTCCAAACTTGACTTTTAGACAGTCATTGACAAACACAAACAGATATTGCATAATTCTTATATCAAAATAGAATCTAAACAAGAAACACTTCCTTCACTGTACTGAATTCCTAAGCTTCACAAAACACCATACAAATCACGATTCATAGCTAATGCCAGCTCTAGCACCACCACTTACTTATCTAAACTACTCATGTCTTGCCTTACAGCCGTTCGCAATCACGTAGTTAAATATTGTGAAAAAATGTATGAAAATTCAGGAATTAACATTTTTTGGTCTATAAAATATTCTTCAGAAGTCTTGGACAAGTTTCGTACTTTAAACTTTCATTGGTCTGCAGTTAATACTTATGATTTCTCTACGCTGTAAACTTCTTTACCTCATGATTTAATTAAGACCAAATTGATTGCTCTTATTGAAAAAACATATGCTCGAGAGCAACGTCTATATATTGCATGTCATGAAATTAATGCATTTTTACCAACACTTTCTTAGAAAAGTTTACTATGTGGACTTGCTCGGATGTTTGTGAAGCTCTACGTTTCCTATTAGACAATATTTACATAAAATGCGGTGACACTTTATTTAGACAAGTAATTGGTATTCCTATGGGAACCAACTGTGCACCATTGATTGCAGATTTGTTTTTATACTGCTTTGAACGTGTTTTTCTGTTAACTTTATCTCCTTCTAACCAAAGCCACATTATAGAGGCTTTCAACTTAACCTCACGTTATCGTGACGATATTCTTACTATATATAATCCTTTCTTTTCTCAAATGATCCATCTGATTTACCCTCCAAAACTTACCCTTAATAAAGCAAATAACTGACATTTAAATGCAGCATTTCTAGATATTGTGATCGCTATTTCCAATGACAACGTCTCTACTAAAATCTATGACAAGAGAGATGATTTCAACTTTAGTATTGTGAATTATCCATACCTTGACGGTGATTCATCTCGTGCTACCTCTTATGGTTTTTACATATCACAACTTACAAGGTTTGCACGAGTTTGTACTAAAGTAGGAGATTTCAATGCTAGACACATGTTTATTTCTTCTAAACTGTTACAGCAAGGCTTTCGTTTTCATAAATTAAGAAAGGCGTTTTCAAAATTCTTTCACCGCAATGGTTTTATTGCTTCTAAGTATAATAGCAGCATGGAAACACCGATGCAGAAAGGCATAAGCCATCCTGCATTTTATGGAAATGTTTTATACAAGTTAAAGAAAACTAAGGGTCTCAATAACTTTTCTGACCACTTTACAAAACTTATCAGCAAATGTATTGCAGACGGTTACAACCCGGGAATTTTACGTTGTACTGCATTGCTTGCAATTGACCCTTTTACAGTCAAGAACTTGCATTTTAAATTACACGATGACCGGACAGATCGTTGAGACTACATGAAAACAGTGACTTAAAGCCATAATTGGACAGTAACTGTTAGAATTCTTGTCTCTTCATCTCTCCAGTCGTGCCCTATATAGGTGAGACAACTTGAGCAGTCTCCATACCCTTTACGTGAGATTGCACAGTAGGTATGACATCGGGATTTTGGTACCTTTCTTACAAGTAATATGACAACTGCGGATAAATCCGCAGCATTTCATGAACTGTTTTTTTTTGGGGGGGGGGGGGGGGGGGGGGGGGTTGTTGGCTCTTGACGGTACTACGTTTTATTTTGTTGGTAGGTTGTTTTCTGAATTTCGTTTTCTTTCGAATATTTTACATTTCACTTTTGACACTTTTAGAACATGATGTCATGGCATTATATACCATATTTAAATTGATCTTGTTATATATCAGCGCTTTGGCTGTTTTATTTATTTGTTCTTATAATATATCAGCGCTTGGGCTGTTTTATTTCTTCTTATAATATTTTATAATATATCAGCACATGGGCTGTTTTATTTCAAACTGATCTCTCGTTTGGGATTTTTGTTTTTACGTTACCGAGGATTTTATCTACTGTACATACTGTACATATGTTTATAGTTTATTTTGTTGCTAGTTGTAATGTATGTATATAAGTTCTTTAACGTGCTTACTGTTAGTTGTTTCACTTTGACGGGATGTTGTTATTTACACTGTTTGTTTGCTAGAAAAACCTTCAGGAAGTGCGAGGTTGGAGCGCTCCACAAACCAGGTTTAAGCACCCCAGTTGGCCCATTTGCCGACTGACCGTTCCAAGGCGGTAACTGATGTTTTTTCTTTATGTGTGTTATGTCTCGTCTCTGTGTTTGTTTGTTTTTCACATTTGCATTTACCTTGTTTGCCTGTGTCTACTGGTGGATAAAATTTAAATTGGAGTTGTGATAGGACCTTTTCTTATTTACCTACTAATAAACATGCCATTTTATTAATAAATCTTAAATAGCGACACCGGTCGTTACAACATGTAATAAATTATCACTACGTAAAGTAGCTATGTTTAAGAATAAAGACAATGTACCAATTGAAAATATTTTAAAGCATACGAGCAAAATAAATTTTGATTGGTAGAATAGATATAAAAATTATGTCCAAGAACTCTGTACATGTTGTCCATGTTGCACCTGTAGACTTGCTATAAATTACAATCTAGCTTTTATGTAAACACATATCAATTTTAATTAACAGTCAATCAACCGTTTTGTATTGTGTGATGCTTTGAGAAGGTTAAATAATATTCGACAAGCGACTATTCTATGAAAACTGGACACTTAATTGAAGTCTGTGCTGGTACGAAAAGAGAAAAATTAAATTGGCTAATGTATCAGGTACAACGTGCAATATAGAGGACCAATTGGGAAAAAAAACAAACATGTTTGATTAATTTTTGCAGCAACCATAGGACTCAATTTCCTGTATCTTTCATCGAATCAATTAGCCATAATGACTTTGATAGCTTGCGAAATAATTAAAGTGTCATTAATTGTGTCATTTAGCCTCTTAAAACAGCCTTTTCAAAAAATACTTTCCTTACAGGACATAAGAAAACGAGGCCAAAATGAAATTACCTAACACCATTATTGATTAGCACATGCATGCCGCGTTTTGACTGGGTTTAAAGAATTCAATATCGTACATTTTAACTCGCACTTTGTTCATGTTTTCCATAACTATAAATAGACCACCAAATTATCTCACTGGTGCCTTGTCTCTGTAGGTTTCATAACTGAGTCCTAAAATGTGGTAACAAGCTAAGATTAAATTGCTCGTTCGTGAGACGCAAGAGCGCTGACATGAGAGCATGTCACAGTGCTGTTACTAAGATAAGTAAGAGTTCTAAGTTTAATTTATATAGAACGTACGAATTGACACGGTGTGTGCGTAAATATTGCTCTACATTAAATTAGAGACTCAGTTGTGTGCCAAATAATAAGTACATGTCCACTGAGTTGTACTGGCTCTGTACTTGCTGCGTGATTATTTGTAGTATGTATAAAGTCGTTATACATGTCCAATGAAACAGTAATGATTCGATAACTTGGTGTACTTTATTTGTATATGCACTTAAAAAAGACCGAATATACATAGACGAACGGACAATAATTAAATCTTTATTCTGTTAGGCTCGTTATACTTTGACTTTATTTGACTCTATACCTATTTAAAACATTCATTATTTCTACATCGGAAAAGTAGCAGCAATTTCACTCATGCTGGGTCTTCGTTCACAAAGGTCGTATATAACAAAGCATTTTAAAAATGATAACATTTTATTGGCATTTTCCACAAAAAGTAATTTCGTTAATGTTTAAGTTTATAGGCATGGTTCCTCTCTTTATCGAGTTAAATCAAAATCAATGCAAGGACACTGAACTCACACTTCTTAAGGTCGAGCGGAGACATCCGTTATATAGAAAAAAAGACACTCTAAGAGCATGACCCCATAGGTTGAAACTATGTACCCGAATAGGTCGAAACTAGATGCTCATCTAGTCTAAAATAGCACTAACAATTTTGCGGAACAAGCAATATGTCTAAATAAGCTGGAACTATACTTCCACGTTTGCAGAAATTGTTTACACATCGTGTCTGATATTATATTCCAAACTTGGCTAAATGTATGTCCAAGTAGGCTGAAACTTTAATTCCAACTACTCTTAAAATATATGCACGAATAGGCTGAAACAACATGCCTAACTAGGCTGAAACTGTTTGCCAAACTCTAGCTAAAACAACATAATCAACTAGGCTAAAAGTATATGTCCAATAAGATTGAAGCTATATGCCCATCTAGGCTGAAACAGCATGCTTAACTAGGCTGAAACTGCATAATCAACTAGGCTGCAACAGCGTGCCCAACAAGGCTGAAACTATATGCCAAGCTAGGCTGAAACTATATGTACAACTTGACTGGAACTGCATGTCGAATTTGGCTGAAACTACATGCCCAACTGGGTTAATACAACAACCCCCACCCCCACATCCCTAGGGTTAATCTACAGGTGCAACACTTCATTAATTATAAAACCCACTAGGCTTAACGACATGCCAGACAAGGCTTGCCCAATTGCATTTAAATAATAGTGCCAAGTAGAATGGAACTATATGACAAGCTAGGCTTAAACCACATATTCAACTAGGCTTAATGAGCATGCAAATACGTTGAAACTACAAATACAATGTAATTGACATTGCCAACTAGGCTTAAACTACGTGCCCAAATTTCTTCAAACAAGTCCAAATACATAGAAACTACATTACTGACTACGCTTAAACGACTTGTCTAACTAGGCTTACTCTTCATGCATATACGCCACATGACCATCTATTCTCAAATCTCATGCCCAACCAGGTCTGAATTTCAGGTTCGACTATGATGAAACAAAATGCCAGATTAGGGTTAGACTACAGGTCCAACTATCTTAAACTACATGCTCAAGCCTGCTTAACGTACATGCCCAACTAGACAACTAGGCTTGAACTACGTGCCCAACTAGGCTTAATCTAAATGTTCAAGTACTCTCACACTATATGAACAAGTAGGCTTAAACGACAAAGCCAATTAGACTTCTTGCACACAAAGGGTTAACACACATGCCCAACAAGCCTTAACTAAAATGTTCATCTAGGATTAAACTTAATGCCCAACTAGGCTTAAAGTACATGCCCAACATTTCTTAAACTACATTTACATGTTGGTGTAAACTGCATGCCCAGTTAGGTATAAACTATATCCAAAATCATATGTTCAAATAAGTTGTGTGTTTGTTTGTTTGTAAATTTGGTTTATCGTCCCATTAACATTATTTTAGATATCTGAAGACGGTGTCAACTTGAGGCAGATATAGTGCTGCCTCCTCTGTGTATAGAATGTCGTGAAAACCTGATATGGTACCACACCCAGTCACATTATCCTGACACCGGCTAACCAGCCGTGGAACTGCCCTTATATATGCTTGAGTGTTAGCAAGGGAGCTATACCGCTTACGACTTTGGTACGTCGCGGCCAAGGATCGAGCCCAGAATCTCCCGCCCGTACCTAGAGCCGACATTCTAGCGGATGCGCTACCGGTCGCAAATAGGTTGAAATATTAAGTTGAAATACGCTACACGTATATGTTCACATACCTTGAGCTGTCTCAATAGTCTGAAATACATGCTCCTTTAAATTACACACGTTTTGAATAAAATCTAATTTAAAAGTGTTGCAAAAAAGCAAATTGTTACTTAGAATGTCTACTTAAAATTTCGCCACCTGCACATCTGCTGGTCGTGAGGCTCGATGTCCGAGCCAGGCTGCTCAATGGCAAAATACAGGGTTGATGGCAGATTTGTAAACATACACATTTTATTTGACAGTTTTAAACTGAGTTATAAACTAATATAAAAATATGTTTTCTGCTAGGAATGGGGTGCCTGCCAAATGACAATGTTCATTCTGGCAGTACCAGCCCATAATTTTAATAATTGCAAAATACGTTTGCTTAAGGTGATGACGTATTTGACAATTAATAATGTCAGTCATGTCTATAGTCAATTGATATATATATTTATTGCAAACTGTTTCAAAATTACCAACATGTTTATAAATAATGTTACCAAAATGGCTATGGTGGTCTTCATATACATAATACAAATGTTACTGTATATGTATTTTTAGTTCGATACTGTATTTCGGGATTTCACACAATCGTTCTAAATATAGGTACATCACGTTTAATTATTATAGTTATAGCAGCATTGATAAATGCATTTGAATACTTGTGTATTACACTTACCTAGAGCGAGAAAAACATACAGTTGCTGCTTAGTAGAAATCGGCTTGTATGTACATTGCATTTCGAAATAAGCCATTTTACTAATCGCTTTTTGCATGGATCATTCTTTTTTATAAACATCTTCTTTGATAACTTGCCTATATGAAACGGAAACAAATACACGCTGTACTTAAAGCAGTCTAATGATGACTCTCTCTTGACAGGTATAAATTATAATAAATTAGAATAAGGAAAATACAATTGAGGAACTTATATTTACATAAGGAAAGTAAATCCATCAAATGTAACACGGAAATAAAGTAGTGTTTGTAAACAACTTTGATTGTTTGACTACCGTCCCAGATTTTGCCAAATGTTCCTGATTATTTGTTGTTTCTCTAACCTACGCCTTAACAAATAATTTCCTTTTACTATTATGTTGGCGCGTCTGGCATACAGGTGCTTTGTCACATATTTATTCCTGTTGTACAGATTAAGGAAGAAAATGACTCAATAATTTGGGGTATATAAGGCGAATCACGTCCTTGTTGGAGTCTTTTTTTCCACTGATTTTAAACAGTACACATGGATTTACTTTCTATTATAGTGTTTTTTCCAGTGTTCATGTTAATTTCAAGGATTGTATTTTAAAGCAAAGGGTCATCTCCAATTATTCGCTGCACGGTTATTTGGAATTGTTGATTGTTATCTATCAATTTATATTGGTCAATGCCTGGTGTAATTTTATTGAATTTCAATATTTGTCATTGAAATAAAATGATATGAAGTAAAGAAAAAAAAACAAGTAGATTTATAAACAATTACATAGACGCGAATTTATTGAAAGGATTTCCAGTAAAATTTTATTTAGAAACAACACGAAACCTTTAGATTTTTTCATTTGAATGCATTACGGAGAAGAAAAGTTTAGCTTTTGTGTATTATTGGAATTATGCAGGTAAACATTTAGCGTATCGTGTCATTATTCTTACATCACATTGATGTAAAAGAAATATGCCATTGCATACAAACATGTTAGCCAAAATACGAGTCATTGTGTTACACAATCATATTGAGCCATCATTTGCATTTGTTTAGGCTTGTTTTAAAAATAATCGCTACAATTATGTGAATTGTAATTATTGCAGTGCTAACCAAATTTGATTTTATGTCCATTAGTATATGCAGTGTAAGTATTTATTCAAATAATTCTATTTTAAAGCATATGGCCATATACAATTATCTGCAGCATGATTATTTAGAATAGCTTTCATATTTCAATTTATTCAATTAGACCATCAATAAAACGTGTTAGTTATAGTCTGAATTATATTGATCAATGCCTGCGGCAATTTTATTAAATTGAAAATATGTGTCAGTGAAAAACAAACAGTAGATTTATAAATAAATAAATAAATACATAAACCAGAATTTATGCAAATGACTTCCAGAAGAAAATGTTATTTACAAGCACAATAAAAGATTAAGATTGTTTCTTTTGAATGCAGTACGGAAAATACATTTTATGTATTCTTCAAGTATTCAAGTATAATTGTCAACATTTGACGTATCACGAAATAAAAAAACAAAAAAAAAAACATGTTAAATTTGACGATAAAAGTTTTGATGATGAAACGATCGATAGATTCTGATTTCGAGTTGCTTCAAAATTTAATAAGAACATAGTATAAGCTTTACTGACTTAATCTGTACAAATATGAACGAGTGAATGTTTCATGCATTAAAGAAAATCAAACGTGTAGTAATTGTATTTTAAATGTTATTAATCCTAATAAACCATTGTTACCTGAACATATCTTGCAAAACGCTGTTTAATAATGCCCTACACATGTCTGAAAAGTGAACCATAACATATTTAAAACATGTTTCATCATCAAAACTTTTATCGTCAAATTTAACATGTTTTTTTTTTTTTTATTTCGTTTTTGGTTGTCAAAGCCTAAAATTGTTATATACACAGGGACCAGATGAGTAGGCCGAGAATTGATTGTGTCAAAAACGTTGCTCGTGATATTTTGCAAAAAAGAAACAAACCAAAACAACAAAATACAACAACAACAACAACAACAACAAATAACAAACAAAAAAAACAACAACAAACCATTGTTTAAACGAGGTGCTATTTGCATATGTTTCATTTCAGATGATGATTTTTCTGGTGTTCCTGTGCATATGCTTTGGTAAGTTTTGTTTTCTGCTATTACCCAAAGTTCATCGCTATATTTTAATAATTTATATCAGTGATTGATGTTTTGAACGAACAAAAGAAAACAATATATTGTAAAACATGATAACGCTAATTGCAATAGTTAGACAAACAACTATTAGTCATAAAACATGAGTTTAATAAAACTTCGAAAGTACAGAAAACGGACACGTGCATATCATTGCCATCATTATCATTATCATCATTATCATCATTAGTTTCATCGTAATCATCATCATCATGGTCTTCCTAGTCGTCATATGCATCATCATATGCATCGTCATAAGGATCGTCATAGTAGTTCACTTTTATTTTATTAAAAGGTTGTGTTCAGTGCCAAAACACCAGTCCAACAGCTTCAGAATGTATTAACACTGCATCCTGTCCCTGTTGTGTATCATGTCTCAATGGCCCTACACAGTGTGGTGGCAACTGTAAAGATGGATACCACGGCGGAAAATGTTACAACCAGTGTCCTTACAACTGTATCAGCTGTGTAGATGCTCAACAAGGTGGTGGTGTGTCCAATTGTACAAAGTGTAAGGATGGATATTACTCCACAGCGTCCCTGTACCAATGTCAAACAAGATGTCCAAGTACCTGTAATACGTGCGATGATTATTATCACTGTACATCTTGTTTATCAGGATTTTATTTGACAAAGAAACATCTTTGTCACAGCTGCAGTGGTCTATGTTCTGAATGCAATAACACTGACACGGATTGCACGGCATGTAAGTTGGGGTATTATCTACATGGAACATGTCAAACATGTAACCCGCTTTGCTTTGCATGTAATTCTTCTGAAACATGTCTCTGCTTCAACGGGTGCAAACCTAGTGCGACAGGCGCTTCAATTATCGATTGTAAAACTGAGAATAACTCTTGTTCTAACGCTTGTAGAGATAACTTTACATCTAGTAATTTATCCAATCAAAATCTATGTGACAAGTGCGTGGATGGCAATTATGGATATGAGTGTAATTTAACTTGCAGTTCCAATTGTTTTATGAATTGTGAAAGATTAACAGGCCATTGTTTTTCCTGCAACGATAGATTTTATGGTGATTATTGTGATTCAGAGTGTCCAGAAAATTGTCAAGAGCCATGTGATAAAGTCACTGGACAGTGTCTGTCTTGTAAACATGGCTTCTACGGTACAAACTGCATCATGCAATGTACGGCTAATTGTACGAAATGCACCCATACAGACGGATCCTGCACGGAGTGTGTGGATGGTTTTCATGGTGATAACTGCAGCAGGCAATGTTCCGAACACTGCCAAAATAATAAATGTCATATGAAAAATGGCAGCTGTGCATGTATGTCAGGATATGTAGGTTCAACATGTGAATTTCTGATAACAACGACTCTGACGGTACCTACATTACAGTCGGTTGTCAGTGAAGACCCCACTAACTATGTAGGCCCTACAGTTGGAGGCATTCTGTCTGTTGTTGTCGTAATCGTGTCGGTGGTCATAGGCATGGTTGTCATATTAAGAAGAAGGTATATGTTTTAATGACTATTTATGATTTGTTTCTTAATATTTATTATTTAACAGTTAATATAATTTAGTATTTAAAATCAATCATACATATACCAGGAACTGATTTTGTTACATAATTTGTAAGTCATGTTTTAAATGGAAATAACGTACATCTATGCCAAGTTGTATATTATATATTTTACAATTGTGTGTTCTTTTTTCCTCTAGACGTGGATTCATCTATGTGAGATACGATATAGATGTTGACAGCTACAGGTTAGATGCACGGTTGATCGGTAAGAAATATTAAGATATTCAAAGGAAAAATATGTAGATAACAAACTGATTGATCATTATTGTAAAATAATGTCAAAGTTAGGTTGTTTAAGAGAATGTTTAAAATATTGTTTTGTGAAACTAAGCCAGAGGATAACTCATTTTGTCTTTATCAAAGACTTAGTACGAGCAAATAACAAATAACGCTAAACTCTTTTTATGCAAGCGCTTTTCGTTGCACTTGTTTAGTTTTAAGCATCAACAGGACTACAATTTTATGAGAAATATTTTCTTCTCTGAATACCTCTATTCAATCAAATATGTCAAACGCTCTTTTAAAAATGTCTAAAGAAGTGAATGTTTGTAATAATCTAAACACACTATATAATTGCTATAGTCTGTCTCAAACAATAAATATAGTTTGTGCGCTAAATAGAGAAATACGTTTCTTTAAAACGAATACTTTAATTTGCAATCGAAAACAACGTATCTGCTTTACTTCTCATCTTATTACACGCATCTTAGATTTTTACTACAATGAAGAACACTTGTTTACCATACCGTCTATATCAGATGTATTGGAAGAGAATGACGAGTTTGATCCCACGTACTTCACCGGTAAAGTTGACGACACAAAGAAACCGTCTGGCAGTCTTCCCGTCAAAGAGTTAGCCCGGTTTGTGGACACTCATAGTGAAGATTTCTACCAGGACGAATTTCTGGTAAGTTAATGTTTTGCCAACAAAAGAAGAGAAAAACAGTTTCATGAGTTAAAATTATTGTCTTATTTACAAAATAATAGTTAATATTAAAGTATCAAGAACAAATTATGACTTGTGTCATTTACATGAAACATTGACAGTTCTGCCGTTAATACAATGAGCCTCAAGTTATTCATCAACTTTACTATGTATCAATGTATCATATATATTCTATGCTTCTTTGTAGAAACTTCCCCGAGGGTTAATTAAATCTTGTGACGATGCCAAAAAAGAAGAAAATATCGTAAAAAACAGATACACTGGCATATACCCATGTGAGTGTTAACACTGGTTAAATAAGTTAATACAAGAAAACTTATTTTGACATGTAGTTTCACTTTTATGAGCATCCAAAGAATAGAGTTCCTTAAACTTAATAATAATGTCGCAGTGGAAGTTAAACTAAATTAAGAAATAAGAAAATAAAGTAATGCTCATATAACAGTTCCCTGTGTGACACCTTATTTTCGGTTGAGGGTACTCCTTACGTACCAACATGAAGCTTGAATAATCTCAACTGTTTACAGCTAAAACAATTTCAAATTCATGTTTTATTTCAGATCTTTGTAGTATCACGAAAAATATGGAATTTCGTGTTTTAGTGCGAATAAATAAATAAAAATCGATTAAAGTAGGTCATACATGACTTTGCTAATGTCCCATAGAAGATGAAGGAGACAGTGTCTTGATATTTTTACATTTTATCACGTTTGAATAATTCATCATGCCACTGTTTACATACCTTCGTCTTATTGTTCTTCTATAATAACATTACAGGCACAGTTATCTTCGTTATTTTTGTATTATTAGTTTATGTACCGAAGACGGTATTACATTATTTTGGCATCATTTCAAATATTTGTATATCAGGGAAAAAATCGAGAAAACGCGCATCGAAGTCAGGAAATGTCATTTTTATTGAATTTGACGTAATTATCACAAGTTGTTGTATGTAAGTCTACCAATAAGTGATTAGTGGAAGCAATCCGGCCACTGTTTTCCTTTATTGTTAAAAGACAAATGCTAAATATGTAGACTTCATATCGCCCAGCGTCGGATTCCCCAGTGTTACGAGGCTTGTGGCGTCTGATTAAAATTTGGGTCAGTCGAAGTGCCGGTACAAATACTTTAATAGATAATATAAAGGTAGTTGGAATATGTGTTGCGAAACTACATATAATAACAATTGCACCTATCCGTATCGTACACAGTTGATTTCATCTAATTTTACTTGGGCCTGTCGGAAAATGTTCTATTTACAGAACACATTTGACTAACCTATGAGGTGACCAATGCCCAATTGCAGAAAGTGTAATAAAAACTTACATTTCATAGCAACTAAAGTTGATAATTGCATAATCTTGTAGAGCCATACATGTACGATAAAATGTAAAAATTGAATGTAGTTAGTACGCTTAATAATATTGGGTATATGACTGCAATTACAGCTGAATTTGTTTATAGATGATGAACATCGCGTGAGACTGCAACCGCCCGGATCAGACTTCATCAACGCCTGCTATATGGACGTAAGTATAATGCGGTGAAATTCGAGTAATAAAAGACTAGAAGGTAATATAAATACACACATATATATCCTACGTCCTTTAAAGAAGAATATGAAAGTATACATGTTTCAAATTTTAATGAATTCAGATGGACAAACCCATTATTTTTAAATTGCTTTGCATTTAAAAATACGCGATTGTTAAAACAACTTCCAAAATTATGCAGTGTTTGTTTGAAATACCTCGTTTTAAGATAGCTAAAGGTGCAGATATTTATAGCTTTGCGTCAATTTCATCGCTATAGTATTCACAATACATTGCAGGGCTACAAAAGAAAAAACGAGTACATCGCCTCCCTTGGTAAGACCTATGATGTTGTGTTTCTACATTATGTATAACCATTTCAATTTTAAACATCAGTCCTCGAAACTATTATTGCTGTATGATTATAAAATAACTCATTTTAATGTCGCATTTCATGTTAGTTAAATTTGCTAGTACGTATTTTGAGAGGACTGAAATTTGTTATCATCTAGGTCCTACTCGTAAGGCAATGGAAGGATTTCAGCTGTTCTGGAGGATGGTCTGGCAGGAGAAAGCTGACGTCATCGTCATGGTAACAAATCTGATGGAAGGACAGGTAATGACAATTTTATTTATTCTTATCAAGTAAACAGTGCTTTCTAGTCTTGTATTTTATAGTTTGGTTATTAAAATAATTTAATACATGCATGCTTATCTTTATAAAATCGCTTTTTAAATGGTAATAATAAATGTATTTTTAATTACAGTCTATGAAATGCGAACAGTATTGGCCAGACATCGGAATGTCTGCAACATATGGTGAAATCACTTTGACGTCACAAAAAGAGGACACGTATGCAGAATTCGTCGTCAGGTCATTGACAGTGACAAAGGTATAAACTTTCACTGTGAGATGTTATCGTTATCTTTACTGATGAGATTTGCCAGCATTCCATGAAGATTACCTTTAAATAAATTAAAATAATTGTTAACTGGAATGTGTCTGAATGTCACAACATATTTGAAAGGTCTGACGAAAAAAATGTTGTTCCCAATGAACTAAAGTTTTTTTAACGAACATATTTATCTGAATATTTGTTCGGTGTTATTTGGAATAGACACAATAAATTTAATACTTGGGAGATATCGGCTAACGTAATTTCATGACAGGGCAGAGAGGAGAGAACACTTCACCACTTTCACTACACGGCCTGGCCTGACAAACGGGTCCCTGATGACGTCACTAGTCTGATAGAATTCAGGCAGAAGGTCAAAGCCACTGGTTCTAAACTTGGCGGACCAACAATCGTGCACTGCAGGTAAACCTGTAGTTTGAAGAAAAGTCGTTATTGTTTATACATAGTGTGTAATACAAGTATAGAATTAGAGGTTGCTAAAGTGATCTACATTTACTGGTCAAATGTATCAAGTTTTGATGAACATAAACTAATGAAGTTTATGTTTCTTAAATTATCTAAACATACAGTGCCGGGATTGGTCGCACAGGAACGTACATCGCTCTGGATATCCTGATTCATCAGGGCAAGGCCCAGAAATCTCTGGCTATCTTTGAATGCGTCACCCGCATGAGGGAACAGAGGACATCTATGGTGCAGACATGGGTAAACAATAAAACACTGATACAATTTATCGTTTACTTACATATTTCAAGTACAATAATAAATACGCATTGTAGGTTAATACTTACGCCGATATTGATCCTTTTTCGGTTTAGATATCTAGCCTCCCCTATGACCTACCTAAAGTAATGACACAATGACAACCCGAGTGAATAGCAAAGCGACTCTCATTGGTAGTATTTAAGAAGAGAAAAAACAACACAAAAAAACAACACACACACACAAAACACTTGTTACTAACACTTCCCCTTGAATCACCTTTACGTTAATGCATCTCAAATAGCAAAACAGTCCTTACTGCTCATTCGATAGAAACGTAGGTTGCCAAGTTAGCCTGTGAATGTGGGGTAACATTTCGTAAAAGTGTCACATGTTACCAAATTGTACGTAGGCCAACTTCTAAAGACAACATATTTATTGACAGCGTGGTGTTTTGTGAGGACAAAAATCATATTGTGTTTCTTATCTTACACGCATATTTTTAAACAGTTAAATAAATAATTTTAAAGATTCGCCAAATTATGCCTAATATCGTTTAAAAACGTAATTCCAGTTTAAAATATGTTGTGTGTTAGTCTGATCCTTCTTTTAAACACTCTTAATATGGTTGTTAAACATGATTTAACATTTCTCTGTTACATTTCCGATTGTCATAAGTAGTATATAATTAATTGGAAAGTGTTTACAGAGTATGTCTGAAAAAAAAATCACATTCTGAAGTGCATTTTTTTTATTTTTAACAGCCACAGTATGAGTATCTTCACAGAGCGCTTCTGCATGCATTAACCTACCGCTGTGAACCCGTAAAACAAAATAAGTTCGAACAATTTATGGAACGTCTAAATGACAAACACGTTGCTGGACTTTTTAAGGTAAGACGCTAGGAGTTATATTAATATTTCACAACTTGCTATTTCTGTCTGCTTAGCTTACTTATAACAGTTTTGACAAAACGTTAGAAAACTGTTTGTGTTTTGTATAAAATTAGTTTTTTTCTACACTAACGTCTTAAAATATTCGTTTTCTTCACCTCTACATTTAAATACCAACAGCAACTAGACAAGAAACAAGAAAAGGACGCGGAAGGTGAACAGGATGCGAGGAAAATGAATGAAGGTCTTGATGGCATGAACAGAGAATGGGCTGATATTCCAGGTCTGATTTTTCAAAAGTTGAAGAAATATTCATTCGATAGTATTAGTGTATTTAATTGTCATGTGTAAACGTTTAAATGATATTCTCTTCGAAATAGTTGTTTAATAGACATGTTTAAAAACAAACATATCATGTGAACGATTTCAGTACATGCATATTCTGTGCAAAAAAGTTTAAATAAACTTTCACTCATGAAGATCTGACCAACAAACGAGCCTGTGATGCATATTTATAACATGGAGTGAGAATGATCAGTTATTTTTACAGGATCATTACACAGACCATTTCTGCACCTGGACAAGAAGTTTGGAGAGAATAACTACATCAATGCCCTTTTCCTAAACGTACGTATACAGTTAATATCAAATATCGCTTTTGTATATTTTATGTTGTAATGTTTGCTTGATAGAAAAAAAAAACTCCAGGAAAAGCGAGGTCTTGAGTGGCCCACAAACCAGATTTAAGCACCCCAAATTATATTTTAGCCGACTGACCGTTCCGAGGCGGTAACTGATGTTTTTTTCTTCATGCGTGTTATGTCTCGTGTTTGTGTTGTTGTTTGTTTGTTTTATGTTACATTTACAACACCCTATTTGCCGCTTTCTAGAGGAAGTTTATATTTATATATGGGTGGTTATATTCATAGGACTTTTCTTATTAACTTATTAAAAAGGTACTCTGGTCATGAGTTGCTAAACTTCCATTAAAACCTTTCTAAAATATATGTAAATTGGTCGAATGTCATTTAATAAGGTATAGGAACATTGCACTATTTAAGTCAAATTGCAATAAAACGTCATCACATATATGACGTTATTAAAGAAAACCAAATTATAAATCACTGCTGTTCGACATCTTCGAGAGAGCTATATTAAAGATAATAGAAATTCTAGTTTAACTAGTGTGTATTTGTTTCAGAGTTACACGATTAAGAATCGTTTCCTGGTCTGCCAGACGCCCCTTCCAGATACTGTGAAAGATTTCCTCACTCTCGCCATACAGGAATCCTGCTCCTGTATTGTCTCCATGGATCCTCCTGGCCATAAAGATCCCGTAACGGAACAATTTGACCTTTTTACATAATCGTTGATATACTTTTGTAACACAATCTAGAGTTTCATGATGTAAACTTCTTACCATTTTCGAGAGATAAACCTACAAAAATAGGCTGAGGTATAACGTGTATGGACAAATCTATGCTCACAATATTTATTTAGAAATCCATATTCTCAAGTTATAAAAGGCTTAACTACAATGTAATCACTATATTTTCAGACTATAGGCGACTACTTCCCAGAGAAATCAGGAACTATGTTCAGTCATCCGTCGTATGTATTCGATGTCGAAGCCCAGGATCTGGATACAAACCCAAGCTACAATCTCAGAAGGCTGACAGTTCATTTCAACAAACGGGTAGGATAGGTTTGATGCATGTGTCTGTGGCATTTTATTATAAGTAGATTACTGATTATGAAAAAGATTGTATGAGATACTTTGACCATTATTTTCTGTTTGTGTACAACATTTACTTTTTTATACATTGTCTGACAATATATGTTTTGTACTTAATAACATATAGTTCCTGCAGGCAATAGATGATATACAGACACATACTTGTGGTGAGGTCAATATTAAGTTTTAAAGACCAAGGTAATGTGATATTTACTGAGGACGGTGTCGACGGTCATTATCATTTTAGTCAGGCCCTCAAAACTAGATATTGACCGAAATATAAGTCTTTACTTGTTATATCACATACCCAATTAAATTACAATGCATTTTTTTACACAACCTACTCAATGCTGCTCATTTCAACATAACATTTTCCAACATATCATATTCGCCAGCGTCCATTTTCCAATTTCTGTTATCATATATTTCCTCGACTAATTACGAAAAAACATTCACTCCTACCAAGGTTGCACCTTTTCCATTTTCTTGTCATATTCTCCCTCAATGTCACTAAATCATCATCGGACACAATGACACAAACTCCCGTTTTATTTTACCAGACGCCACGTTACTGTGGCATCAGTATTATGTTCTGAGATAGTGTCAATGCCATTTTTCATTGACTCTTATATGAACAGCGCTCGACAACTTAAACCCTCTAAATTCATCTGGTCTGTGATACAATAAACTAATGAATATAGATGTACGCTTGAACCGCACACACAGCAGTGTTTGACAAATTGTATCGAAAAAATGCCTTATTTCAGTCGGGTACGATCAGCCGGACAGTATACCACTTCCAATGCCAACACTGGTCACAGGGGCAACGAGTCCCGGATGTTTCACAATTCCTACAGCTCGTACAAGATGTTGAGAATATGGCTGACCGAGACTCTGACCGAGGACCCATTCTCGTCCATTGTTTGTACGTGGTTCTTCCTTGTCTTCTTATTGCAGGAGCATATTAATACATCACGTTTTGTAGAAACAATACGATAACGTTCACAATTTAAACTGTTCACACATATTTCCCATGGTTCAACATCATTTTAGGGCAAATACTATTAGAAAACTTAATATAGGCTGTCAATATAAGCCAGCAAAGCAAAACTCATCTGCGTTTTCAAATGCACACTAAAACATATCGAATTAAGTAAAACTAGAACATAAATCCTAAAACCAATTCTTCATTCCAATAAAAACTTAATTAACAGAATGAATGGACAAAAATATTTCATGTCATATCTTGCTTACTTTACTAGAAATGCAGCTGCTAGAAGTGGCCTGTTCTGTACCGTGTCTAATCTTGTCCAGAAGATGAGAATGGAAGGGGAGGTCAGTGTGGCCAATACTATGAGACAGGTGAAAGTCAGGAGACCTCTGGCAATACCTAACAAGGTAAGTACAAGTAATGTCGTGTTGATACACAGTCGTCCCCTTTGGGCAATGCTCGTTTATCTTACCTTTGCACTTAGAACGAAAAAATAACAGAACCTATACTCGTATAGTTAGTTTGTAAAAAAAAGATAACATACACGTTTTGCAACGACCTGAAAATAAACTTTTAGGGCGAAGAATAATTGTGTTGAGCAGACTCATGTGACCTATTGAAACACACACACATCAAAATCAATTTCGCAACAATTATGAAGATGATGACTAAGAATGAACAATGATAGTAATCAAACTCCTCATTGATTTGAAAATCAATATCTCTAACGATGTTATATTTATACAGCTACCTTGTTTGACAAAATATAGTTTCTTTAATTGATGGAGTTATTATTATTAAAAATTAAACATCCATGAACTGGTAAATAATACTTTCCTAATTTACCTATACATGTTTTTGCATCTGGGCCTAGTGACAATATAGTTCAGGCTATAGATGTTCATCCGTTTGGGAAAACCAAGAGCGACAACAACGAGACAAAATGTAACATCTGTAAATTTAATCAAACTGATTAAGCAATTATTCGTATATTTAATGCTACTTTACCAGAACACTGTACTGATTTACTTTGATTGCAGGAGCAGTATATGTTCTGCTACAGGTGTCTTCATCAGTTTGTGAAATCACAGAACAACACCACTGAAGAAGCAGTCTACGGCAACATTGACTAAGGATGCTAGATAATCTGTTTATATAATACCAATTTATTAGAGACTATGGTTTATTTTGTGTTATTTTACTGTCTAATAACCTGTTTAGAATACCTATTTTTTCGAGACTATGGTTTATTCTGTGTTATTTTACTGTCTAATAACCCGAACTTTTGTTATGAAGATGACGTGAAATCACAGTCGTAATATTTCGTTAGTTAAGTTGATTCTTAAAATGTTATGTGTATGTTTTATTCTAAAACCATAAGTAACAAACCTCTCACTTTGATGGGATTTTTAAAGTGCGAGGTTGGGGAGCTCCACAAACCATTTTAAAGCAACCCAGTCAGTTTATTTGCTAACTAAATGTTCCAAGGCGGTTGCTGCTAATTTTTCCTTTCGTGTGTTATGTCTCGTCTCCGTTTGTCTCTTTTACATTTACGCTGTTTTTCCTTGTCTTAAGGTAGTTTAGATTTAAATATCTGTGGAAATACCTATAGAACATTTTCCTTCTTTACCCATCAATATTTATACAACACTTTCTTTAATATTGTGTATACATGTGTTTAGTAGGTATATCGTGTATTACGTCAGTAAAATAGTTAGCTAAATGTTATCTCCAAATTGCACTGTATCTAATTAATGACATTGCTTAAATAGACATGTTTTGATTGATTAATGGAGTCTTTATAGTTGATCCTCTTTTGGTGTGCTTAAATCAGTAATTATCGGAAATAAAATAAATATATCTATACAGAAGTTTGTGTTTACTTCTTCCGTTTTATAATACTTACAGGTATCTTTGTTTTGATCAGATTTTCTTAAAAGGAAATGGAAATGATTTCAAGTGTTAAATGAACAATTCGAATAGGTTTCATATCTATCATATTTATAAATGCACACATTTTTTCTTTGAATAAGTACAATTCAACTTTTACAAAAATATGTATTATATGTAAATCTAACATTTTTTTCCGCCCAGCGTTAAAAGACACACACAACAAATACCCAAATACTGTTATTGTAATATTATAAACACCGTATTCCCTGTTTAAACAGGACAATAACACACATTTAGCGATATTCCATATAAAAGGTAGTGTAACAGCACGTGACATCAGCACATTTTCTGGACCGTTGCCTTTTTTATATAAATATAAGCCCAAGCAGTCTACCATTTCGTGTTTTTAAATGTAAATAAACAACGAGTAGTTCCATATTTCTTCAAATTTAACTAAAAGATAACTTATCATAACACATATATACAAGCAAAGGATACGTTAAATTTTAAACCAGTAAGTCAGTTGAAGAATTCTCTAAGGCAAATAAATATTAGACAAGTACACCATGTTCAAAAAGTATTACATTAATATTGTGCAAGTACACCAGTATACCGGTATTCGGTTATCTATTGCCATATAAATTTGCAAATAAAATAGAAGAAAAAAACTTGAACACAAAATACTCAGTATGTAATTAGCTCTAATTTGATTACACGACAGTCTTTACATACGCCATTAACATGTTAAAAAACGTAGTGTTGTTTGTGTTCAAATAATTTAATAAAACATTATATGACAAAAAGCTTCAACTTAAACCTAGTTTAAGGCATTACAAGGGCCAGTGAGACACAAAAAAATAAAAGTTTGCAAATTTACTTCCCAATGCTAAACATATTGAAATTAGCAAGCACTCACAAAAGTTTAACATTCCAGGGGAATGAGTTTGTTGATTTTGTAGTGTTCCTTTTTGTAGTGTCGTACCGACACAATTAAGGTAAAGTTGGCAAAGTCTAGCTAAGAAGGAAGACCAGAATTTATTCAGGGAATAACTACCGGCGCACCACAATCTCTGGCTTTACAAGTACTCAATGTCTCAATTAATATATAAACAATTCCGCGTTTAACGTCAAATTGTCATAGGCATTATACTTTTGTTGTTTTATATTATTTGTTTTAATGTCATAATTTACGATGTTTTTTCAAGATGACTTTACTTGACTTTTGAGATCTACTGACTGGTTGTAAGCAAATATGAATGCACCTCCGTGCATGTATCTATAATACATCACCAATCAGAAAACCTTCGGTAATTCATTAATAATCTCTCCGCCAAAAAAAAATGTAAGCTACTTTGACGTTATCAACACACCAAAGACAAATGTCTTGTTATTGCTACTAAAAAGGCGGTAACATTAGAGGATGACACAATCCTATACACTAAACCGGTTTAAAAACGTTTTAGGTCGTATGCTTCTTCCTGCAAACATAACGATATCGCTTCTGTAAACATCGTTGAAGTACATATATCCACGGGATAATTGTCCGAAGACGGATATACACGATTGATACCTCACAATCATTATATATGTTCGAGAAAACATGGCTGATAAAAATAGCATAATCCTACTAATGTTGCAAATAAAAAACATTTCTCTAAGAAAACGAATATAAAAATAATATAAAACTACAATTAAATGGTTATTGCTATTGCTTGTAACGTAGTTTCATTCCAACTTATTGTTAGATGTTCATGTTACCGTGTCGTGATTTGCACAATGTAATACACTTGTCAAACTGAAGGATTTAGGTACGTCAAGTATACATACAAAGCAGGAATAAGGTTGCTTTGTAGAAGTGTGTGAATTATTCACAACACACAACTGACTTATATTACTAAAAATAAAACTTACCTTATAGGAACGTTCTTAAATTGTATTGGTCGAAATGCCGCCTCTGTTTTTTTCATCTTTGTTGCTGTCTGTCAGTGGGTGTACCCAGGTATCAGTTTAAATATAGAACCTAACATAGAATCTAGAGGATTCCAAATAACTGCAACATTATATTTAAGGAATTACTTAATATACTATCTTGTGTGTATCATTTTACCTTTGTATATTTTGCTATAATTGTAGACTATGTTGCACTTGGATATGTGTCTCTTAAATCCATTACGATTCTTTGAAAGGAATTGTCATAACCTGGTCTCTAATTCTTAGTTAAAAAATGTGAATTCTATTTGAAACACTTTGAATTGGTATCCAAATGCATCCAATTAAATACAGTTTGTGTGTGTTCAAAACATTTCAGTGGCGGGTTTTATTGCATTGTACACCTTCTATGGACAAGTATAATTTTAAATACTTAGCGGAATATACAACTGCACACAACATGCCTTGGACTTACGTAAAGGCTTGCATTTTGAAATATGAAGTCGTCAGCGTGTGTATCATAAGCATGCGTCATCAAGATTCGTCATACAAAAGTTTTATGCATGCTTGGACCATGGATACAATCATGGACGTTCACAACGTTAATCAGAAACCTAGAGTTTGGTCGCGTTTTTGAGCACTGTGTCGCTGCCTGCTTATCTGTTATGTATATAGTAGTATATGTATAACTCTTGTTAATGTTTAATTAAACAGGAATGAACAGTTAAAGCGATGCACATAATCTTAATTTGACTAACATTCCAGCAGAACGATAAATAATTGTATACTTTTTAATCTGTTTTTATCAATTTTATTTTCAGACTTTACATTTAAGAGTTCTTTGTATGAGCTCTAGCACAAATTTCACTCATGCCGTGTCTTAGTTAAACAAGCTCATATATAACCAAGCATGGTAACAAAAGTAAACATGTATTTACATTTTCCAAAAACAAGCAATGTCGGATTTTTTTTTTCAGTGACGTCACTACTTTCGTGATATTTTATATAGAAATTATCAGCGCTTAGCATTTTGTATTTAACTAGATCGGTTTTCTTTTCATTGCTTGCGTTTGAAAAATGCATCAGGAAGTGCAAGGCTAGAGCTGTGTAAAGTCGGTTTAAGCAGCTCAGTTGGCCCATATTGCCGACTGACCTTACCAATGTGGTAGCTGTCGGATTTGCTCTTTTCGTTAAATGGCTCATCGCAAATTTGTTTTTACTTTTCACTTGGCTTGTATGTGCAATACCTTTGTCCCGTGCCTATTCAGTGTTTGGTATATGTTGCAATGCTCATAGGACTTTGTGATACAGTCTTATTAGTTTATAGTCATGGTTCCTGTCCCCATCGAGTTTATCCACAGTCAATGCAGGAACCCACACACAACACAAAACTATACGCTCAACCAGTCTGAAATAATATTCCCAACTGTGCTGAAACGATATGTCTCACAAGGCTGAAACTTTACTTCCAACAAGGATGTAATTGTATAACAAAGTTGGCAAAAACCATATGCTCAAATTGTCTGAAATTGAATTATACGTAGGCTGACAATATTTGTCTAAGTAGGTTGAAACTCTGATTCCAACTACTCTTAAGCAATATGCACGAATAGGCTATAACAACATGCCGAACTAGGCTGAAATTATATGCCCAAATAGGCTGAAACAACATGCCCAACAATGTTGAAACACCATGTCCAACTAGCATGAAACAACATGCCCAAGTAGGTTGAAACATGTCCAACTAGGATAAAACTAGATACCAAACAAGCTGAAACCACTTGGCTAACTAGGCTAAAACTCCCTGCCCAACTACGATAAAACATGTAAATCTCGGCTGAAACTGTGTGCTCAACTAGGGTTAACCGACATTCTCTACTAGAGTTAACTACAGGCCCAACAAGATGTAAACTTTATGTCCTACTAGGTAAAACTATATACAAGCCCAACTAGACTTGAACTACGTGTCCAACTAGACTTAAACGACATGACCAAGTAGCATTAAACTTCTAGCCCGACGGGGCTTAAACTAGCTGCTAAATTAGTATACAGTTAAGCTTAATCTATCTGAGCAACTATGGTGAAACTGTACGACCAATGAGGCTTAGACTTCATTTCTAACTAGCGTAACATTATATGCCCAACAGGACTGTAACTTGATGCACATCTAGACTGAAACTACATGCCCAGCTAGACTGAGACTACAGGTCAAATAAGACTTAAACGTTATGCAAAACTTATGATTGTAAATGACTTACTACGATGAAACAATATGCATAACAACGCCGAAGCTAGAAGACCGACTAGGGCTAAATTACCTGCTCAAATAAGCTAAAATCACATGCTCACATAAGTTTAATTTCCAGGCCCAACTATATTTGAACTAAATGAAAACTAGAATTCCTTGATAAAACCCACTTAGATTAAACATGTCATACTAGGTCTACCCTACATGCCAAACCACACAAACAAGATATGCCCAACCAGGTGTCACTTCATGCTCAAATTTTCCGACGAGGCTTACACTAGATGCCTAACTAGGCTGTAACTTTCTGCTCCACTAGAGTTAACTGACATGCCCACCTAGAGTTCAACTTCGGGCCCAACGAGACATAAACCTTGTGTCTTACTAGGTGAAACTATATGCCCAAGCTGGTGTAAACTACATACCGATCTATGCTTACACTATGCTATGTGCCCAACGAGGCTTTCACAATTTTCCCAACTAGTCTCAAACTCCAAATCCAGCAATGCTTAAAATACATACCTCATTAGTCTTAAAGGCCATGACTAACCAGGCTTCAATAACTGCATGAATAACTTGACTTGAACAACATTTAGATATAATCGACATGCAATAAAAAAGGATAAAAATATATGCCCATCAAGCATCTGAAACTTTTTCCAACAAGGTTTTACCCTTAGATCCTGCTATGATGAAACAACATGCATAGATAGGCCTGGCTGAGATGAACATGTTTAAGGGCGACATTTTAAAAAAGAATATGGCTGTATATTGACATGTATATACTAAATTATGTTAAGGAAAATACAATTGAGGAAAGTATTTAAATAAGTAAAGTAAGTTTATCAAATGGTACACTAAAGTAGTCCTTGGAAGTCCTTAGCCTGTTTGCAATAATCGTAAGTTTAACCAAACCTTCCTTATTGCATATAGTGTCTCTAATCTACGCCTTAAAGCAAATTTTTCCTTATTTTACTTGCGCCATCAGACATACAGATGATGTGTCAGATATTTCTTCCTGCTTTACAGATTAAGGAAGAAAACTATTGGACAGTTTGGGGAATATAAGGCGAATCGCATCCCTGTTAGAGTCTCTTTCAAAGGGATTTCAACATTAAAACATAGTACACATGGATTTAATTTTTATCATAGGGTTTTCAGCGTATGTTTTAATATAAATGATTATGTTTTTAAAGCGAATAGTCATCTACAATTATCCGCTACAAGGTTAACTGATATTGTTGTTTGGTACTATTTAATTCAATTAATATAACACAGTTCAAGCGTTGTAGTTTTAAATTACAATATATTGATCAATGCCTGGTTTATATTTATATAATTAAACTATTATACACTCTTAAATGAAATGGTCTTAATCACCAGCACCACGATAGTTTTAACGTATTTCCAGTAAATCCAAGACGGAGAAGACAAATTCTCTATTTATGGACTATGGATACTATGCAGGTAAACATTTTACTTATCATTCTATTATTTGAGCAATTCGTTGTTTTTGTTGTGTTTGTGTAATAAATTTCAAATCATAAACACATTCTTAACCCAAAATCATATTCATTTTGTTGCATGGTGTTTTTATCCATCGATATTTATTTGTTTTGGAAATTTGTATTTGTAATTGTAACAAGAATATTTGTTACGTAATCCGTGAGTTTGTGTCTAAATGAGGTGCATGAAAGAAATTATGTTATATATATATTTCCTAAACCTACAAAGCTTTCAAGAAGAAAGACCATTTAAACTTTTAAACAATTTAATGTTAACTTTGAAGTATTTCATTGCATGGAATGCACAACAAATACACGTTCTTTGAACATGACAAGTATATACAATTTCAAACGTGCAACATGATTTTGAATAGAATCTTAAATTGAAAATGGTTGCCATGGATTGCTGTTTAATTCATAATTCTGGCATCTTTATCTTCCTAAAACAGCATTATTTGGTTACAGAGGTAATGACTACTATAATCGTATAACTACTGTAATCTACTCACATAAAGTCATTTCGAAAAACATTATTACGTGGCTGTGTTGTAGTATTATCTTAAATACAAAGATTTACACTGTTAACTTTATCTGATAAGCACTAGGGTAGTACTGCGCTATACCAAAGCAACACAATGTCACTTGAGTGTCTGTGCTCAGGCTGGTAATAAAGTTCATTAAGTTTTAAAACTGTATTTTGTGACAGTTCTTATGTAAAATGTCCTAAAAAAGTTATTTTATACAGACATGTGCATATTGCAACAAGACAACTGCAGTTATTCACATTCATAGTAAACCGGCTACAAAATGTCTGTGCTTTCTGGAGAGTATGAACATTGTGTATGCAACAGAATGTGCCATTGTTCCAAACCTGAAAACATTGGTTGAACTCTGTTCTGGTAATATAAGATACTTTTCACAATTTAAGATACCAGTCTGGACTGAACTTGGTATGTCCTGTTCTCCGATAGAGGATTCTATCTGCTATGCCATTTATGTCGCACTATAAACCATGCAGGTTAAAAATAATCTTCATTAATAAAATAGAGTTAACATTTTTGGAGATCAAAGACGTTTCATCAAAACGTACCATAAATGTGGCCCTCTTTTATATTCATCGATAGAGGCGTAAACGTGTATTAAATAGTAACATTTTGTTGTTTTCGTCGAAAGTGTCCAGCTCAAAATAACACCTCAAAACACACATGAGTAGTGACGTTTACAGTAGTAATCAAGGGCAAATAATTAGTAGTTAACATTTGTTGTTTCTACAAGTGTTTACAAGTTGCCCATTCTGTAAACTTCGTATTTCTACACTTGCGAAACAGTGAAACAACAACAGCCTAGGCGCACACGTGAGGTTTTTTAAGTAAAACAAAACACCGTTGCTTCAAGTTTAGCCGCATTTTTAGCGTAACGTTATTACTGAATTTTCTGCTTTTAATACACTTAGTAAATTTGAACTATAATACTTAAGGCTTTATACTGTTTTCTTTTACACGATGTTGCCTAATCTATGTTCATGCTAAAGCATATTTTAATAGAAACGTCCATGTTTATCACTACATGTAATGATTGTTCATATGGTGACTCATACATGTTCAATTAAACAGTAATGAACCGATACACTGAGATGTTCATTTAAACAGTACAGACGCGATACACTGAGTTGCACTGGAAAAATACTGGCCGATATATCTATAGATCGGTCTATACGTCTATGTTTGTTATGGTTTTGATTAATGTTATTTAATGACTTAAGTGACTTGACTTTACAATTCTTTAAACCATTTATGATTTCCTCATAGGAGCACTAGCAGAAATTTCACTCATGTCTGGTCTTTGTTCAAAAAGCTCATATATAACAAAATATTTGAAAAATAATAAAGATATATTTACAGTCATCGCAATACTTAAACTTAAACAATGCATTACTAGGCTGAAACTATATGTCTACATACGCTGAAGTTACATGGCCAAGATGGTGCATAGTGCACGACCAACTAGGCTTTAACTACATGCCTGACTAGGCTTATACTGCCAGCACGAATAGGCTTAAAATACATGCCCAACTACATTCAAACAACATGTCTAATTACTTGGAAACTATATTTCTGACTAGGCTTTAAACACATGCCCAACTTAAATGCATATTTAAGCTAACCTTACATCTTCTACAAGAGTTAAACGACATGACCAACTAGGCTGAAACTACATGCCCATCGGGGCTTAAACTACATTCCCATGTAGGCATAAACTACATAAAAACTAGTCATAAAATACATGACTCACTAGACTTTAACTACATACCTCACCATGCTCAATATAAAGACTGAAAGTTTATGCTTAAATACGCTAAACGTATATGCTGAAATAGCTTAGACTTCTCATTATGTGGAAATATATGCTCCTTGAAATTACAAAAGTGACATGCTTCTAAAAGTTCGTCAATTCACATCTTATTAAAGGATAATTGATGAAAAAGTGTTGAAAAAAATAGCAAATGAATTATTAGAATATCAGCTTAAAATTCCGCCACCAATTCCCCAGCTGATCCCGAGAAACGATGTCCGCTCCGATCTGCTCAACGACAAAATCCATGGTTAGCATTAGATTGCAAACGTTGGTATATCTTACTTACTGTTTTCTATTAGTTATGGACTAATATAATAAAACATTATTTCCGCTAAGATTGTGGTTTCTGCCAAATATCCAATTCTGGCAGTGCCCGCCCAAACCGCTATTATTGTAACGTTTTGCTAAATAGATTCAGGTTAAAGGTGAAAGACTAACAATCATTAGGACTGAACGTAACTGGCCAAAAAAAAATACACAATGTTTTTTTAATCACGGTGATTCTTTGTCCAAAATCATGCACATAATCCTGACAATTACAACTAGGCTTTAAATTGATTAAGGTTAAGGTTTATAACGCCCTTTTGATACGAATTCGGTTTGCACAATGGTAAACCCGGACTTGTCTGAACCTACACAGTGCCGAAGTTACTGATAGTGTAAAACGTCTCGTTAAATAGATTTACTATAACAAAATAAACGATTATGGAAATCACAAAAGGTAGAAATAAATTCTCTTTTTAAATGCCCACGTAGCAGTAAAACGCCTCTAAAAGTTATTACATCTTATTAAGAAGAGATTAAGGATAAGAGTTTCAAAAATGAACAAATTATTAATTATGATGTTAACTTCAATTTCTGAACCTACATCTCGCCTGATCATCAAAAACGAAGTTCCCGCCAGGCTGCATAATGACAATGCATTCCTGGTTCATGTCAGATATGTATATTCGTATTGATTGTTTAAAACTTGGTTATGATCTAGTACAATACGAATTCTTTCTCTGCTCGGATTGTGATGTCTGCCAAATAACAATGAACCAATCTGTCATTGCAAGTCCAACCCGCTATCATTTTAATGTTGCAAAGTAGATGTGTGTAAGTTGACACAATAACAATCATCAGAACTAAACGTATACTTATTTAATATTAATAATGTCATGACAATAGCCAATTAAACTAACAATGTATTGGGAACTGATTCCAAATAACAAACATGTTTATAAGTAACGGTACCAAAATGGTTATGGTAGTTTTGATTAAAACAAGACGAAAGGTTTTGAATAGTTGTTCTTTCTGTCTTCGTGATTACAAAATCGTTCATTATGTTAAGGTACATCGATTTTAGATTTCAGATTAGTGCATTCGACTTACCTACAGTGGGAAATAATTATATTTGAGTCGTGTTGGTGCTTAGAAGAACATGGCTTGTATGTACTTTGTATTTCGAAATAAATCACATACATTTTACTAAACTCATTTTGAAGAGATCATCGAAAACATTGTGTTTTAAAGCATATGGTAATCTAAAATTATCCGCTGCATGTTTAATTTGATGTTGTTGTTCTTTTCTTTTTTTCAATTCATTTAATAGAAACATTCTTTAAAAGTGTAAGCTATAATTTAAATTATACTGATGTTCTAATTTTTATTGAATCAACATATTTATGTAATAGAAATAGTTGAAATTGTATCCTAAAAACACAAATAAATAGATTACTGTATACATATATGAATGCGAATGAATGGAAATGACGTTCTGTACAATTGTGTTTACCACATTCAAGAGAGCGTTCGATTAATTCAAGTAAATGCAAGACGGAAAAGACAAATTAGTTGTTTATTCATTATGGGAATATGGCAAGTAACGATTAACGTATCATGTCATTATTCGAACACTGCACTGATGTAAAAATGGTTTAAATGCGACAGCATACAAATATGTAATTCGAAATAGGAGTCATTGGGTTACACTATTTAATTGATCCATATTTTGCATTCGTTTAGGCTTGTTTTAAGAATATTCGTTGTAATTGAAAAAGGTACTTGCCAATATCAGTATTACCACATTATCGTGTATCGCGTACAATGTATTGATTCATGACGACCTATGAGGCAAAGTCAAATTAGAAATTAATAATTTACACTTTAATTACTTTCAACGAATATTTATTTGTCTATTCCTATGCTGTCATGCTGTTACAAGTTCACCATAAAGTTATGACTCTTTTTGTTTAACTTCCTATGATGCTGTTTTCATACAATATATATATATATATATATATATATATATATATATATATATATATATATATATATATATATATATATATATATATATATATATATATATACAGAGAGAGAGAGAGAGAGAGAGAGAGAGAGAGAGAATGAGAGAGAGAGAATACCAGGTTAGTGTTGATATAGATAAATGTTATCATGCGAGGCTAAGAAAATCAGAAAGAAACTAACCTGGTATTCTTTTTATCCCACCATCAACAGCTTTTCAAAGGGAAACAATTAAATTTACCGCTACTGCACCTCCCTTACATGACCAGACATTCCAATGCAATACACGAAATTCATGCGCGAGCAATAGAGTAATAGAGTAATTCGGCTATAAGAAATAGTTCTATTTTACAATAAAAATAAGACAATAAACATGTTATTTCTTTTATTTTATTTGCGCTATACATAAGGTTGTAATTTTATTGATTACGGCAACTAAAAATAATGGTTAGAAAAAAAGAACAACAAAAATCACACCCTCGTGTAAAGTTGTGTGATGCCAAACAAGTGTAACATTTAAGTTGCTACGCACTTGGCACTAAGAAACGCGAATTACATTCAAGGTTTTTGTGTATTTGTGAATGTAACAAACAGTAGTTAATGGATTTTAATTGTTAATGACGTTGAGATTATGAACATTGAATATAGCGTTTTAAAATTTCGAAGATAGTTGTGTTTTGACAGGGTGACTTGCGAAATTTGGAGAAATGTTGGGGTTAGAGGTGGTGGGTTGGTGTTCATGTTTACGTCTAGAAACTGTGATTAGCACATATGTCCAGATCTGTGCAGTCAGCTGGATTTGATTCCACTAAAGATCGAGCTCTATCTAAACCATTTTAATGTTCATCATGTAACGACATTTCATCATCAGGGCCTGTCATAAGATTAGGCAGATGATGCAATCTGAGACAGTCACCACAGATTCAAGATCAGTTTCCTTCTCAAAAATGTTCGGATTAAAGCCAGATTTTGCCTCGAAATCCTCGTAGCTCATCTCTTCAACATTGCTTAGGATTTTACACGATTCTTCATCGCATTCTTTCAATTCACACTAAATAGCATCAAAACAACGGTGACTCGCATGATCTGACATTTCGACAGTTGTTTTTATTTTTGCAGACTACAAATTCGTACCTTTATTGATTTTATTACTATGACTAAACAAGTTTAATAATCTTCCTGTAATACATGCTGTTTCATTTTTCTGAGTTTCATCTTTCTGATATTATTTTTTTTGTTTTCAAATTTTCTATATCATTGTTAAATAAAACTTCGGAACATCGCAATCAACTGTCCGGTTAGCTCAGTCGGTTAAGAAGCTGCTACTTAAGTTTTCAATCCTGCAGGACAGAGATAGAAACCGCTCTCATCCTTTTTTTTTAATTGCCTCTTTTGCTCTATTTAACCATTCTTTATATTATGGACATTTTTGAGGTGACCACAAGCATAATTACGGGATAAATGAGTTTAATTCTCGTAAACATTTCTGATCGTTTCGTCAAAAATGTAGTCCGGCTTAGAACAGGTGCGCGAATATCGGTTGATAAAGTTCATTTACAGAGATGGTGGGATAAATATATGTATATATATATATATATATATATATATATATATATATATATATATATATATATATATATATATATATATATATATATATATATATATATATATATATATATATATATATATATATATATATATATATATATATATTAAAGAAAGCCGATTTTTTGCAACGATTGCTTATTAAGACAAGCACCATGAAACTTTGCCAAAACGTTTGCTAAAACAGAGTGCTACTTTTGTATCTCTTCAGATGATGATTATTCCGGTTATCATATGTATATGCTTTGGTAAGTTTTCTTTTCTGTTTGTAAGTAAAAATATAAAAGAATACAAATCGGAATAGTTTAAAGGTAAATAATGAACAAAACATACTATCTGTTCACACATTATAAATCAGATTGCAATAATGAGAAACACATATTTTACATAAGGCTGTGATAAATATTAAAACTCAATTAACGTACTTTAGCAATTTAACATAAATTTGGTGTAAACCGGTCCCAACAAACAGTTCAGCTTCAGAGTGTAGCTTTCCTATAGGTCTTGGTGAATGTCAATCCATCAGCGGAGAGGTTAAACTGCCCGTGATGCACTATACCTAGGTCAGCTGACGGCTCCGGACAGTGCAATGCCTGTTGTACTTGTTGTTGTACTTCTTTTTATAACTAATTCGTACAAAGACTTACAATCAATTGCAGGTTATGCCTTATGCCAAAGACCCAGTACACAAAAAAAAGAATGCATGAATACTACAACATGCCCGTGTTGTTCTGTAAAATGCCCATCTGACGGCTCGGGACAGTGTAACAGCATGTGTAAGGATGGATACCACGGCGGAAAATGTTACAACACATGTCCAAATAACTGTATCAGATGTGTTGATGCTGTTCAAGGTGGTGGTGTATCCAATTGTACACTGTGTAAGGATGGATATTTCTCTACACCGGACAGGTACCAATGCCAATCAAGTTGTTCTGAAAGAAACTGTATGACGTGCGATAATAGTTCTTACTGTACAGCTTGTTTATCAGGATTTTATTTGACAGAGACATATGTTTGTCGAAGCTGCAGTGGTCTATGTTCTGAATGCAACAACTCAGACACACATTGTACAGCATGTAAGTTCGGCTATTATCTAAATCATCAACAGGGAATATGTCAAAAATGTAACCCGATTTGCTCGGCATGCAATTCCTTTGAAACTTGCCTCTGTTACAATGGATGCAGAATGGGTGGTGGAAATGCTTCAGCAAACGATTGCAAAACAACCAGTAATTCATGTACATTTGGTTGTAAAGATAACTTTACTTCGAGTAGTTCATCGAATACTAATCTGTGTGACAAATGCGTGGACGGCATGTACGGTTATGAATGTAATTTGACTTGCAGTTCGAATTGTTCTCCAAACACCTGTACACGAATAACCGGCAAATGCAAGTCATGTACCAAAGGCTTCTACGGTGAAAGTTGTATTTTACCTTGTCCTAACCACTGTCCCTGTGATAAAATCACTGGTCAGTGTACGTTCTGTGATGATGGTTACTACGGCACTAACTGCTCAGAGCAATGTCTCGAACGCTGTAAGAAATGTTCATCAGTAGATGGAGACTGTACAGAATGTAATGATGGTTTTCATGGTATTACCTGTAGCAGGAACTGCTCCGAACACTGTCAAAATAATAAATGTGATATGAAAAATGGCACTTGTGCATGTATATCTGGATATATGGGCCCAACATGTGAAATGCAGATAAAAACGACGGCGGCGACTGTGACGAAATTACAGTCGATTGTCACTGAAGACCCCAGTAAACATGTAGGCCCTACAGTTGGAGGGACTCTTTCTGGGGTTGTCGTAATCGTGTTTATAGTCGTCGCTATTTTTGTCGTCTTTAGAAGGAGGTATGTTTTAATTGGCATACATGTTTTGTTTCTTAAAGTTTATTATTTAACAGTTAATACCATATATTACTTAATTTAAAACATACACATATCAGGAAGCTTTCATATTTACTTAACTTGCATGCCAACTACCGTTTTACAAGGAAAAAAGCTTTCACTTAATACAGGTTAAATGTTACATACTGGTTTATATTTATTAAGTTGTCTTCTTTCTTTCCCCTCTAGACGTGCATTCAAATATGTGAGATACGATATAGATTTTGACAGCTACAAGTTGGACGCACGGTTGATCGGTAAGAAATTTTGAAAGGTACCCAAACAAAGCATGAACATAAAAAGTTATTGATGCTAATACAGATTTCAAGGCGGGATTGTTTATATAAGGGTTTAACAATGGGTTGTGACCAGAGGAAAACTCATAAATCCTTTAATATCGATATATACAAAATAATAAAGCAAGAAGAACAGCTTACAAGCAAACACTGTTTGCTTGTTTAGTTTTACGAAAAGAAATAGAGAGGACTGTAATTTAATGTAGAATATTTACTTCTTTGAAGTAGTAACATTTTCACGCGAAATTTCCTTGTACTGTTATTTCTGTAGTCTTTTTAAGCAATAAAAATAAATAGGTCGCTATGTAGTGAAATATGTTTCTAAATTTAGAATGTTAACACTAACAATTGAAACGAACACACCATATTCTATATACTCTATATTATAATTATGCATCTTATATTTGTTAATCTAATGGAAAACAACTATTTAACAATATATCAGACGTGTTGGAGGAGAACGACGAGTTTGACCCCACGTACTTTACGGGTAAGGTGGACGACACAAAGAAACCGTGTGGCAAACTGCCTCTTAAGGAACTGGCCCAGTTTATGGACACGCATGGCGAAGATTTCTACCAGGAAGAATTTCTTGTCAGTGTATTTTGATAGAAATCGATCTTATTGTATACATACAAAGTCAAACTATTTAAAATGCTTTTAGCATATTATCTGGTCAGAATTACTCATCAGTTTAGCTTTTTTGCTATAGTCGCTGGTAAGAATAGCAACGCAGTTGTATGTGTTGAAATTATTGTCTTAACTAAAGTACAAGTTAATAATGAATAACAGACTTCATTTGAACATCTCATTGTGGCTTTACATTTTGCATGTAATGATGGACACTTCTTTCGTTTATACATTGAGTAATTACATCGGCTTTAATATAAATATGTTTTGCAGAAACTACCGCGTGGCTTAATAAAGTCGTGCGACGATGCGAAAAAGGAAGAAAATGTCGTAAAGAACAGATATACTGGAATCTACCCGTGTAAGTATTATTTGCCTTTTCGGAGTTTGGTATATGTTGCAATGCTCATAGGACTTTGTCATATATTCTTATTAACATTAAAACAAGCATAGTTTTACTTTTATGGGAGACTGGAGAGGATTTTTTTTATTTAATATGTTGTGTATGGACACACGGGAGTTAAATTTAATTAGGAATAAACGTCCGTAAACCCTTCTCTGTGCAACACATTAATTTTGTTTAAGGGTATTCTTTATATACAGGCTTCACAATTTTTCTCCATTTATGCGAGAGGTAAAGTCTAACTTGACATTAATAACCGTCCATAATAGACGGTGAAGACAGTGCCTGGATATTTTTGTATTGTTTTCTTTTGTTTGTAAAATTTATCATACCACTGTTTACATACGTTCTTCTCTTTGTTCTTCAATAACATAACAAAGTCTCAGGCACAGTTCTCTTTGTTATTTTAGAGTAAGTTTATTTATTAAAGACAGTATTTCATTATTCATTATCGCTAAGAGATCCAATTAAAGTAGGTGTATTAATTGGCAAAATCAAACATGACAAAACGCACATCGAAGTCAGCAGATCTCTTTTTTTCAATATGTTTGACGTAAATAGCACATACAATTGTCAGTAAGCATACCAATAAGAGATTAGCGGGAACAGGTCGGTCCTTATCTGCCTTTATTGTTTAATGTTCAAAAACTGCTGCACATGTAGAATGACATAACGCACAGCGTCGCAATGTCCACTGTCAGGATCTTTGTTGACTTTCTTTTCTTTATAAGAACCATTTCCGTACATCTGAGATTACTTTGAGCAGAATATTAAACATTAAGCAGGAAATAACTTTAGGGAGTTTTCCTAAAGAAAAAAAAAATGAAACTTCATAAAGATGCAAACCGACAAGTAATACGAAAAGGAAGCGTTTTGCAAATAGTGGCTACCGGTGTCGGATAGTGTGTGGTTTTGTTAATCGGACGAATGGCAGTAATCGTAATATATAGTTTTTTCATCAGTTATTCTATTAATTAGATACCATTGTAAAACTGTCCCTCTAGTAATTGGACATTGACATTTGTCATCTATTCTTGGACATTTGTTTGTCACAATCCCATCAGATTAATCTAAATAATTATGTACATAGTTTTTCGAAAAGTATGTTGATATATTATATACATATACTACCTGTCTCTTTTCTTACAAATGTTTAAAAGCTGATAAAATGTCATTTTATTTGAGCCTGACGTGAAAATGTTTATGTATAGAAACTATTTTACTAATCTATGTAGCAGACCGAAGGGAGCGCCTTATCGCTTCGCTGCTGCTTCAGCTAGGGTCCCTCCAAGCAGTTAGCTGGTTGAGCAATTGTAGAAATGGTAAAGAGAATAATAAACCCTTTTTAGGCAAGGAAGATCATTGCAGCAGCTTGTAGTATGATTATTGCCCTCTAGGATAACATATTTTAGAAAATGTATAGGTTTACTTCATATTTTAATTCATGAGTACGCTTAATAATATTGATTTTTTTTTGTGATAACCTCTGAAGTTTTAATGGTCACATGTTGTTTACAGATGATGAACATCGTGTAAGACTGCAACCGCCCGGCTCAGACTTCATCAATGCCTGCTATATGGACGTAAGTATAGTGCGGGAAATTGTATCTGGTATTTCGTGTAACAAAAGTATAAACTAACAAAAAGAACGGTTAGAAAATATTTCAAAGTTTAATGAGTTCAAATTGATAAAACCGGCAATCTCAAACTGTTGTGTATTGAACAATACGTGCTTGTTAAACTCAAGTTTCATATTTAAACAGTATTTGACTCCGTTTTTACGTAATCCTAATTGCTGCTTATCATGACTTGTTATTGAACGTAAGTACATTGCGTGGAATACTAGCAGGGATTCCGAATAACACAAGAACAAAAGATAGGATTCTATAATATAACATTAGTGTTTTCAACAAAGAGCACAGCTAAAACATGTTTAAAGGTTTAATGAGTTTAAATTAATAAAACCAGACTTTTCAAACTGATTTGCATTAGAAACGTGATTGTAAAAAACAAGTGTAATAAATAAATAGTAATTAATACCTTTTTATCTTACTCTTAATTGCCTATAATAAGTCGTTTAAGACAGCTGGATATGTAAATAGGTGTAGCTTCACGTTAATTTCTTAGACGCTTGATAATAAAGTGTAAGCATTCACAATACATTGCAGGGCTACAAGAGAAAGAACGAGTACATCGCCTCTCTTGGTAAGACATTGTTTACCGTTATGTCATAAACATTTTTAATTTTTGCTACAGCTGTTCTTGAACTTTTTGTGTTTGTATCAATTTAAAAGATCCAGTTTTAGTGGCATATTTGAACATATCTGCATTTCCAAAAGTAATATTATAAGTTGACTGAAATATACAATCATCTAGGTCCAACTCGCAAGGCAATGGAAGGTTTTCAGCTGTTCTGGAGGATGGTCTGGCAGGAGAAAACTGACGTCATTGTCATGGTAACAAATCTGATGGAAGGACAGGTAATGACAAGTTTAATTTATTCAAATCGAGTAAAGAATACTTTGTAGTCGTGTAATTTGTAGCTCTTAAAATTTATTTAATAAACACCTGCTTAACTTTGTGAACTTAATTTTAATTTAACATAAATTCTAGTCGATGAAATGCGAGCAGTATTGGCCAGACATTGGAACATCTGCAACATACGGTGAAATCACCGTGACGTCACAAAAAGAAGACTGGTATGCAGAATTCGTCGTTAGAGGATTGACAGTGACAAAGGTAAACTATTTCACAAAGAAATGATATCCTTAAATGTATTGATTATATATGTCATCAGTTTTATGTAAACTACCTTTAGATATGAACAAAATATATTGTAAAGGAATTATGTCTGAATGTTACATATTTAAATTATATGCGAGTTGAAAATCACAACAATACTTAATGGGTGTTTTTCATTTGCAAATGTATTTTGCATTTTTAAAGGACATATTTATTTGAAAGTTTGTTAGGTATCATTTGAAATAAATGCATTTATTTTAATATTTGATTGTTATCGGTTAACATATTTGTGTTATCGGTTAACATATTTTCACATCAGGACAGAGAAGAGAGAACACTTTACCACTTTCACTACACGGCCTGGCCTGACAAACGGGTCCCTGATGACGTCACTAGTCTGATCGAATTCAGACAGAAGGTCAAAGCCATTGGTTCTAAACTTGGCGGACCTACAATCGTGCACTGCAGGTAAACTTGTCGTTTAACGGAAATTCGTTAACGTTGTATATAGTGTGTGTAATGCAAATATTTTTAGACGACGCTAAAGTGTTCTACATGTATGAGCAAACAATATTCATTAAACTTAAATTAACAATGCTCGTGTTTTCTAAACATTTAGTGCAGGGATCGGTCGCACAGGAACGTACATCGCTCTGGACATCTTGATTCATCAGGGCAAGGCCCAGAAATCCCTGGATATCTTTGAATGGGTCACCCGCATGAGGGACCAGAGGACATCTATGGTGCAGACATGGGTAAAAAATAAAACAATGTTTAAAAGTTATTTACATATGTCATCTACAGTTATAAATACGCATTGTGGGTTAGTACTTACTTTTTTTTGTGTAGATTTCTAAATTCCATCTTGAGTAATAATGACGCAATGTTAGTCCGAATAAATAACAAAGCGGTTCTTATTGGTAGAAATTCATTAAACGTCACTTGTTCCTATGGAGATTTCACCTTAAATCAACTCTACTGTATTTCGACTCAAAGGCCACGAATCACAATGTCCTTCTAAATACAAGATGTGAAACGGGACACCCGTGGTGCACTGGTTGCCGATAAGTAACTCCTTTGACTACTTAGCTCTCACCACGTGGGTTGGAGTCCCCTTTGGGGCAGTAGGAAGGTCTTCCAGCCGACCTGCATGGCGCTTGCGGTTCTACCCAGTCATTTGTATGGGGTCTTCGGTCACCATAATAGCCCGCCATCGATGTGAAGCTTATGCTTAGTCGCTACGTTGTATCTTAAAAACAAACATTAAAATGAAAAAAAAAAAAAAAGAAAACAACAAATCAACCAACAGACATAGTGTAATGACAGTTTAATGGACATTTGGGGATAAATGTATAATGCATCTGACATTACATGTAGTATTTTAGAAAAAAATCAATGCGGTTTATTATTAATTCACCAAGCCATCCTATCGCTTTGACCATTATCAGTGTTTTAGTCAGTGTTTCGTGTATACGGAGAATGTTTGAAAATATCCCATTATAAAGAGTATATTGTTATCTTTACCAGCCACAATATGAGTATCTTCACAGAGCGCTACTTCATGCCTTGACCTACCGCTGTGAACCCGTAAAACAAAATAAGATCCAACAATTCATGGAACGTCTAAACGACAAAAGACTTGCTGGGCTTTTTAAGGTAACACGCTAGCTGTTATATTTATATTCCATAGCTTTTTTTTTCTGTTAAGCCTACTAATAACAATTTAGATAAAATGTTAGAAAATTTGTTTTGTTTTGTTTTAAAAATAGTCATTATAGTTTTCGAGCCAATAGCGTCCCTAAAATACGTTCGCTTCAATTTAATTTGTAAATATCTTGCAGCAACTAGACAGAAAGCACGAAAAGGCTCCAGAGGGTGAACAGGAAGCGAAGGATATGAATAGAGGCCTTGAGGGCATGAACAGAGAAGGGGCTGACATTCCAGGTCTGATCTTTTAAAAAGTGTAATAAATATTTATTCTGCAGAAGAACCTATTATTCAAGTTTAAATGATATTCTATTCTAAATGATTGTTAAAGATACCTGTTTAATCACAAACAATCATGAATACGATTGTATGATATCCCATACAAAAAAGTAGAAGGAAATAGTATTTCAGTCTTGAAAAAGTGGCCAGGACACTGTGATGTGATGCGTATTAACAACATAAAATGAGAAAGATACATAATATTTATCTTACAGGCTCAATGCACAGACCATTTCTACACCTTGATAAAATGTTTGGAGAGAATAACTACATCAATGCCATTTTCCTAAACGTACGTACGACACTTTACAATAAAAGTTGTTCTTTCATTAAAAGGTCCATGTTAAAAGTTTAACTTCCATCACCATGTATGTCAAAATTGTATGCAGATTTTTCGAAAATCAATCAACAATATATACAAATGTATTATTTTAAGTCAGATTGCAGAAAAACTTCATCGCACATACATACATACATACATACATACATACATACATACATACATACATACATACATACATACATACATACATACATACATACATACATACATACATACATACATACATACATACAAACATACATACATACATACATACATGCATACATACATACATACATACATACATACATACATACATACATACATACATACATACATACATACATACATACATACATACATACATACATATATATATATTTATTTATTTATATTTATATATATATAGCGACAATATATTATACGTAATATGAAAAAATAATATGTTATATGCATCAGAGTTACACGGTAAAGGACCATTTCCTTGTCTGCCAGACGCCACTCCCAGACACTGTGAAGGATTTCCTCACCCTCATCATACAAGAATCCTGCTCCTGTATTGTCTCCATGGACCCTCCTGGCCTGAAAGATCCGGTAAAGAAACAATTGGACCTATTTACAAAATTGATTTAAGTATAAATGTAATCTAATATTGAGCGTTTTAATAATTATTATTTAATAAAACCTTGTTAAGTGGGACAATGGCAAGTTCTTGGATGGTATGCAAGAATAAGGTAAACTGCTTACGAATTATCCATGTTAAAAAATAGCCCCAATATACTCGAAATATTAATTACAAAAACAACATCTTTTGGACTTATAAAAGACATTTATAAAAGGTAATCACATATATTTTCAGACCATAGGCAAGTACTACCCAGAAAAGGCAGGGACTATGTTTAGTCATCAGTCGTACGTATTCGATGTAGAAGCCCAGGATTTGGACACAAATACAAGCTACAAACTTCGAAGGCTGACTATACATTTCAACAAACGGGTATGATAGGTTTATCTATACGTCTGGGGTGGTATATTTATTAACTATCTTAGTGCCTAAAACTAAGGATAAGGATGTATGCTTGAACCAAACATTATACTTTGTTTAACTAAATTTTCGGATATTTGCCTTGTTTTAGTCGGGAGCTTCCAGTCGGACTTTGTACCACTTCCAATGTCAACATTGGCCGCAGGGGAACCGAGTCCCGGATGTTTCACACTTCCTTCAGCTCGTCCAAGATGTTGGGAATATGGCCGATAGAGACACTGACCGGGGTCCCGTTCTCGTTCATTGTTTGTACGTTAATTTTAGACGTAAATATTTTAAATACTTTGTTATATTGTCCTGTCTAGTCATCTTCTTGTTATTTACGACGTCATTAACGGTCTCTCCTTACTAAAACATACCTGTGAACGTCATGTCCGTCAAAGTCAGATTTCTTTATATTAACCAAACTGTATACAGAACTAAGTTAAAGGTTTATTAAATATTAGATAATGCGAAGGAAAACGTTATACAGTCAGTAAAGAAAGTATATGAAAGAAAACCATTTAATATGGACTATGCTTTTTCATTCCAAAGAAATGCAGCTGAGCGTAGCGGCTTGTTCTGTGTCATATCTAACCTGGTCCAGAAGATGAGATTGGAAGGAGAGGTCAGCGTGGTCAATACGCTGAGACAGGTCAAAGTCAGAAGACCAATGACCATACCTAATAAAGTAACTCTCACTTTAGTACACATGTATCTGTTGTCGATACTTGTTCTCAAGTTTCGTTGATCCATTAGGCAATAACACTATGTTTCAAACATGGTTGGGATTTGAAGATGGTAAAAAATGAAAGGAAACAAACCGTGTTTCATTCTCATTGCTAGTGAAATATGTATATATATGTATGTATATATATATATATATATATATATATATATATATATATATATATATATATATATATATATATATATATATATATATATATATATACAGATAGAAAGAGAGAGAGAGAGTAAAGAGGAGAGAGAAAGATAGAGAGGGAAAGAGGTGACAGAGAGAGGGCAAGAGGAAGAGAGAGAGAGGGATGGGGGTGAAGAGAGAGACATACAGATATACATCTTTGCCGATTACAGAAATATGAAATTGTATATAAAATTCATTTGTGTATTAACTTGTTTTTGTCAATAAACGATCCACTTTATTGTTTTGCAGGATCAGTACCTGTTCTGTTACAGATGTCTTCATCAGTTTGTCAAATCACAGACCGTCAACAATGAGGAGTCTCTCTATGGCAACATCTAATGAATACTGGGTTAAAACATGAGTCGATTGTTTTATTGTGTGTTTAACATTACATACATAGCACTTATAATATATGCACATCTACAAATTCTATCTATAAATGTTATTTACCCGAATAGAAAATAACAAAATTATATTATACTTTTTCTAAGCATATTTGTGCTGAATACGAGTTTTATTTACTACAAAATGATATATTTTGATATTATTTTTATTTAACTTTAGTCACAGGTATTTAATAACACATTCAGATAGTTTATATAAAATTAAGTGACGATAATAGCGATTATGACGATGTGAAATGTTCTGTAAACATGGGAAAATGCCATTTATTTTTATTTGCTCTATCAGGATGACGTAATACAGCATGTACATCATATGCCTATTTGCAAATACTATAATAGTATTAACGAATTGGAAAATAATAGTTTATACCTTTCTAAGCAAACACTTGCTGTAGTAGATTTTGATTTATTAAAAATATGATGTACATTTAATGTCAATGTATTATTTACTTTTATGACAGGTGTAGCATTATATAGGCCAATGATTTATATTATTTTATGCACTATTTATTTAATGTGATTATGATATTGTTTATTCTTCTGTAATCATGAGACAGAAACATGTATTTAAAATGATTATGCTAATGTATATTCTACTGTAATCATGAGAAAGACAATTTTATTTTGTGTGATTATGATAATGTGACGAATTCTGTAAATACGAGAACTTCATGCTTTTGTATTATCTCCAAATTGTGTAGATAGTTTCGTCTTTATATGTACGTTGTATATATATATACAATAAATATTAGCACACAGCTCATGTGTAGTTTTTTATATTTTATTTATCTAAGTTTATACTACATACCCAAGACTTCCATCAGATTTTAAAATATAACTTGAAGCAAGTTATACTATACATTTTCTGAAATACCGATTTAAATATAATCAACGCAATGATAAGTGACAAAATATAACATATACTTATATAAAATAAGGATGATGTTAATATTATATACTCATATTATATTATAAACCAAAATAGTAATAATAAGATGAAAGACAATCCTATACGAATCAATACATACTATATTATATATGAAATAATAAACCATTATAAACTTATTAATATACAATATAATTTAACTTGTTATTAAATCATAAAATAAGAATGGAAGGATTTTAAGTAACTTCGTTCGGCGCTGGAGCCCAAATTCGTTAACTGTATTAAACCAGACCTAGCAGCGCAAACTGCACAGCGTCGGCTCCAGGAACGAAAGGCCCCTGGTTCGATACCCATGTCGTTGAAAACGATAGTGGTGTAGCTCGCATAGTAACTTTCAACAAATATACGTGTACTTCCACTAATGGTTTGGCCGTGTTTTGATAATGTGACTCGGTGTGGTATAGTGCTAGGTGTTCACGGCATGCTATACACAGTGAAAACAGCACTGTATCTACTTTAAGTGGACACCGTCTTCAGATAACTGAAGTACTGTTGGCGAGAAGTTAAACCAAATAAACAAAGATATAAACATATCAACTGTACAAGTGACGCTTTTATATATTGGCGACTACACACTAAACTTTTGGCAAACAGATAACTTAAACAAGATAGAAATACGATCGTTTTATGTAAATGCATATGTTTATAAATTTCATTACTATATGAACTGATGAATGGGCTCCGTCATTTGATGTCCAAAAAGCATAGTAATTGCCAATAACGACATTTTTCATTTAAAGACATGGTTGATTCTTTCATTTGATTACTTATAAATCAAGTTCGTAAATATTTAAGTATTGAATTATTTTGCGTTAACAGAAAGGTTATGTTTTATATTGTATTGCCTGTTGGGTATTATTACATCGACTATATTAATTGCAAATTATTTCTTCTCAATGTTTGTGGACGGTTCATCAAAACATATTTGATTCAGAATGATTCCTGTCGTTTGAATTCAGTTATATATTTTTTTTTCGCATTCATGAACTTTACAACAATTTTAAATTCTGTTCATAATTGACCGGAAGATCAACATCTGCTGACATTTTAGACGCAAGCTGGACTATTACAGACGCTATCAACTTTCAGCAAACTAATTGACATTGTTTAAAATTGATTCCGCGATTCTAATGACTAATAAAATGACATTCAGATCACATCTGTTATTTTACTTTTAGGATTTGGCCTTGAAGGTAATATAATGGAAATGTACGCCTGGCTGGGTGGCAGAAGGTGGCAGTCAAATCCAAAGAGCTTAATACAGCCCATTGACACAATATGTTGGTAAATGACAATATATTGAAAAGAAAGAGAGATAGAAAGAAAGAGAGAGAGAGAGAGAGAGAGAGAGAGAGAGAGAGAGGGAAAGGATGGGATTTTAGATATAGATTTAGACAGCTGCATTTTGAAATTGAGCTTTTTAAGTCACTACTTCTCTGAGATGTTCAAAAGCACACATTATATGTATATAAACCTAAAAATATTATTTGAAATGCACTTATTTCGAATATTTGAAAGGTAAAACGTGAACACAGTTTATATTATACGAACCAAGACAAACGGTGTCGGAGGGGTGGGGGCGCCTGAGGCCTATTGGAAGAGTCCACCTCTGACTGCGTGGGATCGAGTCCTTAAAAACTTACGGTAAGAAGGATTTCCAGTTGACTTGCTGTGCCCGGGTGGTTCTACCCAGACATGTGTCTGCGGTCTTCCTCAACAAAAAAAGCTAGGCTTTGCTATATTGATCATAAATGGTTGCTGCAATGTATTTCAAAACAAAAACAAAACATATGCCCAATAATAATCGCAAACGCGAAGGGACCTCACCTTGATTCAACACTTTTGTAGTGCACGCTCAATTGCGCAATTCATCTAAAGCCCAATTGAAACACCCTTTGAATTGCATTACTATTTAATAAATTACATCCTTAAAGCTTTGAAGGTTATCAATTCAATTCACCTTCGGCTTTGATGAAATACATAATTCATTTGAAGTGTCTTCTTCCAAAATACAGTACAAGATTAGAACAAAAAATACCTACATCATTAAATCACTGAGATCAAGTGTTAAGCAATTTCAATTGTACAATATTGCATTCGATAGTGTAAATGTTGTTTTGAGTTATATGGCAAAATATTTCGAACACTTACATGTACATAAAATGAAAAAACCGGAACTGGTAGAACAAGCGATACAGCGTCAGCTCCATGTATGGGAGGGACGGGGTTCGATCCAGGACCGCGACATACGAAAGTCATTAAAATTGCAGTGGTATAGCTCCCTTTCTAATTCTCAAGATAATATAAGGGTAGTTATACCCAGTGATGGCAGCACTATATCTGCTTCAAATGGACACCGTCTCCAGTAAACTGAAATTCTGTTGGTGGGATGATAAACCCAATAAACATAAACATGAAAAACAGCCAAGGGAGATAACAATGAGAAACCTATAAAAGCTTAAATATACGAGTTGCTTCTCTTTATTTAAAGGATTGATTGTATTAGACTGTTATGAAAAGTTAAAGTATATACCATGTTGATCTTTGGAAGTCAGTCTACAATGACACTAACCCGATAACAAACACTCAGAATAAACAAATACATCTTCAAAATGTATGTCTTTTATCAACTTTAATTTATAAGGAATGTTTATAATCTTTATTAAAAAAGCTTTAATATTAATAGCAGATGTATACACAATGATACTGAGTATGTGGCATGTTTAAGGAAGTGATGAAATTAGACAGTAACACATGAATGGATATCGGCAAGATTTTAAGAAATTAACTGAGGTTATGTCGGTCGTTCATTGACTCTTATTTAACTAAGAGACTTTATTTTAACGTGCCGGGTCCTTGATAATAATAAGTTTAGGAAATTTACTATTTTAATGACGAACTACGACACCCCTGCAATAAATATAGTACAGACATGTATTAGTCAGTGTATAAAATGTCCGTAAAACTTTTTATTTATTTATAAATAAAAGACTGACAATAGCTAAACGTCACCAGCATAGTTCCTCTTGTGTCGTTGCGAGTTATAAAACACACAATAAGTCCAAACAATCTTTGGTTAGATTTAAAGAGTTTTCTGCAATAGTAATGTTTATGTAAAATTAAATTTAAAAAAAACAAACAACACATAAAAAAAAACAAAGAAAAGAAAAACCTCACCCCGGATCTGGTAGCGCAAATCGTAGAGCTTCGGCTCGAGCTACGGATGGCCAAGGATTCGATCCAGGGTCGAGACATACCAAAGTCGTTAAAAATGGTAGCGGTCTAGCTCCCATGCTAACGTTTAATCATATATAAGGATAGTTCAACGACTAGTTGGGCCGGTGTCACAATAATCTGTTTTGGTGTGGTATCATATTCACGGCATGCTACACAAAGTGATAGCAGCTCTATATCTGCTTCATGTGGACACTGATAACTGAAATTATGTTGGTGTGACGAAATACTCAATAAAAGAAAGATAGTTCAGTTTTGTATTTATAATGGAGATGACCAATAAAATCGTGACTACAAGAATCAGTACATTTTTTTCGGTAATAAAAGTTAAGATTAAGACTTAAGATTCTTGTGTGCAGGTATAAAACCATTTCCTTGTGACCTTTACAACAACATATCCTTTCAATTTACACATCCGTACACATCTAGCACGTGCTATGTACGTAAGTACATCACAAGTTATGCGTCCAGATAAAGACAAATTGTTTTGTCAGACATGTTTTTCTATTGCACTGATGACTGAAAATAAATAATTCTCTGCCCTGTGGGTATATAAGCCGCGCATAATCACTCATTTTATTATGTATCATTTGAAAACACTTTTCCTTCGCTCTGCAGTATACCAATCGGACATTCGCATACTCTAGCTAAAATCAACTGGAATAAAAAACAAAATACATCACTAGCAAAAAAGAAACATACATTGATATAAGACAAGGAAAAGAAGTCAATGGTATGTTCAGTCTTACAACAATCTTTTATTTTTTACGATATACTTATTATACCATGTTCTTCTTAACATGATTCTATGTTTTATGCTATGACTTAATTTTGACACTTTATGAACACTATACTTTGCCCGTATTACTTATTACTCAATAGCAAATTATATCCTTACATCTTATTTTAGATAAGCGTATTTTCATTGTGTGTTCCCTATATCATTTTAGTTATTTTCCTAATAACAGAAGAATAAGATATCAAAGTTGTTAAAGCACTAACAACAAAATACAATGTTTATTACGATTAATTAATTAAAGAGTTAAGCATACGTTGAGGAAATATTTAAACTACATATCCTAAATTACCATGTTATCAGTAATCAATCAATATTAATCGTTAATCAATAACGAAGTGTGTGTTAGATAATTTCGTAAAGACGCCTTGGAAGAGTTTGATCAGACGTATTTCACCGGGACAGTGGGCGACAACAATAAAGTGGCACACTAATGGACAAAGATCGGTCTCTCTTGAGACGAACAAGACGATTTCAAAAAACAAAAAAGTACGCAAATGAATAAGAATTTAAGTCAATAGTCTTTGTATTCTAGTAAATTATTATTTACGGATTTAATTTCATTTTGCATATATTCGTGCAATATAATATGTTATAAGCCCCATTTAGCTTATGCTCTTGTTTTTAATCTTCTTCTAAACATCCTGGTAGCCTGATACAATCATTGGACAATGCATAGAGGAAGAAAATTTGACGAAGAATACATACACCGGCATGGACCAGTGTGAAGATTTCGTTCATGTTAAATCATCTTATAGAAGAAAAACTTCCTCATACACGTAGTTTTACATGTATAAACATCTACCGAATACGGAAGTTTAACCACAGCACTTTGTTTACAGATGATGAAGGTCGTGTGAAACTGCAACCGCCC